>JARHVA010000198.1:895000-1350000 GCA_037957365.1 Torreya grandis
CAAATTGAAGCTGGGTTTTTGAGTTTAGCTTTCCCTCATGGTGGAATGACCCTTTGTCCTCAAAATTATATCATGTGTTTCACCTAGGGCATAATTGGAATGATGAATTGACATCATCGCCACCTCCATCTATCTTAACACTGATAGTCGTTTTAGGGTGCCAAACTATTATGGTAATTAAATGTGATGGTTGTGTTTGTTGTGGGACTTATCCTAAGACTTTAAGCATGAAATAATGACATCCATGCACTGCATGTGTGTATACTCCTCAAATTATCTAATAAATTATTTTAAATGGTTTTTAATGATACTTTTACCTTGCTTGTCTAATTTGACATTCTGATAACTTTAAATACCTAAGAAAGCCTTTAAAGTCTTGAAATTACTAACATCTTCCATAATTTCCTATTTTATCCCTATTTATCCATTTTAGCATATAATTTATTTTCATTATTTTCTAAATCCTTTGTTCCTTTATGATAAGTGCATACTAGGTAGGTATGGGTGCACTACACACCTTTCTAGAAATGTAAACTTATCACCCACCTTCTAAGGGTCATCTCTCTGAAATGACCCACTTTCTAACTAATTTCCCAAGCATTTCAAAAGGTTAGTTATTATAAATATTCAAAATACCTCCATATAAAATTAAATAAATGGATCACACTTAAAATGGAATATCTCTCACTTACAAAAGCATCTCTCTTTTTTATTAAAGATCTCTATTACAATTATACTAGAATTTTACAGCCCTTTGCCAAGTCTAAAATTGTTTATTGCAGGTTGAGGGCATATTTTTTCAAGAATTCTAATGAAATTGTATATTTTCATTCATATTATCCTCCCTAAATGTATAGCTATAGCAGCTTGAGTCCCTTTGGACTATATAGGCAATACTCAATCAACATGGAGTTTTAGGATTATTTTTTGTCCATTCCCACTTCCCCCATTTTTTTGACCTTTTGAATTTGATCTTAATTTGTGTGATATTTCAGAAATAGAGTTCTAATTTTATAGGTATTCCATGCATCAATTCAATATATATACATAAATCTAACAAAACGAAGCCATAGTATTAGATAACAACACATTTCGCTCTTGTCTACCTCTTATGGACTTGTCTCAGCAAGGTGTGAGCCACTATTTTTTGATGAATCTATGTTTTTATGTTTTCTAATATAATCATAGCTTATATGAAGATTAAAACATATGAAATAAATATGTTTCAATGAAAATTATATTACCCTAACCCTAGTTTTATATTTTTATCAATTTAAAAAATGTATAGACCTTTGTATTTAATTTATTATTTCTTATATATAATTATATATCAAATTTCAATAGTTTACATTTAGTATTTTAGTTAATTTTAATTCATAATTAGTTATAGTGTAAACATTTTAGTGAACCTTATTTAGTTATAATTGTTTCTACTCAAATTTTGTTTTCAATTTCAAGGGAGAGAATTAAGAAACTTAAGAAAGAATGGTCAAGGCTTGATGTGTACCTGGATAAAGTCTGCGCACCATAATCCAGACGCTGTGAGTACTCCTCTTTGGCTGTGGAGGAATGACACCTGCAAAGAGAAGAAGCTTGGACAAAAGAAGATGTTAAATGGATAGATGGTGGGTTGTCAAGCGAAAGCTTGATCCCAGAAGTATGAAAACTTCCTTAAGGGATATAAACCCACTAATCAACAGAAAGAAATGTCTAATAAATAGCTGAATAATGAAGAACTGAAAGTGATAAAAGATGGAAATGTAAAGGAGAAACTAAGACTTACTTGAAAGAAGCTGTCAGATTGATCACAGTCACCGGCATCGATAAACCTACCGGCGTCAATTGTTCAAGGTGCCGACGTCGGTTAATATGCTGATGTCAGTTGGGGTAGTGACCGGCGTCGGTCGGGGCAAAGGTCTTTAGACGAAGTCTGGTTAAGTCTGTGGTCCGTGGATAGAGTTTGGTCAGGGTCTGGGTTTATTTGAATAGTCTGTGGATAGAGTCTGATCAGGGTTTTGGTCTGTGGACAAAGTTTTGGGCTTGGTTGAATGGTCTGGGGTCTGAGTCTGAGAGTCAGGTTAAATGGGCAAAATGTATGATCTGATAGAGGACGGAAGAAACAGGGAGGTGGATAAATCAAGATTCGGGTCTGGGTTGATTAACAGTCTGGTCTAGGGAGATATTGTTTGAAAGCAATAACTGAAAAGAGAATAAGAACACAGACAGTATACTTACATGTGCCTTGTGGAAGGTGTGCTACCGATGATTCCCGTACCTGCTGTTGATGTAGCTTGTATGGAGAACCTATTGCTGATGGAGAACCTGAAATAGTTGCTGCACCTGAGAGAGAGAGAGAGTCAGAGGCTTAACTGAGAGATTTCGTAGATTGACGAATGGTCAAAGATTAGGATTCGTCAGTTGCGTCTAGGGATTCGCTGATTTCTGATTTGGATCCTCAAAAGAGTTGGAAAGATTGGTTAAGTATAACCGATGTCGGCGATTCCACCGGCGTCGGTCGACACTTGGCCGACGTCGGCGGGGTTAGATGGGCAAAAAGAGCCACCAAGCCCATTTTTCTTCCGCCAAGTGCCCTATCTGTTGGAGAATGCCGAGGGTTGGGCTAAATACGCACGAGAGTTTGTTAGGCGGTTAGAAGAATTAGGAATAAATCTTGGGTGAGTCATAGGAGGAGAATTAGTCCAAGGTGAGGTGTCCCAGGCGAGGTGTCATGGGTGATGTGTCCAAGGATGGGGGTTAATTCAAAATAAATTAATTATTTTAAATTAGTAATTGTTAGGAATAGGTTAGAAATGGACTAAGGGGGAAAGTGACTAAGACACTTTTTAGGTATCTACATTTGCCCTTTTTTGTCTTGTTGGTTGCTCAAAGCGAACTGCAAGACAAAAATAGGAGTCAGTTGCCCCAGATATGGGATAAGGTTGATCAAGTGAACTGCAAGATGAAAATAGGTGAGAGTTGGTTGTCCTATATATGGATGAGGTATCCCCCCTCAAAGCAGGAGTCGAGAGAAGGGAACTGGGAATCGGGTGCTGATTTGATAGAGAGTGGATGAAAAGGGTGCAAGATAGAGTGAGAACGCTGCAAAAGTTATGATTGCACGGACACCACCTCACAAGGATGGTCAGGTCAAATTGTCACAGGTCAAAGGTTGAGGAGTGCCAAAATTAAAAGAACCGGGCCCCAGCATTAGTCGTAGCTGATCGGGTTATTCAATCGAGGCTGAAGCTCCAATGGTCATCGTGTTCCAGGTATCCCAAGCTTAGGAAGTGCTCCCGAAAACATGAAAAAGTCACAAGTAGTGCGGATCAACTGGCTTGCGATCCTATACTTGTGAAGGTCAAAAGTGTGCGCACAATTTTGCTAACCAATCGTGAGGTAGCATACATGCAAAAACAACCAAGGCAAAGTCGCTTTGGAAGTAGTCTTTTTTTTTAGGAGATGGGCATGATCTCCAATGTATAGTGGTCGATGGATGGATGCAAAAGTGATCCAAGTGTGCCCCAAGGGGCCAAAATGACATGGTCTGAAGGACTTGACTTGATTAGGGACATGATTTTGGTTATTTTAGAAGAGGTTTGAAGTTTTTAATGCCGCTGACGTCAGTTATATAACCGATGTCGGTGTCCAAAAGAGACCGATGTCGGCAGAAATCGGCCGACGTCGGTGGGTTAGGGCACGCCGATGCCGACGTCGGCGGCCTACCAAATCTGATAAAACTAGATTGGCGGCCCACCAAAAGTCATTTGTGACATTTGACAAAGTGAAAAAGTGAGCTCTGGATTTGAGTTAGTGAAAGTGACTCAGAGTTGACCGAGGCACTGTGCAAGGTGGCAAAAAGACATTGGTGGAGAGAAGAAGTTGATTGGACACCGCAGGGACGCATTTGAGCCAGCAGGAGCGTGTAGAGCCATTGGGATAGAAGAGATGGCAGAGGGGAGTAGAGGACCCATGGGAGGTCCACCACTAGTGGCACCCATCGTACCACCACGCCGGTGATGCCAGGACGAGGTAAGAGGGTCTCTGAACCTGATTTTGAACTATTTTTGTTTTGAATTTAGTTTTTGAATTTGTTGTTATTTGAGGTAGAAATCGAGGGGGAGGGTAGCTAGGAAGGTGGGTAAAGAGTCTAGGATAGGTTAGGAATGATTTAGAGGGTTCTTTGGGGGGGTTTAGGAGAAAAAATGGGGAAGCCCTAAAAATTAGGGCTCACCCCGTTCGGCCCTGGGGCCGAACCAGTCGCCGACGTCGATGGGTTCGCCAGAGTCGGCCAACCAGCGACCGGTGTCGGTCACTAACTTACCAAGGTCGGTCACTAAGTGACCGACATCGGTTAGGTGAGTGCCGTCACTGGCACGCTAATCGACGTCGGTGGCTACCTAGTCAGAAATGGTTCTAAAAAATGGTCAAGTCGAGAGGTCGAAGCTATGCCAAGGGCTTCTTGGGTGTCAGGGTAGGCATAGATAGTCAGAATGGTTGGTAAAATAGGAAAATTAGGAACAATTTTAACATGAGATTGACTCTGTATGGATTTAGGCGAGGCAGACTCTGATGTTGCGGGATTGCCTCCCGACCTTGCTGACGCAGATGCGCGGAGGCTTATCTGTCGAGGAGTGGGCGCAGATGAGCGCAGTCAGGCTAAGCAGGCTGAGACGCTACTACAGAGTGTTGAGGGACATGAGCCTTATGGTGGATTTGATCGAGCGGTGGGACCATGCCACCAACACCTTCCACCTGCCTATAGGCGAGATGATGGTCACGGTTGAGGACGTGTACCAGATTTTGTGGCTGTCGATGCACGGAGTAGACCTGTATGCGTGCTCGAGAGAGGTGCACGATATTCACATGGTTATGCTATTTGGAGAGCACATCATGGAGATGAGCTACCACTCAGTGAGTTTTGCATATGAGCCATTGTACGCGGTGGATGAGGACGCACATCAGCTGGCGATTCTGATGATGATTGGCATCACAGTGTATGCGTTGCCAGATGCAGAGGGTAGTAGGTTTCCAGTTGCTATGACCAGAGTTTTGCTGGAGATGATAGAGCAACGGATAGTGTTCACCTGGGCACCAGTGTTTTTGGCCCAGGTATATAGAGAGTTGTGGGGTATCAGCCAACGGTGGCGGTACAGTCTATGTGTGGGCCACCTTCTGCATTGTTGGGCTTACGAGCATATCATAGTCACACGACCTCTCAGCCTCCTAGTGGCAATTTAGGCCAGCTTCAGAGTTGGATTTAGGCAATGGCATGAGGTTATGGCACAGACACGGGTGGATGGAGTGGTCAGAGACATTGACCACTACAGAGGGGTACTAGAAGCCCTAATTCCTGCAGACATCGTCTGGAGACCATACTTGGTCTATCCAGCATTAAGAGACTAGGGAGAGCAGTTGGTTGGTGTTCAGAGTAGGTGATGGATCAGAGGCAGATGAGCTGGCAAGCTCGAGAGGATTCCAGCTGAGAGAGTATGGTGCCAGTACGGGCTGCTACAGGATGTACCTCCCGCCTTCCCACAGTACAGGCGGGATGACATAGAGGTGTCGTTCCCACTGCCAGAGGAGACAGAGGAGCCCGATTTTGAGGAGTTGCCAACAGGACCTAGGATAGCCAACCTAGGGTGTACAGAGGCCTACACGACATGGTGGGTAGGATAGTATAGAGGCATACAAGTGGGTCCCTAGCCAGATCTGTAGGCGGTCACGAGGGAGCGGGATACAGCCCGCGCAGAGAGGGACACTACACAACAGGAGAGAGATGCGGCTCAGGCCCAGGTCTCAGTTTTGCAGGGGTAGCTAGATGAGGTTATAGGGTAGCTGACTGAGATGACAGGTCAGGTAACAGCATTGACAGGGTAGATCGCTCTACTACAGGGATAGCTGGCGGTAGCCCAGGCACAGGCAATGGCAGGGCAGAGTTTTGGAGGGCAGGGCCCACTGCAGCAGTCATCATTTTCATAGGGGGCAAGACCATCAGTATCAGTGCATCGAGGTCAGCCACAGCCACAAGGGTCAAGACAGGCCACAAGAGTAGGGTAGATGGGTCCACCGCAGACTGTATCTATGGTTAGATACACTGATGCGCTGGATGAGATCGTGTATTATGAGAGGGCCATCAGGGGGTTCCCTCAGATACAGCAATACTCGGAGATGAGGGCGGAGCAGAGCCGATAGAGATCAATGTCGCAAGCGATGGCTTCAGGGTCACGTAGATGGTAGGGATCAGAGGGAGGAGAGGATACAGCCTCTTCTCGGCCACCGCCACCACCACCACAGCCACAGCCTTGAGAGCAGCCCTAGAGATGCAGTTTTGATGTATATACCAGCCTGCGAGCCGAAGACGAGAGATGTATGATGAGAGAGAGAGACAGACACAGATTGTGTCTTTTTGTATAAAACTATTTTAGATATATATATGATGAGATTTTAGTTATTGATGTGTTATGGAGATATTGTAGATGTTAAATGTTTGCAGCATTTTTCATGTGTTTCATGATGCATGTTTTGATATGATATTTATGATGATTATGATGATTATGTTATGATAATGCTAATGATTAATGTGATGATGTTTTATGATGATGCTAATGATTATATGATGATGATGCTTAATGAAAATGAATGTGATGATGACAATGTTTATGAAATGGTTATATGATGATGACTTTAGATTAGATGATGATAGATGTGATATTGAATGTTTAACTTGTGGATTATATGATGAGAATGTTTAATGAGTTATGATGGATGAAATTTTTGACTAATGACTTATGTTGTGATAATGAATAATGAGAGTATACTAATGATTATGTGAATATGTGATTGACTATGCTGTGATTGACAGGTGACGAGGGAAGATGGAAGAAAGTGACGAAGAAAATGGCCGAGCTAACCCCAGAAGACCCCATGTCAACTGAGTGCTGCCTACATAGCCCTTGTCGTTAGGGCCTCAGGCCAATGTAGTTCTCCCAAGAAGGGAGGAAAAAGATTGAAGTGGTGGATTATTGGTCATGATAAAGATATAGCATTTCCCATATGTCTAAGGGTACATGCTTGAAATGATGAGGAGGAGATGACGCTACAGCGTTTGCCAAATGGTGTAAGCTGTAACATTGGTCGAGGTTTTTCATCCCTAGAAACTATCCATATTCATGATGGATGTTTGCTAAAAAATGAATTGAGGTCTATTTATGCTTCAGCAAGTATTGGTTTATGCTTAACATAATTTGGGTAGTTGATAGTTTCCATGTGTATTGTTGTCCATGGAAACTAGAATGATTAGGCTTATGTGAATGGTTTGAAAAGAGTCAGATTAAGTCATTTTGACAAATGATGTGAGTGAATATGACCAAAGTGTAGGCAGAAAGTAAAAGGCATAAGTGCCCTTTTATTGACAAGGACCAGAAAGACAACATAGACAGGGGTTGTTAGAACAAAAAGCCCCATTCATGTGTTGCATCATTGACCATAGTTATGTTAGAGCGGTAATCGAATCCCTTTTGACATTAAAGTGAGATCGAAGTCCCTTGAATAGGTGATATGATATGAGGAAAAGGGTAACCCATTTTTAGAGTATGGATAACTTTTCCCCTTTTTATAGGAGACCCTGAGACAACTACAAGTCAAGTCCATGACCCGGTTTTTTTTTTTTTTTTTTTTTTTTTTTTTTTGGAGCGGACTGATCAATGTGGGAAGTCCACATAAAGATGTCATTTGTTTGGAGGTCATTTGTGAAGTTGATCGATGCGTGAAGATTCTAAGAAAGTGTTGTTTGTAGCAAGATTTAGTCATAGCCATCCTTCGAGGGAGTGGTCTATACTTTGATTTATAGATTTAGGGGCTTTTGAATAGCTGTCCTTCGAGGGAGCAGTCTATTAGTTACAGCAATGATAGTGCAGCTGTCCTTCAAGGGAGCAATCTGCTTTTTGATTTGATTTTGTGACCTTGGATATTTTGACATCTTGATTTAATTTTGACAGAAGGTTGAGTCATGGACAAGACTTATAGAAGGTCAAGGGCTCCCTTTTATTAGGACGAAGCATCCGTACATCATAAAAGGGTTGTAGAAGATTTTGTTAAGGGAAAAATGGTGAAATGAATTAAGGATTAAAAGGACAGGGATTGCTCAAGGGATGAGCTCAAGTTAAATGTCAAGTGGATGAGTACTTGACTAACAGTAGAATGGTCGTAGATGCAAAGCATTAAGAGGCTCAGGTTATGGTCGGCCTTCAAGAGAAGATAGACGATAAGTCCCTGATCCATACTTATGCGTTATGATATAAGGTCCAAGCCAATTAGGAGCAAATTTGCCTCGTTTACTCCGTTCCATATTGGTCACATGTTGGTTCTCTTTGAGGATGAGATCTCTGATATTGAAATCTCGTTCTCTCAGAGTTTTATTATAGGCACGCTTGATGTGATTTTGATAGACATGGAGATGATTGAGGGCAGTGAGACAACGCTCGTCAAGTAACTCAAGTTGAGCTAATCGATGTTGACGAAAGTCATCATTAGAAAGAATGTCATGGAGTGAAATGCGAAGAGACAGGATTTGTACTTCGAGAGGTAAGATAGCCTCTGTTCCATACACTAGAGAGAAAAGGGTAGCACCCGTAGAGGTTTGGATGCTAGTGCGGTAGGCCCACAAAGCGAAGGGTATTTGAATGTGCCAATCCCTTCCAGTGTCGTTGACCACCTTCATGAGAAATTTGGTTAGGATTTTGTTAGAAGCCTCAGCCTGCCCATTTGCTTGTGGGTAGTAAGGCGAAGAAAAGCTGAGTTTGATGCCGAAAGAGTCGCAGAGTTTTTGGACAGTCTTGTTTTTAAAGGACTTGCCATTATCGGTGATGATTTTGTGAGGTACACCGAAACGACAGATGATATGGGTGTTGATGAAGTCGACAATATTTTCGACTTTTGTGGAGACAAGAGGAATGGCTTCCACCCATTTAGTGAAATACTCGGTGGCAGTGATGATGGATTGATGATGAAGAGACGAATGAGGATTAATCTCGCCGATGAGATCTAAGCCCCATTGTGAAAAAGGCCAGAAATCCTGAGTGACTTATAAGGCGTGACTGGGGAGATGAAGCAAGTTAGCATGCTGATGACACTTGATGCAACGCCAAACATAATCGCTATAGTCTTGATGAAGAGTGGGCCAATAATAACCCAGGTGAAGGATGCGCTTGGAAACTGAGTTACCACTGAAGTGTCCACCACAAATCCCGTCATGGGCTTGTTTAACAGCATGAGAAGCTTTAGTGGAATTTAAACAGTGAAGAAGAAGGCCGTCAAAACCTCTTTTATAGAGAAGGCCCCCTATCATGGTATAGCGAGCGGTGCGCTTGATAAAAGCCTGTTGCGCATTGCTAGAGAGGTTGGGAGGAACGAGAGAATGAGTCAAGTAATCCTCAAGTTGTTTATACCAAACATCTTATGAACTAGAGTCTATGGTGTGGACGAGATTGATGTCAGTGGAAATGTATGAAGGCAATGGCACACGATGTACCATGACATAAATTCTTGATGAGGATGATGATGAAGAAGGAATATACGAGGCAAGGGAAGCCATGGTGTCAGCAAACTTATTCGTCGATCGAGGAACAGTCTGCAATAAGTGATGGTCGAAAGATGCTAGAAGAGTGTCAACACGGTGCTTATACCTTTGTAAAATTTCATTTTTACAAAGATATGAACCATTGATTTGATTGACGACAAGTTGTGAGTCACCGAAGATGTTGATGGATTTGATTTTTAAAGAAAGGGTGGTTTGAAGTCCCAAAATTAAGGCTTCATATTCGGCCATATTATTGGTACATTCAAAGTCAAGTTTGAAAGACAGGGGCATGGGTTCACCTTCATATGGAATGAGGATGACCCCCACACCCCCACCGAGTTGACATTTAGAGCCATCGAAGAACATCGTCATTTGGTAGAATGTGTCATCAGTCGAGAGGGCGGTGATAGATTCATCGGGAAACTCGCACTGAGAAGGTTGATTGTCGGGAAGAGGTGCATCCGCTAGTTGGTCAGTGATTGTTTGCCCTTTGATAGATTTTTGCTAAACAAATTCTAAGTCAAATTCAGCAAGAAGCATGAGCCAACGAGCCATACGCTGGTTTTGATATGGTTTAGAATGCATGTATTTGAGGGGATCAGTGTGGGTGATGACAAAGGTTTTGTGATCGAGAAGATAATGACGGTGCTTGGTAGTGGCAAAGACTAATGCCAAACAGAGTTTCTCGGTATGAGTATACCAAGTTTCATAGTCAACCAGTGTTTGGCTTATGTAATAGACTGCTTGCTCATGGTGTTGCTCGTCTCGATGCGCGATCATGGCACCTAACGAATGATTGGTTGCTGAGATGTAGAGGTAGAAGGGTTGGTCATGTTTTGGTGGAATAAGGACTGGTAGAGAGACCAAATAGCGTTTAAGGGCTTCAAAATCCTCTTGGCAATCCTTATCCCATTTAAAGGAGACGTCCTTCTTGAGGAGATGATGAAAGGGTTGGCAACGGTCAAAAAGTTGCGAAATGAAACGGCGGATGGATTGGAGCTTTCCTTGTAAGCTGCGGAGTTGCTTGAGATTAGTTAGAGGTGGCATTTCGAAGATAGCGCAAATTTTAGCAGGATCTATCTCGATGCCATGAAAAGAAACAATGAATCCCAGGAGCTTTCCTGAGAGGACCCCAAAGACACATTTCTTGGGGTTAAGATGGACCTGGTACTGAAGAAGGCAAGAGAATATGATTTTGAGGATAGTCAAATGGTCGCGATGAAGCTTAGATTTGCCAAGCAGGTCATCGACATAGTCCTCCATGATTTTGTGGAGGAGATTGTGAAAGATGTAAGTCATGGCACGCTGATATGTAGCGCTTGCATTTTTTAGACCAAAAGGCATGACTCGATAGCAGAAAGTTCCCCACGGTGTAATGAAGGTAGTTTTGTGTTGATCTTCCGGTGCAATCAGGATTTAGTTGTATCCTAAAAATCCGTCCATGAGTGATAACATCTCATGGCCAGCCGTAAGATCAACAAGTTGGTCAATGTTTGGAAGAGGAAAGTCATCTTTGGGACAAGCTAGGTTAAGGTCACGATAGTCCGTGCAGATTCGGATCCCCCCAGTCACTTTGGTGACAGGAATGATGTTAGAGACCCACTGCAGATAATCGATGGGTTGGATGAAGGAGACTGAAAGAAGGTGTTGAAGCTCTTCTTTGACAAGAAGTGCAACACGAGGATGCATTTTGCGAAGCTTTTGCCTAACAGGCTTAGCCTCTGGGTTTGTGACAATGTTATGAGTGGCAATGTTAGGGTCGATGCCAGGCATGTCAGCGTAAGTCCAGGCAAAGGCTTTACGATTGTCGAAGAGAAATGTGGTATAGTCGGCCTGCTCCTGAGTGTCTAAAGATTGACCGATCTTTAAGACTTGAGGAACATCAGAAGATGAAAGGTTAATGTCAATGGTTGATTCATTTAACATAACTTGTGTTTCAGAAGGGAGGGAGTGCTGAATGAAAGAATCGTCAACACCCATATAGGTAAGAATGGCGTTGTCGTCTATGCAGTGGATTGTGTTGATGGTTGATGATTCATCATCTATCATGCTAGGATAAATGAGAGGAAGAGACTTGGGAACCCCGTTGAGCTGATAGGTTAGGGGTTCTAAGCGGATGGTGTTTATGCAAAAAAAAACTAGGAGGGATGGAAACCACCGACTCCATAGGTGAGGATGGAAAAATAGGTGAGTCTAGAATAAATTGGTCGATGGCTAGTTCAGGGGAAAGGTTTGTGGAAGCCTCAGTGGGTTCTTGGAAACCCAGTCCATACCGTTTCTTTGCATTATCATCATTGGGTGTTTCGATAGGCTGATGGGAGCCTTGTTCGTAACGTCCAAATCCAAAACCCTTCCATGCACACCTATAAAGATAGGTATGTGCAAAGGTGGGGTTGCTAAGAAAGGAGAAATCAGATGTGAATATTTGAGGTGAGGAAGAAGGATTCAATTCAGTAGGAGCTTGATCCAACCCCCCATAGACGAGATTGGTTCGTAGGCTAAGAGGACCATAAGGAATGACCATTCTAATCCGACAGT
Organism: Torreya grandis; assembly: GCA_037957365.1. Taxonomy (NCBI): domain Eukaryota; kingdom Viridiplantae; phylum Streptophyta; class Pinopsida; order Cupressales; family Taxaceae; genus Torreya; species Torreya grandis. The sequence goes on from JARHVA010000198.1 coordinate 907,116, forward strand.
CATAGTTTGGGTTTTGATGAAGTTGTCCATACTCTTGAGGAGTTTGGAACATGTCTAGAGTAAGGAGACGATATTCTCCTAGTGAAAGTCTTTGGAAGATGTCGTCCATAGGGTCCTTGGTTGGTAATTGAGAAGATGATGTGGTGGCGACCGTTGTTTGTGTACTAGTTGACGCTTCCATGGATGGAGATGATGTTTGGGTTGATGCCTTGAGCGGGATAAGAACGTCGTTTGGGCTATAGGTTGTGTTACAAGTCTTAAATGGGGATGGGTCGGCAGGAATGACATGGACTTGTTTGTCGTGTTCAAATTTGACACAACGGTGAAGTGTTGAAGGGATGCAAGCCATGGCATGGATCCAGGGTCACCCTAGAAAGATGTTGTATTGGAACTCTCCCTCAATGATGTAGAAGAGCTCCAGGATTATGCATGGACCAACGCGGATATGGAGGACAATAGTGCCGATAGTGTTAGCGGTTGTGTCATTAAAAGATCTAAGGATTGCGTCAGTTTTCGATACGCAATTCTTGGGAAGGGCCAATTGGTCAAAGGCATGGGAGGAAATGATATTAATGCTAGCGCCCCCATCAATTATAACTCATTTAATACGGGTTCTATCAACGTAGGCTATGATGAAAAGGGCAGCGTCTTGATCTTCCTTGATAGAGGTAGGAATCTCAGAATTACTGAAAGTGATGGAGGCGACAGAGGATAAAGAATAGACTAAGGCAGCAAGTGGTTAAGGGTCTTCAGGTTAAACCTCAGCTGCCTATAGGGCTTTGATTAGAGCCTGGTGATGTTGGGGGGAGCTTTGAATAAGGTCATATAGGGTCATCTTCACAAGCATTTGGTGAAGTTGTTTTATCATATATTCTATGATTGCCTCTGAAGAAGTGGGTTGGGACGCACCTAAGATGGAAATCTTGGGTTTTGGTGGTTGAGGTGCTTGGACAAAAGGATAGGTCCAAGGGATAGCAGCTTTTTCTTTTGCCTTGTCCTTGTGTGACCTAGTGGTGATATGGATGGCGTTGATTTCGAAGATAGTAGGTGAAGAAGGGGTTATGGTCTATTGATGAGATGTTGATGTGGTTGATGAGGTTGGATGGGAAGGTGTCAAGGGTTGGTCAAGAGTGTCCTCAAGGAGAAGAGTGTCTTTCTCCATATAACGGCAAATGACTGCCTTGAGGGCACAAAAAGCCTCGATATCATGTCCTGGCGTGCGATGGTATAAACAAATCTTTGTATCATCGAACCAAGACGGTTTTGACCCGAGGGGTTAGAATGGCTTGATGGAAGGAAGGGTAATGCTAGAAGTCTGCAAAAGTTGGCGTAATATCAAAGCGTATGAACCTTCTAAGGGGTCTGTGCTTGTTGATGCATGACGCGCTGGCGACTTCTGCTTGTGGGATGCTGAGGAAGGTTTTTGTACCACCTTTTGGGTTGGTGGTGCGGTGACAGGTGAAGACGGCACTTTCTTTGTGAGAGGTGCCAAATTTTTGAGAGGGGATTGACTTGTGATTGGCGAAGGAAGTAATGGAGGTAATTTGTGTTGGTTAAGAGTCGGAGTAGGAAGCACACCGAGTAGGGTAGAAGGATGAGGACCTAGGATGGAGGGCAAAGTTGATGGTGGAGGAGGGGTTTGTCTTTGTGGTTTGGCAGTCTTCTTCGACTTGGTTGGAAGACTACTTTTGGTCGAGGTTTGGTTCAAGTCCACCTTCACTTGCGGGTGAGTGAGGGTAGAAATAGGACGAATGCCAAGTGTCTTGATTGGTTTGGATTGGGTAGATGCAGGTTTAGAAGTGGGGGTTTGGTCTTTGTTTGGAGTCTTGGATGATTCTACCTTGGGAGGATTGGCAGCATGAGATGAAAGGGCATGAGAATATTGAAGAACTTTAAGATGTTCCCACAATCCCCGATGCTCCACTTTCCTTGAAGGGAGAAGTTCTAATTTCTCCACTAGTCGAGAAAATGGTTGAGAGGATGTTGGATAAGGTTTGGATCCTTGAGAGGATGTGTTAGGTGTGGTAATAGTCTCGGACCCAAGGTGTGTGGGAGTTATAGCTGGATTGTCATTGGTTGAGGAAGATGGAGAGTCAGGTTCTTCTCTTGGTGGAGAAGGAACGGGAGAGTGTGACTCCTCAAGCAGGTAAAGGGCAGGAATTATGGTGCCCTCCACTTGTGGTCGAGGAGTGGGTAAGGTCAGGTCCTCCATAGGCAGAAGAAAAGAGGATGATGAGACCGGTGGCGCCGGTAAGGTTGAGGCATCCTCCAGGATGAGAGAGGTTGATGGAGAACTGACCGGGGAAAGAGGTTCGTCCACACGTGATGGACTGGTAGATGGGTTAACTTCTTGAGGTTGGTTGGTGATGAAGGGCGAGACCATATTGACCGTTCAAATATCATGTTCATGCATGTTGTCAATTAAGGTCTGGACATTATTATTTTGGGTTGGTGGATGATTGGGGAATGGTTGTTTGAATATGTCGATGCCCTGGTTTGGAGGTGCATTAGGATTATCTAGAATGAGCTCCCCCTTTTCAAGCATGTCCTGGACTATGTTTTTGAAGGTTTTACAATTTCCTGTGTCATGACCTTTGACACGGTGGAAATTGTAGAAGTCATTTTCCCTATACCACGCAGGGATGGCACGTGAGGGATCAAATTGTGGTAGTTGTCGAATCTGGGGAAGGTTGAGAATCCCCTGTTTAACAAGCTTTTCTAGTATAGACGCGTAAGATTATCCAAGAGGAGTATATTGTCTTTGAACATATCTCTGCTGGAATTGACAGGTGGCACTCTGAGATGTGGATGGCTCAAGCTGATTAGATGAAGAGGATGACGGTCTAACGGCCACAGCGTTAGCTGAAGCTTTAGACTTAGGGTTTGACGATGAAGGTTTAGAAGAAGAAGAGTCATTAGTCTTAGAGTTAGGGTTCTTGCTCCACAACTTGACTTTGTTCTCCTCGATGGCACGTAATTCAAGTTTATGGGCCATCGTGAAGGCTTCGTCAAAGGTACGGAAGGTCTGAACCCTTAAAGTGGAAGAAATGTGTTTGGTGCAAGCTCGAGAGAATAGTTCAATAAGTTTAGTTTGAGGTAAGGAAAAGGAGATTTGATTGATAAGGCCTCTCCATCGAGCAACGAAGTTAGCTACTGATTCGTCCTCAAATTGACGGATAGTGTAAAGGTCTGTGATCGAAACCTTTTTGGTGATGTTAATGGAGAAGTGGTCAAGAAAGAGCTGGGCCAGTTGTGTAAATGTGAAGAGGGAATGGCTGGCAATCGAGCTATACCAGTTGAGCGCAGCGCCAGAAAAGGACATAGAAAATGTGCGCAAGAGTAATGCGTCATCATGAGCAATAAGGTAACAGGCATGTCTAAATGCCCGTAAGTGTTGCTGTGGGTCTTCCTTGCTTTGAAAGCGAGAAAATTTGGGAAGCTCCCACTGGTTGGGGTATGGTCTAATTGGAACGAAAGGATGAATAGGCTCATTGCAAATTTGCTCGTATGAGAGAGCATTACGTGAGCCAGAAACGGAAGTCTCTAAGCTAGACATTTTATCCATCAGCATTTTGATGATATCTGCTGACGGATTGGTGGGTGGAGCGCCCCCTAGATTATAAGGAGCTTGAAAGATATTTGGAGGGGCGTATGATGTGGATGGTTACATAGACGCAACATATGGATAGCTGGTTATGGGAGCAAAAGTTGGGGCCAAGGGAACTTGTGTTATGGGGTTGGTTGGCACAAGTTGGATAGGAGCCGTCAAGGATGGTTGAGGCGTGGCTACGCTTGTTGACAGGTAAACGGTTACTCTTGTATTTATTGGTGCAAGAGTAGGGGGAATAGAGACTAGAAGGTTTTGGAAAGGTGTGGGGTTTGGTTGAGTGATTTGAGGTTGAGGGAGTACCGGAACCCCCATGGAGGTAGGTTTATATGGAGAGACTACGTTTTGAAGGTAAGATACGGTTGGGTTATTGGTGGAGGTGTTGTCTAATGGTTGAATGGTAGGGGCTGTTGATGTGATTCTTGTGTCAACTAAAGAAGTCGGCATCCCATAGATTGGGTTGCCTAGGGAGTCTCGTGTTTGGCTATTCGCGAGATAGTGTTGTAAGGCTTTGATGTTAAGGTCCAAGAATCGTGCAAAGTCTTGGTCCCCTTCTGGGACGATAGGAGTTTGAGGCGGGGTTGGGCGAATGGGAGTTCTTTTAGTCTCCGAGTTGAACTCCATTATAGGACTAGTTATAGATGGTGAAGGTGGAAGCGGTTGTTGGCTAGCGTGGTCAAGAAGGGCCTTGGTTTGACTGCGTGTCAAAACCATTCAAGGCAAGAAAGGGTCAGGTTTTAGAAAACTGTGTTCTGTCAGTCTCAAAAAACCAGAATGGATGTTTAAACAGGCAGAAAGTTGGATTTTAAGCTTGCTGTTTTTGGAAAAAAGAAAATAGACAGAGACCGACGTCGGTATAAAAACCGATGTCGGTGAAGGAGACTGCCGATGTCGGTCAGATGACCGATGTCGGTATAGAAAAGTTGCCGACGTCGGTTACAGGACCGATGTCGGTTACTGTGTTTTCCAAAAACTCAGAAAAAAAGTTTTTGGAAATGGAGAAGACGTCCTTACCAGCTCAAAAAAGACAGATAAAAATAGAAAATATGATGATGACAGACAGAGCCTAGCATTAAATCCCTAGGAACAATTTTATTAAGATCGTGTGGCTTATGCCTTAATATGATGTTTAAGGAAGTTGGCTGTAAGAAGGGTCCTAAAATAGGCAATCTAAAGATGGTTCCAGGTATGTTAAGGCGCTCAAAAATCTGTATTAGCTTCTATACAGGCCTGGTGCTAAGGAGCAAGCTCCCCTCACTTCACGATTCTAATGGTTAGCTGGTTTCGCTTAGCCAAAATATACTTTCACTATAGTTTAGACTCTGCCAGAGAACAGAGTTGGTTTTCCCCTTGGTGGTGAAATCCAAGTAAGATTGCTGGATTGGGTAAGGTATCCGTTGGGTGATGAAATCTCAGTCGGGCCTTGTCTCAAGTGAGTTTGATGTTTTATTGAGTGCACGTGGTCTGGTAGTGCAACATCAAGTGATCTACAGTTTATTCAATATGCATTTTACTAATTACTAAGTGTGGACTAGAAAGATGCAAGAAAGCAAAAAATGAAATGCAGTAAATTTTAAAGTCCCAAATCGAAATATTGAATTGGAATGAAGACAAGTTGGAGAAAGGGTTGAAGAAAATGATTTTCTTACTAGACTAGAAATGCAAGAAAAAGAAAGAAAAAGTTCTTTTTATTTCCTGCTTATGATGTTTTTTTTTTTAGAAAAGAAGAAAGAAGTGAAGGTTAAGAAGCCTAATGCAACTAAATGAACAAAGAAGAAAGGGAACCCAAGGAAGGCCCTAAAGGGGTCCCACCGGGCATGCTAGAATGTTTCTATTCAAATTTTGTTTTCAATTTCAAGGGAGAGAATTAAGAAACTTAAGAAAGAATGGTCAAAGCTTGATATGTACCTGGATAAAGTCTGCGCACCATAATCTAGACGCTGTGAGTACTCCTCTTTGGCTGTGGAGGAATGACACCTGCAAAGAGAAGAAGCTTGGACAAAAGAAGATGTTAAATGGACAGATGGTGGGTTGTCAAGCAAAAGCTTGATCCCAGAAGTATGAAAACTTCCTTAAGGGATATAAACCCACTAATCAACAGAAAGAAATGTCTGATAAATAGCTGAATAATGAAGAATTAAAAGTGATAAAAGATGGAAATGTAAAGGAGAAACTAAGACTTACTTGAAAGAAGCTGTCGGATTGATCACAGTCGTTGGTGTCGGTAAACCTACCAGCGTCGGTTGTTCAAGGTGACGACGTCGGTTAATATGCCGATGTCGGTTGGGGTAGTGACCGGCGTCGGTCGGGGCAAAGGTCTTTAGACGAAGTCTGGTTAAGTCTATGGTCCGTGGACAGAGTTTGGTCAGGGTCTGGGTTTATTTGAATAGTCTATGGACAGAGTCTGATCAGGGTTTTGGTCTGTGGACAAATTTTTGGGCTTGGTTGAATGGTCTGGGGTCTGAGTCTGAGAGTCAGGTTAAATCGGCAGAATGTATGATCTGATAGAGGACAGAAGAAACAGGGAGGTGGATAAATCAAGATTCGGGTCTGGGTTGATTAACAGTCTGGTCTAGGGAGATATTGTTTGAAAGCAATAACTGAAAAGAGAATAAGAACACAGACAGTATACTTACCTGTGCCTTGTGGAAGGTGTGCTACCGATGATTCCCGTACCTACTGTTGATGTAGCTTGTATGGAGAACCTGTTGCTGATGGAGAACCTATAATAGTTACTGCACCTAAGAGAGAGAGTCAGAGGCTTAACTAAGAGATTTCGCAGATTGATGGATGGTCAAAGATTAGGATTCGTCAGTTGCTTCTAGGGATTCGCTGATTTCTGATTTGGATCCTCAAAAGAGTTGGAAAGATTGGTTAAGTATAACCGATGTCGGCGATTTCTCCGGCGTCGATCGACACTTGGCCGACATCGGTGGGGTTAGAATGGGTAAAAAGAGCCACCAAGCCCATTTTTCTTCCGCCAAGTGCCCTATCTATTGGAGAATGCCGAGGGTTGGGCTAAATACGCACGAGAGTTTGTTAGGCGGTTAGAAGAATTAGGAATAAATCTTGGGTGAGTCATAGGAGGAAAATTAGTCCAAGGTGAGGTGTCCCAGGCGAGGTGTCATGGGTGATGTGTCCAAGGATGGGGGTTAATTCAAAATAAATTAATTATTTTAAATTAGTAATTGTTAGGAATAGGTTAGAAATGGACTAAGGGGGAAAGTGACTAAGACACTTTTTAGGTGTCTACAATAACACTATGTGTTGCTTGTTGATTTTTGGCTTAGGGTTTCAAGATAATTCTATAAATTTATGACAATGAAAGAATATAGTCTTCAATTATGGATACTATCTATAAAATAATGATTCAATTTTTACTTTGGACTATGACATTGAAAATCTTATCTTGTTACTTTAGATAGATACTAACAAAAAGCCTTTTTATTTTGACTCTTGTTATGATTTGAATGAGTTATTGACATTTTCAGGGTTCAAAAACCCTAGTTTTTATTTTTGAATCATGAAGTTGAAAAAAAAATTTCAAGGGAAGATGATATTGATGATAGAAAATGGTGGCTCCTTTTGGAGAATCATTTTTTTAAAAAAATTGGGCAAAGATGATTACTTCCCTTTTTGTCTAGGCTTGCACTACATTGGTTTGATCAGTTGAGCTTTACAAAAGGTTTTCTTCATGGGAAAAAATGGAACAGATCTTCCTAGGTTGTTGGTCTATAGAAGAAGAAGAAGAAGATAAGGGTTCAAATAATTTAACTCCAAATAAATTTGAGTCAATTTTTCAATTTCATCGATGCATTCAAAAGAAGAAGTTTGTTGTGTCCATAAACCCTACCAGTAAGTATAACTTCATCAACATGAACGTGTCCAAGCATCTACATGCTCAATCAAAGAATATCAAGGAAGTTCAAGTAGATGGTAAGAATATTTCAATGTTTGAAGATTTGAAGCTCATTATGGAAAAATATGTTTTGCATTCATATTTTTATGTTTGGGATATGGATGATATGGATATAGTTCTTGGATATCCATGGTTAGAGACTTTGGGAATAATCAATATTAATGTTAAAAAAAAAATCATGGAGTTTTGGTATAGGAAAAAAAAGTCACTTTACAGGATATCATATTAGGAAAGGTACCAATAATAGGCAAAGAAGATCATGAGAATGAGATTAAAAAAAGTGATGAAGAGTATGAGGAAGATTCAAATAAAGACATACTATAATTAGAAATGAAAACTTCATCTACTCAAGAGATAGAGAAGGACAAAGTGGAAGTGGTAGAAGATAAGGTGGAAAAAGTTGAGGTATATAGACACCCCCATCATCATGAGAGGAAACAATCATGGAACTAGATGAGGGATTGTCATAATAATAATCATTTTGGCTATAAAGGAAATAAAAATTCTAATCATTATGGATATGCATGGAAGCCAAATAAGAATTAATATGGTCAAGTATGGAATCAACAAAATGAAATGATCTATAGAACATGAAATGAATGGGGAAATCACTCTGATTATGCATGGAAGAATACCTACTATGGTCATGGATGGAATCAGAGTAGCATAGAGAAATATGGTACATGGAATCAAAAGAGGAATAGTTATGCATGGACACCAAAACAATACAGTTATTATTATGAATAAAATCAAAAGAGCATTTGTGGATATATATAACCTACTAATATCACATATGGGTAGCTCAAAGATCGAGATTGGAGACAAGTGTGTAATAATTTGAAGCATACTCATTATTTAATTTCTTCCTATTTTTTGAGGATGAAACATTTCAAAGAGGGAGGTAATTCTATGTACCTAGGGATATGATATATTATTGTATATGGATTGATGGGGATGTTGACATGTGGCACACATCCCCCTTAGTATTTATATGGGTCTAATATATTAATAATGGAATAAATTGTGTAATTAGTGCATTGGGTAATGGTCAGCCTACATTGGGATTAGGAGGTTACCCATCCATTAGAGGTCTATATAAAGGATATGATTATCATTGTAAAGATATAAATTAAGCATTGAGTCTTCTATTGTAAGAGGATATTGGAGGTTGTCCCATTGAAGAGACATTGTGGAGTTATTCCTTCCTAAAGGAGTATTATTGGTGTTTCCCTACCTTAAGGGTATTCTGCATATATTGAATATTTGGACATCTTGGTCCACTAATATCTATTGTGTTTAATTGATCTACATTTATTCTACATTATTTATGAATATTGTAAGTGTGGATCATAACAAATTTTGGTTTGAATTTTGATGTTTTCTTATTAAAAAATAGTTTTCTTTATTTTTCTTATTTTATAAACTATGTTTTGAAATTTTTAATGTTACTTAAGTACTATTATGAAGGGATCCATGGTGTTCTATTTATAGACATCATGGTATGAGGAATTTTAATTAAATACTCATAGCCATTATACATATATAAATGCAAAATTTAGTTTTCGCATACCTCATGTTATATCATAAATCATAGGAACCCCTTGTTTACACCAATAAGAAGCATTTTTTCTGATTTTTGGTGCAGTTGATAGGATCATATCACCCCAAGATGTCACTCTCAACTTACCCTCAAAAGAAGGGTTAATGGGCTATTGGCATGGTTCTACCTCTATAGTTAGTGTTAAGAAACATTGGGCTGATAGTAATAAATAATTAATAATTTATATCTGAGAACCTAAAAATCATTAAAATCTTTGCCTAGATCACCCTTTATCCTTAATTTTTACTTATTCTATTTTTATAGCCAATAGATTTATTTATTTCACTTTCATATTAATCATTAGTTTAGCATATACATGTTTCTCTTATGTATTACATAGCACCTTGAATTTATTTGTAACATATCATATATTTGTCCAACATGAAATTTGTTTTGTCTTTCATGGGTCAGATATTAATTTGATCAGGAAGCTACCTATTGCACTTCACCTCTTTCTCTTCAACTAAATGCTTGTTATGTTGTATCCTGACATCATGTTACTCCTATAGTTTTTGTTAAATTTTCATTAACTTAGGAACAAGTGGAAGAAAATTTTATGGATTTATCCTCACAATATGTATTATTACCCTCCCCTAATCCTTTTCATGTGCACATCATGGCCCTTGTTTCCAAACTTGATACCCAAGACAATGATGCTAAAATTTGGGATTATGATTGGGCACATCTAGAAAATATTTATTGATTTATATATGTTAATTAAGATGAACTTATGAAATCCACTTCTAAAAGTCCTTTCAATGTCTTTAGTTATACCATCACATCCATACCTATTTATACACCCTTATTTACCTTTACCCATCTGAATACTACAACCAATGCTTCTCTTGAGAAAACCCACATTCTCTTATAAGCCAAGATAGCTAATATCAATCAAACCATTTCTCATGCTATCCCTTCCTTATATTTTTATACCTTATTAAATTATTAATATTTTGTGTTGAGTATTGTCATTGATGTCAATGGTACATCTTGCATGAGGTTGATGTCAATGAGAAAGTGTACTAGTTTGTAGTATGTTGATTTGAAAAAGAGCATTGATGGAGTCTTATCACTAAAGGATGATATCATGAGAGATAATTTGAAGGAAACTAATTCCTTATGGTTGCATGAAGTTACAAGTATTTGAGTAGTCTATGCCTCATGACATGAAAAACCCTTGTAAAAAGGTATGAGCATGGTGGCTTGGTGAGATGAGTGAACATAGGAATTAATTGTTGTATGAGGTTGATTTATCATGTATGTGAGGCATTATATCACTCATGAGAGTCTTAGGGTGAGCCTACAAGGGTAAGACTTCAGGCCAAGTCTACATCTAGACCACCTCTAGACCATGTTTGGCCTAATGAGGCATCATGATCTATTTTCAAGACATATGAAGGGTGTATTTCACTATTTAGGAATGATAAATGTTTTTTGAGTATGTGCGTGATGTGGAGAGAACATGGAAATAGGCATAAAGGTCATTTTTAAGGCCTAATGTGGTTTGTAAGTCAAGGTCTAAAGTGCAAAGAGAGAGTGTGTGGCCTAATGAGGGGTCATGATCAGATTTCAAGGTTTTTTAGGTCATGTAAGAATTTTAAAAGGTGATTTATATTGTTTCAAGTTTTTTCCTATAGTTTGAGGTCAATGTTTGCAATAAAATTCACGAAACATGGATTTTAGGTCTCTCAAGTGCACACAATGAAGGATTCTCAACTTGAGAAGGATTTTCTTGTGTTTTTTAGATCTAAAACCTTTACATGGTAACCTGATATATTCATAGTAGATGGGTAAGGGTCCTATCTTAAAATTATAAGAATTATTTTTTGGATTTAAGGGATATGCTTTATAAATGATTATTCAGAATGGAAACAAGTTTAAACCCTCTTAGAACCCTAATAAGGACTCAATGTTGAATATATTGATAAAAAGTGCCTATAATGATTTGATATGATTAGGTAATATATTTAAGGTTGTATTTGACTCTCATAGGCACCTCTGAGTGTGATTGAGTCATCAGGTGTGTAACTAGACCCTATAGGAAAGTATTAATTTTTCAAAGATTTACTATAACAATCAGAGTTGACCAAGTCAAAGTATACACATAGATGGAGGATAAATATTGAGAATCATGTTTAATTTTCATGAAGGTTTATTAATAGGTTTTATCCCTAAATTGTACTAAAATATTCATCTAATTTAGTTGGTCATTAACAGGCCAAATGATGCAAATAGTGAATAACCCAAGCATCAGTGAGAAGATGATTAGGAATGTGTTATCATCTAGTGATTAAACCAAGTACATAAATATGTTTTTTAATAATTTTAATACATTTTAATTTTTATATAATTTTTTTAAGTTAGTGAGTATAGTGAAAAATATGCTCATAAGTTGACCTATCTGGTTCATATAAGATAGTGAGATATAAGGTCATGAGATTGGTCTGCAAGACCAATATTTACTATTTGAACATATTATGTTTCTATCTGAAAATGGTATAATTATCCCATAAAATAATATAAATGCATCATAATTCACTAAATATGTATATATAGGTGTTGGATGTCTGAGTCACCATGACTAGTCTTTGAAGAAAATTGGCAATTCTAAGTGAGTGAGTTACAGAGGTGATTTTGAGGCTTTGTTCCCTATGTGATAAAGTATAGTGTACTTGGTACAAAAAATTATGTATCTAATTTTAAGTTTATGTGATTTATTTTTATGGTTGTGTGGCTAAATAATGTGTTATATTCAGTTGTTCAAGACAAACCTTTATGTGTGTCTGAAGGCTTAATGTAAACAGTATTAATGGTGTGCTTCAAGTGGTGGTTGAAGATAAAAAGTGTCATGGAATTAAGATTATATTATTTAGGGTATAATTTAGTCTTATATTAATTTTTCATATCATATTTGTATTTTTAAATTGTTCCAAGGATATCAAAGGGTAATGTGTTCTAATGAAGGCCTAATTAAATTAGGTCTCCTTAAGGCCTAAAAGAGCTTTTGGTATTTTAAAGTTGTGGATGACCTATTATAATGATTTATTCACATATGAAACATTTTATAAGACATATTTAAAGGTTAATCCAAGTTTTCAAGTGTGTATGGCCAACCAAGAGGTGTGTGAGCTATAGAATTGTATAAGAACTAGGCCTAATAGACCTAATTGGCTAGTTTGAGATATTGAGAGTGCAAGTGAAGGATATATCATATTGAAGAGCTGAATGAGGTATTTTATACCATTATAAGGGTTTTTTAAAAATTTCATGAATATATAAAATGGGTATTATATCTATAAATCAAGGTCATATGGCCTAATATATCTTAAAGATACCTAGTTGAGCAAAGAAGCTTAGAAGGTAGTTTGAGAGAGACAGAAAATTGAGAAGAGATAAAGAAGGTGATATTAATATATTGTGTGATAAAAAATTTGTTTTGAATATTATAAAAAATTTAAGGTGGTTTATTTTTTTCTGATTTATCTAGGGGTTCCAGTGCCTCCTTTCAAGTTGATGTTTACTAAAGCCTAGTTGAGTGGGTGCTTGACTAGTTGGGGTTAGTGCTCTATATGGAGTTAGTGCTTCAATAAAGATTGGTTTTTGTCCTATATATATATATATATATATATATATATATATATATATATATATATATATATATATATATATATATATATATATATATCATTGGGTTTTATTCCCCTTGAGGTTTTCCCATATATGTAATGTGTTTCATGATCTTGTATGTTTTCATATGCTTTTCTAGATGTTCATATTTGTATGAATGGTTCATGTATACTTAAGTGTAATTTAATGATTATTTTGAAGACACTAATTCACCCCCACCCATATCATTTATTTTTATTCCAAAAATAAGTATCAAATTCTATTCCTTTGAATCAAGCCTAACAGCTTGAAGGTGATCATAAAAAGCACAAGATGTCTAGTAATCAAAAAGAAAAAGACAACATGTATGATGAAGAAGTCTACTATGATAGTGAAGAATGAGAATATGAATTATACCTTGAATCTGATCTAATAATTTCCCTTGATGATTTGAGACATCAAAATAAGACTATCAAGGACCTCAATAATTAGTTAGAAGGTGTCAACACAAGGTTTAGGTTAAAGGAAGTTGAGTATGATCAGTTGAAGATAGAGATAGATTCCTTGAAGGTTGAGCATGAGTAACTCATTGAAAATATGAGAAATATTTGTAAATATTATTAGAAATTATAACAATCCAAGAGTACCAACATGAAAATACCGATCAGGCATCCCAATGTAATAAGGGATAAGTTATCATAGAACCATGGGAAAAGGAGTAATCAGTCAAGAGGTAAGTATATAAATGTTTTTTTATATAATTTTGATAATATGAGACATATTATAATATTATATTCTAATATAGTTATAATTCCCTCAATATTTAACAAGACATATGAATCTCCTAGAGTGCAAGATAAGAGTCAAACATTGATATGGAATCTAAATCAAGTTAGGACTAATCATGGAAAGACCAAGACACAAAATGCATTTTATGTGGAAGGTTTAAAACACAAAATTCTTAATTTAAATCAAATTTTCAATCAAGGACACAAACTAAACTTTCATGATAGAGGATGTGAGATAAGGAGATCCAAATTAGGAAGGCTATTTGCTAATGCTAAGAGGACTAAGAACAATCTATATGTCTTGAATGAGATCAAGAAAGAGAGATGATTTATGATCAAGATGGATGAAATTTAGATATGTCAAAAAGGTTAGGTCACCTAAAATATGAAAATATAGTCCATATAATAAATATTAAGGCTATAAAGAACATGCATAAGATCACCAAACCTAAAAACATACTTTACAAGGCATGTCAACATGGTAAGTAGACTAGAAGAAGGTTCAAGTCCAAGGATTAATACACACTAATCTATGTTGTACTATAAGAATTAAAATAATTCAAGGAGATATCTACTTCATGTTACTCATAGATGACTACACAAGAATGACTTGGGTATCATTTTTGAAATAAAATTTAGAATCTCTTGACAAGTTCAAGGCATTCAAGGCTCTTGTTGAGAATGAGAAGAATAGGAAGATCAAGTGTCTAAGATATGATAGATAAGGAAAGATTTGGTAAAATGAATTTCATGACTTTTATGAGGTTCATGTAATAAGGATATAGTTCTTAACAACTAGGATACCTTTGCAAAATGAGGTAGTGGTAATAAAGAATAGAATAATTCAAGAGATGGATAGAACTATGCTAAATGATTATATATTATCTTATGGATATTGGAGAGAGGTAGTAAGCACTAAAATATACATTTTTAATATAGGATAGATAAGGACTAATGGAAATAGGACTCCTTATGAATTATGGAAAGGAAAACTTGCTAATGTGGAACACTTTAGAATGTTTGGGAATAAATGTTTCATCAAAAGAGATGATAAAGACTTAGGAAATTTTGATTATAGATTTGATGAAGGTATATTATTAGGATACTCATCAATGATCTCAGCCTATAGATGTTATAATAAGAGGTTATAGAAGATAATGGAAAGCACCAATGTGAAGATTGATGAGACAAAAAAATCACACTCACGGTCAAAGGATACTTTAGAGAATATAGACTTCAAGAATGAAGAGGAAACTATAGATTTTAATGAAGAAGAAGAATAATTTGAAGAGAGATAGGACTCAAAATTCCCCTCAAGATAGATTCAAATAGATCATCCTGAATCTAAAATCATTAGCAATAAGAATGTAAGTATGCAAACAAGGAGGAGACTAGTAAGTAATCTAAATAAAGAGAATGTTGTTTTATTATCTAAAATTGAACTTAAGTATATTATATAATAAATCAAATACAAGCTTTGGATAGGTCATATGAATGAGGAATTAGACCAAATAAATAATAATGAGACTTGGGAACTAGTTCCTAAGCCTAAAGACAAGAATGTCTTTGGGACAAAATGGGTGTTTAGAAATAAATTTAATGAAAATGGATAATTCATTAGGAACTAAGCTATATTATTATGAAATGGATATACATATGTTAAAGACATAGAATTTTAGGATAAATTTACACCAGTATGAATATTGGAGTCCATCAAATTATTTATAGCATATGTAGGATTCAAAGGATTCAAGTTATACTAGATGGATGTTAAATATTCCTTTTTTAATGGGAATTTGGAAGATAAGGTGTACATAGAGCAACCTAAGGAGTTATCACTATCAGGTGATAAGGACTATGTTTGTAGATTGAAAAAATATTTTTATAATCTAAAGCAAGCTCTCAAAACTTGGTATGCTAGGATGGATAGGTATCTATTGGATCAAAGATTCAAAAGAGGAGTTGAAGATAGTAATTTATACATAAATTTAGAAGATTACCATTAGTTAATATCACTTGTCTATGTGGATGATATCATCTATGGTGAAAATAAAGAAAACATGACCAAGGGATTTACATAGGTGATGAATAAATAGTTTAATATGTCCATGATGGGAGAACTATCATTATTTCTTAGACTTGTGTATATTTATTTCACAAGACAAGTATATAATAGAGATGTTGAAAAATTTTGAGATGGAAGCTTGCAAGGCATTTATTACACCTATGATCACAGGGTGTAAGTTGATAAAGTAATATGAGTCTTCAAAGTTCAATCAAACATCATATAGTTCAATGATTGGAAGTTTACTATACAACACTACCTATAGACCTAACATCATGCAAGAATTAGGTCTTGTGGGAAGGTTTCAATTATATCCAAAGGAAAACCATCTAAAATAAGTCAAAATTATACTCAGGTATATCAAGGGGACTATGGAGTATGGGTTGTGGTATCCAAAGAATAATAAATTCAACTTGATAACCTATACAGATGCAAACTAGTAGGAAGTTTAGATGATAGGAAGAGTACAAGTGAAGGAGAATTCTTTTTAGGTAGGTCCTTAGTTTCATGGATAAATAAGAGACACCCATCAATATAATTATCTACTTATGAGACTGAGTGCATTACAACATATTCATGTTGCACTCTAGTCTTATGGATGAGATAGACCCTAAAAGTTATAAAGTAGAGTATGATGATCCTAGCTCTATCTATTTTCACAATAAAAGTTCTATAATCATCTCAAAAACTATTGTTATGCAATCAAATAATAATCACATTCACATTATGTATCATTTTCTAAGATAGCAGGTAAGTGAACAAAGTGTCAAACTTGAATATGTTTCTACATAGGATTGGATTGTAGACATTTTGACTAAACCACTTTCAAAGGTAACATTTGAACACCTACGATAAGAATTGGGTGTAATTCTTACCCTAGCAGTCATTAATTAATATAAGTACTTAGGGGGAGCTAATCAAGTGGTTAATTAACTTGAAGAGTAGGTGAGTTATTTCAAGAAGGTATGCATGGAGATAGGGGATCGTGTTTGCATTATGACTCATAAATTCATAAGTTTTGTATGTTGAGTATTTTGGCTACAAGAAGTGTGATCTAAGGAGTTGAAAACATCACTGTGTCATTTATGTCAAAGGGGGAGAAATTTTAGAATGAGGGATAAGTTTCTTGTTGAGATCATTTTCTAAGAGTGGTTGCCATCAATGACAAAGGGGGAGATTGTTGAGTATTGTTATTGATGTCAATAATACATCTTGAATGAGGTCAATGTGATTGAGAAAGTGTGCTTAATTGAAAGTATGTCGATGTGACAAAGGGCATTGATGGAGTATTGTAATTGAAGGATGTTGTCACGAAAGAGAATTTCAAGGTAACTAATGCCTTATGGTTGCATGAAGGTATAGGTATTTGAGTAGTTTAAGCCTATTCATGGCATGAAAAGACCTTGTAAAAAGGTATGAATAAGGTGGCTTGGTGAGATGAGTGAACACAGGAATAAATGGTTGTATGAGTTTTCTTGAGCATTTATGTAAGGTATTGAAGCACTCATTATAGTATCAGGGTGAGCCTATAGGGGTAAGACCTTCAAACTAAGTCTGCATCTAACCACCTATAGACCCAGCCTAGCCTAATGAGGCATCATGATATATTGTCAAGACATATGAAGTGTTTATGGCAATGTTTAATCATGATAAAGTTTTTTAGATAATGTGAATGATGTGGAGAGCACATGGAAAGAGTCATGAAAGTTAGTCTTAAGTCCTAATGTGGTTTGTAGGTCAAGGTCTAAAGATCAAATAGAGAGAAAGAGAGAGAGAGGGTGGCCTAATGAGGGTTCATGATCATATTTCAAGGTGTTTCAGCTCATGTAAGAATTTTCATAGGTGAGGAATGTTTTTTTGAGTTTGTTCATGCAGTTTGAGGTAAAGGTTTACAAGAAGATGCATGAAAATGGATTTTAGGTCTCTCAAGTGTACAAAATGAAGGCTTCTCAACCTGAGAATGATTTTCATGTGTGTTTTATCTCATAAAACCTTTTCATGGTAACCTCATATATTCTTGGTACATGAATAAGGGTACTATCTCAAAATTATAAACATTAGTTTTTGGATTGAGGGACTATGCTTTATGAATAATTGTTAAGAATGGAAATAGGTTTAAACCCTCTTAGAACCCTAGTAAGGACTTGATGTTGAATTTATTGATAAAAATTACCTAGAATGGTTTGATATGATTAGGTAAGATATTAGATGTTATATTTAACTCTCCTAGGCACCTCTAGGTGTGGTTGAGTTTTTGGGTGTGTGATTAGACCCTACAAGAAAGTGCTAATTTCTTGAAGATTTATTGTAGTAGTCAAAGTTGACTAAGTCAAAGTATGAAAATGGATGGAGGATAAAGCTTGAGACTCATGTTTCATGTGTATGAATATTTTTAAATAGATTTTATCCCTCAATTTTTCTAAATTGGTCATTTAATTTAGCTAATTGCTAACAGGCAAAATGATGCAAATAATGAATAACCCAAGTAATAGTGAGAAGATGACTAGGAATGATAGAAAGATGAAACCAATTATATGAATATGTTTTTAAATACTTGTAATAAATGATCATTTTTATATAATTTTTATAATTTATTGAATATAGTGAAAACATTACTCACAAGTTGACCTATCTGTTTCAGATGAGACAGTGAGATATAAGGTCATATGATTGGTCTAAAAGACCAATATTTACCATTTAACCATATTAACTTTATATATAATAATGATATAATGATCCCATAAGATAATATACATGCATCATAATTCATTAAATATGTATATACACGGGTTATAGGTTAAGTCACCATGACTGGTCTTTGAGGAAAATTATCAGTTCTAAGTGAGTGAGTTATAGATGTCCTTTTGAGGATTTTGCCATGTGTGATAAAGTATAGTGAACTTGGTGAATTTTTTGAGGTATATAAGGTTCTGTTTATGTGATTATTTTTATGGTTGTGTGTCCAAATAATGTTTTATCTTTATTTGTTCAAGACAAACCTTTTTGTGTGTGTGAAGGCCTAATATAAACAATACTAATGATGTTCTTCAAGTGGTGGTTAAAGCTAAAAAGTGTCATGGACATAATATGAGATTAGTAAGGTTATATTTGAGTGGTATATGAAGATTTATTTCCATATGTGTATTTTTAAATTGTTCTAAGGAGATCAAAGGGTAACATGTACTAGTGAAGGCCTAATTAAATTAGGTATCCTTAAGGCCTAAAAGAGGTTTTGGTATTTTAAAGTTGTGTACAACCTATTATAATGATTTATTCATGTATTAAGTATGTTATAAGACATATTTAAATGGTGATCCAAGTGTTCAAGTTTTTATGGCTGACCAAAAGGTGTGTGAGCTAGATGATTGTATAAGAACAAGGCCTAATATACCTAATTGGCTAGTTTGAGATATTGAGAGTGTAAGTGAAGGATATAGCATATTGAATAGCTGAAGGTGGTATTTTATACCATAATAGTTTTGTAGATAAATGTTCATGAAGATATAATATGGGTATTATATTTGTATATCAAGGTCATATGGCCTAATCTATCTTGAAGAGACCTAGTTGAGTGAAGAATCCTAGAAGGCAATTTGAGAGGGATAGAAGAGTGAGAAGATATAAAGAAGGTAATATTCATTTTTTATTTCAGAAAAAAAGTGTTTTTAATATGGTAAAAGGTTTTAGGTGACTTATCTGGTACTGATTCATCTAGGGGGGTTGGTGCCTCCTTGCAATTTGGTGCTTGTTAAAGCCTAATTGAGTGGGTGCTTGACTAGTCGGGATTGGTGCTCTATGTGGAGTTGGTGATTCACTAAATATTGGTTTTTATATTAAATTAATTTATTCCATTCACAAATATCAATTTTTCTTCCCCTTGAGGTTTTACCACATATTTAATGTGTTTCATGATCTTGTATGGTTGCATATGCTTTGCTAGATGTTCATGTTTATATGAATGGTTCATGTATGCTTAAGTGGAATTAAATGATTTTTTTGAAGACACTAATTCATCCACCCCCATCTTAATTATTATGATTCGAAATTTTTGATCCTCAAATTTCATCCTATCATCTTCCAGTTCGATTTATGACTTCTAAGCTTCCTTTTTATGAAGGCAAAGGTGATACTAAATAGCATTTACATGCATTTCATGCATCTTGTCTAGATTATGCATATAATGATATATTTTTAACTGATCTCTTTACACTCAGGCTCAAATATTATACTCTTATATGTTCATATGATCTTCCTCTCCAATCAATTACAACTTTAAATCCTTTGGAAAATTAGTTTTTGGCACATTTTTCTATCAATATTGGTGAAATGTTATCCTATAATCAAATTTCAAAGCTCAAAAAAGTTTTAAATGAGATACTTAGTGATTATGTTCTAAGATACATTACTATTCTTGAAAAAATGACAAATCAAATGGTTGATCATTATATTAAATATTTTTTTTATTTGAATCTTGATTACTCTTGTCAAGAGTCTATCAAATTTGATAATTTCAAATCATTTGATGAACTATGCCATATAGTTAAGGAATGTGAGATCAAATTGATTATACTAAATAATCTCAAATATATCTCCAATTATCCTTCTACTTCAACAATGAAGTTTCAAGGCAAGCATAATTATAATATAAAAACTAATGAGGTAAAAAATGAGATTAAATTTATAGTTAATGATATATCACAACCACCACAAAAGCATCAACTAAAAGCTCCACCTAGAAGGAAATTCTCAAGGCTACCCTCACCTCCTCATGTGTTATTACAAATTCTACTTAAATGTCATGTTATTACACTTCCTCAAACATCAAAATAGATCTATCTAAACCTCAATCTAGAAGATTTGATGGAACTACTTTTTTATTATCATAGATGTATTGGGAATTTTGTTTATATATACATATATATATATATATATATATATATATATATATATATATATATATATATATATATATATATATATATATATATATATATATATATATATATATCCTCAATCTAGAAGATTTGATGGAACTACTTTTTTATTATCATAGATGTATTGGGAATTTTGTTTTTATATATATATATATATATATATATATATATATATATATATATATATATATATATATATATATATATATATATATATATATATATATATATATATATATATATATATATATATATATATATATCAAGCAAAAAATTCAATACCTCATTGATGAGAAAATTATTGGCATCGATACATGTAATGAGGAAGATAAGACACAAGAAAATGAAAATGAAAAGCTCAAAATATATAAATATAATTTTCCCAATCATAGATAAAAATAAAAATTATGAAGTACACTATGCATATAATTTTCACCCTCATCCATCTTCATATGGACATCCACTTGATATCATCATTATTCTAGTCATAATAAATCTAACATCATGCCCATTTATTGAATTTCATGGTTATGTAATTGTTGATGATGATTTTGATAGACATGCATTATTCATTAGAACATATATTGGCATGCAACCAATTCATAGACTTATGATACATAATGGCTCAAGACAAAATATGTGCATCATAGAACTTATACATTATATTGGTTATAAAAAAAACTATACATAATACATCTATAGTTTCAAAATAATCTTATGGTCATGTACAAGATACTCTTGGAAATATCATATTATCCTTACAAGTGTAACTTTTCATATTTCCAACTCATTTCTTAGTGTTACCAAATATGGGTGTATTTGATATGTTTTTTTTAATTGTTACTAGGGTTTAAATAGGTCCCCTACATTATATAAAATTTTCATAAAACTAACAAAAGGCATGGCAAAGCATATTTGTTTATATGTTATCAAGGCAAGGCAAAATAGGTTGGCATGCCAAATAGTAACTGAAAACATATACCCAATGACCAAAAAACATAAAACCCATGAACGATCAAGAAATAAACCAACAAGACACATAAGCTAATTTGAGGATGATTACTCAAAAAAGTTTATAGTTCTAGAGAGTTTAACCTAAAATATCCTTGTCATTAATATCATCTAGAATGATGACTTCATCACTACAAATAATGATATAAGAAGAATAACCTTTCAATTTCTACCTGAAACCCATAAGATTGAGTTTGATATTGTCCACCAAAGAAGAAGCTCAATTTCTAGCCATTTAGCCCTACATAGCCATCATGATAGCCTAATGGGGTGGCCCTACCAACTAAGGAGGAGAATTAACTGACCTGTGAGACAACAATTTAGCTAAAAAATTCACTACATCCACCTGAAATTTTTTTATGATGAGCTACCTTCTAGCGAGAAATTTCCATAATTAAAATTTTGAGTTGCACCAATGGAGGCATTATAAAAATTGGCCTTTAGTTTCATCATTGTCATAAAAAAAAATTCAAATTTTCTCCAAAAATCCTACCAGGACCATGAAATATATCTCCAAATCCCTAAACACTAAAAATTGAATCAATCCAACACCATTAGAAATAGACAAGGTTAGTTTGGGGAAAGGACCCAACTGAGCATTGCCTATCACCTCCACAAGACCAAGATGATTTTATGGTTTTATAAATAACTCCACCAATTTATAAACCACATCTAAATATTCCATTAGCACCATGATATTTTAAGCAAAGATTGTAACAATTAAAGAGTTAACTCTGTTGTGTATATAATGATCTAGGTAATCCATGCTTAAAATAGCCAAAATGTCTTGGAAGATATCTTATTAGGGAAATCATTAACATGTTTAATCCTATCTCAATATATGCCCCCTCAAATGCCATTTATTGAATTGATATGTTACCATAAATCATCAGAGTTATAAGTGACAGATCAACCCCTCTCTCTACGCTAAGAACTAGGCATCCACAACATCTAAAATGCACCCAAAGTGATAATGTGGATCAGCCACTTAGCAAAAATAAATCACTCCACACCCTTGCCATAAATGTAATCAACCACCACCCTTGATCACACAATAATATAATCATGTTGAGATAATGTCATAAAAAATCCCAATGAGGTGGCATGGGTATAAATGATAGCAAAAAACCTCCAAAAATAATAATCAATCAAATTGATTATTATGAAAGATTAAAAAATAATTAGTTTTTACTTTTTTAATTTTTTTTAATTTTTTTTTTAAAACCCATATTAATGAAGGCTAAATTGACAAACTCTTCCCAAGTAGATCTAAGGTTATCCATATAAATTTCTTCAATTTAGTCAATCCCATAGTTGGTAAGGAAATCCATAGCTGAATTAGCATCTCTAAGATAGTGCTTGCAATCCAAAGATGCAAAATTTACCAATTTATCCCATACACTGGACAAAATATTATCTAATTTTCAATAAGTGGTTAACTTTTTCTTAATGGAAGAAATCAAGATCTGGGAGTCACCTTCAATAATGAGCTTGTAAATATTATAATTAATTGCAAGATTAATCCTAGTGGATATTTCTTGAACTTTAGCTTCATTATTTGTGCCATCTAAAAGTTTTCTATAAATCACTGTGATTAAGGATCCACTGCAATCCTAATGAATACAACCTACACCAGAAGCACCTAGATTTCCCTAAGAGGCACCATAAAATTTTATTTTAAACCACACTAGTGGTGGAGGAATCCAATTAGTCTTATCATTTCTCAACCTTTTACATGATCTTACTAATGATCAATTAATAGGTGGAAGATCAATAAGCCTCCATTACGCACACATCCTCATATCCTAAGCTAAGAGACGTCTATTCCTATGCTTTATTTGAGAAGAAATGACTTTTGAAATTGCAATCTTTAAGTCTTTTTAGATTGTAGCAAGGGGTTTTTATTTTCCTTTATAATTTTGTTGATTTAGTTCTTTCCAGAGTGTCTAGACAAGAATAGAAGGACTAACATGCCATAAACCATAAAGATAATTATTGAAATATCTAATAGTCTAGGAAGAGAAGGTGAAATATAAATAAGGTGGCCAAGCCCAGTACCACTCCATCTTACAACATAACCAAGCCCAACACTAGGTTACAAAGGGGTAATCATATAAAATATGGTTGGTAATTTATACACTAGCTTTATAAATACTACAGTAAGATAGACCAAGGAAACCAATTTTGGTCAATATATCATGTGTTAGAATATGGTTCTAAAAAACAAGCCATGCAAATGCTCCAACTTTATAAATCCTGATCTTGTCCCAACAAAGAAATCTTGCCTAGTTAATCATATCATTAGTGGCATCTTCCATCTGGTAACTGAGACTGACTATGTATAAACCTGATTTGGCTCTAATCCAATGCTCCAAATCCTCTTCAAAATTTAAAAATACCTTTTGATTACCTAATCATTCAGTCAAACACATTCATTGTTTCACTGGAATATCTAGAGCCTTAAGATTTTTCTAAACCCAATAAGTCACACCATTAGTCTAATGAAGTTCCACATAATTCACTACCAAGACACCCCAAGTTGAAGAGGGAATATGTCTAGCAACCTCCAAATGTGGTATATCATCTAAGGGTTTATGACCATTCCAAGAATCTTCCCAAAATTTATCTATTTATCCATTGTTGATCGTCTAAGAAACATGCTCTAAAATTAAAGACCATCAATTCAATAAAACATTCCAAAAGTGTGAACCCTTTTTTTTTCTTTTGGCAGGGGGGAGCGGGGGGGTGGGTTGTAGGGGGTTAATAATATAAACCACGTTTCATGGATTATTTAGATCAAGGTATTTACTTCTCAGCATCCTAGACCAAAGAGAGTTGGGTTTTCAAAGCATTACCCAAACAAGTTTAGCTCTGAGAGCTTTATTTTGAAGACTCAGATTTTCACTCCAACTCCTCCCATCTTCTTGAATTTGCAAACCCTTTCCCATTTAATCAATGGCATTCTTTTCTAGATTTGCATACCTTGACACAAAATATATTTCATGATCTTATTTAGCAACATAAATACATGACAAGGTGGTTAAAGTACCAAAATATAATATATAGGAAAAAAACTCAAAACAAATTTGATGAGAGTGATATGGCCTACCAATGTCAACTAATGACCTTGCCATGAAACTAGTTAAGCTTTAAAATAATTAACTAGTCCTTCCTATTGAATATTTTTGGCCAACCTAGAGAAAAGTGGAACACCTAAATACTTGGAAGGAAACTTGCCAATATTAAAACCAAGGACCAAGGAGAGCGTTTGTTGTTCTTGTTTTGAGTAATTGATAAATAAATTTTTAGATGTTTTGATGTTCACCATTTGACTAGAAGACACCTCATAACTATTCAAAATGGCATTAAAGATTTGAGTTTCTCCCATAGAGGCTTGTCTAGAAAATATATTATCATCAACAAATTGTTTATGGCTAATATTTCAATACCTTTTGTAGCCTGAATACCATGTATCGAAAAGGCTTCCTTAGCATGTTTCACTAGTCGTCCCAAGGCTTCGGCCAATAAGATAAAAATAAAAGGATAAAGTGGATATCCTTGTCTAATGCCCCTTGAGGATTCAAAAAAAACATTAGGACTTCCATTGACCAAGAAGAAGTATTCAGGGCTCAAAATACAATTGAAAACCTAATCACCCTTTTTCTCAAACCCAATTTTTTCCAAAATTTTGATCAAAAAGTGCCAATCAACCTTTTCATACACTTTTATGATGTTAATCTTGATCAACATACCCTTCCTACAAATAATGAATAAATAATGAACAATTTCATGAGTAATAATGATATCCTCTTAAATACTCCTTCTTAGAAAACAAAATTAGCTTACTCTTATGAAACCAAAGAATCTAGGATAGGTATGGGTCTAGTTGCCATTAATTTGGAGATGATTTCATAAATCATATTACAAAGATAAATATGCTTGAATTCATTAAATATTTATTGAATGTCCCCTTTAAAAATAAGGAAAATAAAGGTAACATTAAGATCAAGTAAAATCTTACTCCTTTTGTATTCTTCCACCATTTTTAAGAACTCTTCCCCAATAAGTTCCCAAAAAGTCTAAAAAAACCATGGGAAAACCATCAAGCCCTGGGGCCTTATATTTTTCCATAGCAAACACCATTGCTCTATTTTATTCCAAATAGAAAGGAGCCAATAGTTTCATATTTTGATTGGGAGAAACTAACTTAGGGATAAAACTGAGGTTATGATTCTGAGCTTCAAGCTCTGAAGCCTCATCACTATTTAGAAAATTACTAAAAATTTTGATTGCCTCATTCTGAATCTTAGGTTGAATGACCAAATTTACACCTTTAGAATAATAAATTTTATAAAAATGATAAAAAAAAATTCACCTATTCTTAATATAGTTGTGAAAAAAAGAAAAATTTCTATCTCCTTTTAACCAATCTATTTTAGGTTTTTACTTCTAGAAGATTTCTTCTCTTTGTAGAAGTTCCTCATACTCCATCAAAATATTTTCCTTTCCATAATAATTTTTATCCATTCCTATTTGACTTATCGTTTGATTGAGATTCTCAAGATCTGCTTTGATGAATTTTTCCTATAAAATGTTTTTGAAAAAATTGATGTTCTAATGTCTAAGACAACCTTTAATAAATTGAATTTATTTTGCAATTTAGAACATTGGAGAGAAAGACTGAATATGGTTGTTCTTCCACCAAACTTCCATTAGTCATAGTATATAATGATCTTGAATCCATATCTTCTCAAATTTAAAGAGGTAAAGATAGGGTTTTTGGTTAATATTGACATAGAGTTCAATAGAAAAGTGATCAAAACCTGTTAAAGGAAGAATGGATCTTTTAGTAGTCTAATTTTTATGACATCCAATTTTTGGAGACTAAAAATATATCCAAATTCTCCATAATATTATTCTCTCCACATATTTTATTATTTCAAGTAAACAACCCCTTCTTTGGTTGAATATCTAGAAACTCAATATCAGAAACAAATTGAATAAAATTAGGATTGCCAGAAGCCCCTAAAGTTTTTCCACCACATTTTTTTGAAGAATATAAATGGCATTAAAACCTCTTCCCATCATAATATTTTAATCCACAAAATGACAAAAAAGGTTAGACAACTTAGTCCATAATAACAGTTTACTATTGGATTCATTAGGTCCATAAACATTACAAAGAAAACAACTCAAATAAATCTTGAGACAAGTGAGTTTAAAAAATTACCAATTATTGCCATCCTCTATCATTTCCACTTAAAATTTTTAAAGAACCCATAAAATATCCAACCCTCCTAAGGCTCCATTAGCTTCAACAAAGGAATTGTTCCATCTCTTCCAACCAAGCTGCATCAAATTAGAGGATTCCACCAAACTTAATTTATTTTTTTGTATCAAAATGACATCAAGATTCTTTGAAGAGAATATATGCTTAACTAAGAATTATTTTCTATGGTCATTTAAGCCCATAAAATTCCATTAAATAATCTTCATGAGGATTGAGGGAATATTTTCAACTTCCACTTCTCAGGTCTAAGTATTTAGAAAGAGTGCCTTGCTTACCTATTGAGACATCCCCTACAACAATCTCCTTGATAAATTTTCTACCTTTATTTTTAGGTTTCCCACAGTTAGTATTATGTGAGGAAATTTGGTATTGGAAGATAGATAAAAAAAAATCTCTAAAGTTTAGTTCTTCCTCTAAATCATACTCTTCTATATTTAAATCACTATCTAGTGTTATAATCATAGGATTGTTCTCTAGAAAATTTAGATCATCCTTCAAAATATCAGTATTCACCCCATGATTTAATTTTAAATGATAAATAATACATTTTATAGTTTTATATTGTTTTGAAATAAATGTACAACCTTTGATCATCAAATTTGAAGAGAGTTCATCAGTTTTACCCAATTTGTCAAGCAGAGCCTCTATTTTTGTGATTTTGAAGCAAGAGGCATTTGGAAAATTTTGAGGTTTATGTAAGTTGGATTGAATATTTGGACTAAAATCTTCCTTGAGGCCTAAAGAAGATAGAATATACTAATCTATAGTTTAATCACAAGCCACCTTCTTACCTTTTCTTTCTAGGATTTTACCCACCTGTTTAGACCAAAAATTCCTAGAATTATAAGTTTAAAAAGCCTTGGAAGATGAAACAATGGGTTTCCAAAACTTTCAAGTATTCCCCTTGTTGATATATGTTACTAACAAAACTTTCTTACAAAACTTCTAAGTATGACCAGAACATCTAAAATTAAAACACCTAAAAAGAATATTTTCAATGTTAATCGATTGTGTCCCAGAGTGACCTTGGGTTTTGATGAGAATATTTTTTGGGATGACAATATACAAATCCATCAAAACCCTAACTCTTACATAAGATTCCAAAAACCTTACTCAGTGACTGGATCCATTTCCAAAAATTAACCTATCATATTTCCTAGAGCTAAAAGACATTCAAATCCCTAGTATTCTAAGGGGAGACCATAGAATCTGACCCAAACATGGTAACTACCCTATTTAACTAAAATAATATCAAAATTAGGTTTCCAATTTTGAATCTGGAGGCCAACACCTCACAAAGACTGAAGGGATTATTTAAAAATCTGATTTTTAAGATCAACATTGGAAAAGATGGATATAAAGAAACCCTTTAATAGGAAGTTAATTTCAATGTCCCTTCCCAAACTTTCCTCTACCCAGGATTCAATTTTTCCAATCATTAGCCGTTTCCTAGAAAATTTTCCTATGATATCCATTTCCTCCATGACAAAAAGAACTTGAGAGTGTTTGGTGGATTCCTAGATGAATTCCTTATCACTACAAATCTTCAGACCTTCCTAATCTTGAGAATTAAAATCATCAAGCCCTTTAAAATCAATGGCAGTAGCTTCCACTTCTTTATCTATGCATCTAGAAATTAGAGAGTATACCTTCACCTCACAACTCAAATATTTTCCATGATATAATTTGGTATCCCTCTCCATACCTTTTGGAACCTCCCAAGTCCCCTCTTTTAGATGATGATCTGCTCCTCCCTCTCTAATTCCAATTAAAAACCCCATCCATTTCTTATCTATATGTAAATCTTATTCTACTACCCATTTTCTAGCCTTCATATAATTTATCCCAATTCCTACTTCAAAAGTGAGGGATTCTTAGTTTTTCTTCCCCTTCCCATGCAACATTTTCACCCCTAAAATCATAAATTTAAATATATTGGTGTATTTGATATGTTACTAAGGAAACATTTATTATGTAAATCAAATAATTTTCTTCTACATTTCAAAAATGTTTAAATTATCTTCACAATAATAGAGTGGTTAATATTTAAATAATTCAATATGAATATCATATGGAACCAATTATAAGTACTCCAAATCCACAATAGTTGGCTGAAATAGTTCTTGATAAAATTGGTAGTGAAATAGTTTATACAACTATTCAAGAACATGATTTACATTCAAAGAAGCATATTTTAAAATCATTTGTTTAATTACTTATTGATTAGTGTCATTGTGTCCTCTTTATTTAGTTGATATATGTCATGTCAATCTAGATAGTGTCTACTGGTTGTTTGCAATAGGATATGCAAAGGTTCATAGCTAATAGTCTTGTTGTGTAGGTGATTTATGGATCATCTAATCTACTACTCTTAAAATCTAATTTATTTAAATTCAAATTTAATATATTTTTTTGTGAAGGGAAATACATTATTTTCTAAATTGAAATTGCACGAATGTAAAACGCATCATCTAATATAATTTTCTTAATTTAAATTACATGGAAAGTAAGTGCTTGAAAGGGAAATGTTCAAAAATAATATTTTGATGGTAAATACATACACACAAACAAACTTGTCATAGTATGTATCCTAACCTAATTGTCTTGGATTAGTATAGTCCTAAAATTATTTCCCCTGAGCCATCCATCTCTCAAATTGAACCAATATCTGAGGTGTTGTGTTTTTCCAAGGAGACATAGGACTAAATATCAGTGGAGATATGCACCTTATACAAGTCCATTCCTATCCATATGTCTATAAAATTCTTTGTATCATTTATAAAATACAACTGGCCCTTCTGAAACACTAGCTAAGATTAATTGGACAAATGACCTCTCTTCTTTTCAAAGGAATCCTCAATGTATCTCATCTCTTATCACATGAAACAAGGGATTTAGTGAACTTATTTTGAGTATATTCCTCAAAATAAAAAATTAATTTACTTATGTTATTTATATAATGTTCTCTAATCCTTGGATTATATACAAGATTTCAAAAAATGGGAATAAGGTTTTTTAGATTACGGAATCCATGCCTAATAAGGATCCCAATAGTTTTGATGTGCTCAAACTATTAATCTATTCTCTCATTCTAGGTGATTTTATTTTGAAAATTAGATATGTAATCCCTAATATGAAATTTTCCTAAAAACAAATTGATCTATAAGGATGAAATATTCCCTAAAAGGAAGTTTCATAAGAAAAATAATAGAAGAGATTATGCTAATTAGGGGAGTTGGATTAATAGGTCTCCAAATACCCCTTTTCATCCTCAAAATCATGAGGTAGTTCACATGATATTATAAATAGTTACCATCTATAAAACTTATCTTCTAAGAAGAGAGCAAAATCAAAGGTAGGTCATCTACAGGTAAGGAATTTTTATCCTATTTCATAGGTTTTCTATAACAAGGATTCAACCTTTCCTTTCTATTCATTCTCTTCTTGATTTTCCCATTTTAGCTTTTTTTTTTCTATCTTAACTTATTTTATATTTTGACATGGTTCCCAAGTATCCACAATGTTAGTATAGACCAACTTGGTTTGCACACCATGATCTACTTAGGTTATAAGAGATGCTAAGGGAGTTTTTATTATCATTTATTTTAGTTGAGTAATCTCATTATCTTTATTAAGGGTTTGATTTCTAATATCTTTTAATTATTTTTCTAAAGAGGAAATATGTTCTTCCTTACCTTTGGGCATTTTCTTGATTAAGGTAATTTATTCTACTTTTTGTATGATAACTACCTCCACACTAGATAATGTCATTGTTTTTACATTTTTTGTCTTCATAAAGGTTAGATTTTTTATCTTATTATTTTATTTTTTTGGATTTTCCCTTATCAACAACTATCCTATAGGAGTAAGGTTGAAGAGGTGCATCTAAGTTTTATTTAGTTTTGAATTCTTCAGCCATGGTTATAAGCTCCTAAATTCATATGGATGGCACTTATATTATTCCTTCATCATCTACAGTTTCTTTGATTTTAGAATGCGCCTTTATTTATTCAATAACTCATTTTTATTAAATCTTTCAATAATCTTTATAGCATCCTACCTTTTTTCAAGGTCATCCCTTCTTCTTGGTAAAGGTTTTGACTTAGACCCCTTTATTAGAGTATTTATTCTTGTATTCCATAGCAAGGGCCTGGGATGGATACGTTTTTGAGATTATTCCTTGTCATTATATATTTACATGATCGTAATGATCTTTGTGTCTAGTTTTAAAGCTTCACTTGAGGTGGATTTAGGAGTCTTTTTTTTCTCAATCTCCTTTTCTTTGCCAACTCTCAAGATGGTTTTCTACTTTGGTTTATTCCCTAATACTATACCTAGGTGTGAGATAATAATATAATGGTCTTATATCTTTATATTTTTTCCTTAACTTCTCATCCAATAATGCATACCATTTTTCCTCTCTACCAAATTTCTTCAAAAAGTGATGTTGGTCAATTATTTGTATCAATCCATGGTGCCTAACTGATCCAAACCCTTAAATAATGTAGCTACACTATATTACACTTTACCATGAATAAAATGAGTTAAATTAACCCTCCACTTATTTTTATACTCTCCATGCCTGGGATGGATTAAAATTCTCATCGAATCTATAAATATTAATCCATATTGTCCATCATAAGTGAAGAATTTAATAACTCGATAAGTCATGATCCTCTAATTTTTTAGAAGACTTTCCATTTTTCCCCTTGTTCATTCCATGTGGATTCAAAATCAATTCATGAATTGATTCTCCTTGAACATGAAAAACCTAGCTTAAATCTTTATATGAAGGCTTACTAGTCATGTACATACTAGTTTCAAGAATGCTAGATAACTGACTGGTAAAGGAGTTGATTATTGGTATTATTGGTTCCATTAATTTTTAAATATTCTCATTAAAAATTTATGATGAGTTATTTTACTAAAAACTTATCATATCCATTAACTATTTTTGAAATAATCTAGCCATCATTCCTTTTGAAACATGCTTTCCACTGCTCCATATTGAAGGTGGCATTCTATAGATTTGGGTTCATACTTATTTTTCTAACCCATTTTAAAAATTTGGAAGGATTTCTTAGATTTTTTTGTAAATAATTGGGTAAGTATGAATAACATGAATAGTAGGAGTTGAACATAAAAAATAATGATAAATCTCTTGAAATAAATAGTGAATTAGTATGTATCTCCTGAAATATCTTGGAGTCAAATTTAGTTACAAATATTAGATGTTCTGAAGAAGGTGGAGAATTTATTATAACATGCGAGGATATTTTATGTGAATCAAATCAATCTTTTTACCCCCCCCCCATGATAATTATGCCATCATCCATCCTTTTATTTGTAATTATGGCCCCTTTTCTATGCCAAGTCATTTTTTGTCATGAATTTTCTTCAAGATTTTTTTGTTTCATAAGTACCTTGCTTACATAATCCTAAGTGCAATAATTTCCTATTCATAATGTATTATATTTTTGAAAAATAATGAGGAGTTACATTGTACACCCACTTCTGATCTAATTTAGGAAAGACCCTATTTTTAGGAAGAAAATCTTTTAAGAAGACCCCCTTTAGGAAAGGGGATATTGAAATGATAACATAAAACTCATAATTAATTTAAATCATATAAAAATGAATCATATATCTTAGATTACCCAATATCATATTTTATTCATATTTATCCATGTGTCTTATGATGATGGAAAATAATAAAACAAGTTAGTAAAAATAGTACCTCCTTTATTGCTTTGTCTCTTTAAAAAAAATCCATTTGTTGGGTTTTAAAAAAATCACCCTTTTTTATTTATTTATTTTTATAATATGATCACCATTTACTATTTTTAAACCTTATTCCTTTATTTGGAATCAACCCCTATCTTTTTATTATGACAGAAGAAAGTGGTTCTTCCATATAACCAAATCCTTATTAGGATTGAACATGCTTTTAGAACTCATCCTTTCTATGAAGTTGATGATATATCCTCAATATATGTATATTTACCAAAATAATTTTCATATTTATATCAATTGGAAACAACTAAACATACCCATTATCAAATATTTTCTCAATTTGATAAGGTCCTAACCATGTAGTGTGGAGTTTATATTTGAAATTCTAATATTTGGAGTCAAACAATAAGGCCCAATCACCTTATTTGAATTCTATTTCCTTGATTTTATGGTCATGTCATGCTTTCCTCTAATATTGAATAAGTGTCATTGCTATAGTGCTTCAAGTCTCATCTCATCTAGTTCATTCAATCAAAGAATTATTTACAATTATACTTTTATCAAGTCTATGCATAATTCCATTTCCATCCTTAATGTCTAAAATTCAAACTCATTTGAAATTAATGTATTATTTCCATATACGAATTCATATGGATAAAATCATTTATTAGACTTACATGTTTTGTATGCCTAAAATGTTTAAGGTAACTTAATTTCCAAATCTTTCTTGTTGATATCTGTTATCTTTATCATAATGTTTTCTAGTTGTCTATTGATGACTTAAACTTGACCATTGGTTTTAGGGTGGTAAGGTGATTATTTTATGGGATTTATATGATAGGGCTTTGTGAAATATTTTATCATATTAAATGAAAATTGAGGTTCTTGATCTTAAATTATGGCTCTTGATGCTCTAAGGTGTTGAAGAATTCTATTGTACAAGAAGTCAACAATAATATCTTCATGGATAAATGGTAGAGATATAAATTATATCCATTTGGTGATACAGTCATTAAATACTAAGATTTACTCTTTTCCTTGAGATTTTGGATCAATGGGACCAATCAAATTCAATGTACATTTCTAAAAGGGTCCTAAGATAACTTTAGGTTGGAGGGGTATATCATTGATAGTGTTGGTTTCCCCATACTTTAACAAGGGCCACATTACCAAACATAACTCTTCATATTCTTGTGAAGTGAAGGACAGTAATATCCATCCCCTAGGATCTTGTGAACAATCACTTTCACTGAATAATAGACTCCTCCTAGATCATCATGGTAAGGTATCAAGATCTCATAGACCTTATATTCATGAACACACATATGAACAACCAAATTAGGTACACATTTGAATAATAATAAATTAAACCATTTATAACTATCACTATTTTGTATTAAATGTTTCTTTTGTTTATGAGTGAAATCACAAAGGAGCTTTCGTATAGAGAGATAATTAGCAATATCAGAAAAATCAAATAAGTGTGTTGATATGTGAATAATTGTTCATCTAGAAAATTAATCTCCACTTGTTGATCTTCTCCTAAAACATTCAATCATGCTATAAAGTCATCCACTACATTATATTTACTTAGCTTATCAATGATTTTAATATCAAATTCTTGTAAAATTAGTAACCATCTAATGATCCTACCTACTATTACTAGTTTTTTATCATATATCTTATGGAGGAATGATTTGTAAAGATGAATATTTTATATCTAGTGATGTAGTGATGGATTTTTTGCATAGCATAAATGACATAAAGGAACTCCTTTTCAATGTTTTTATAGTTTCTTTGAATAGGAGTTATTTTTTTACTAATGTAATAAATAAGATACATCTTACCTCCTTTATGTTTTTTCCCAAGGACTGACCCCATGCATTATTAGAGGCATTAGTGTGTGTATGAAACGGGTTTTTCAAATTGGGTCCTCTCAATACTAGATAATAAATTATATTTTATTTTATTTCTTCAAAATATTATTAGAATTTTTTAAATGACACAAATTCACTACCTTTTGTGAGAAAATAAAACATAGGTGTTGTAATCTTTCTAAAATATTAAATAAACTGCCTATAATACCATGTATGGCCTGAAAATATTTTATATCAGTTTGGATCTTGGGTGAGGGTAGTTGTGAGATGAGATCAATATTCCTAGGATCAATTGTATTCCCTTAGCTAATATATGATGGCCTAGGAAAATTCCTTCATCTATCACATTAGACATTTTTCATACCCAGTTACTACCTTGTCTATATTTTATAAAGCTTCATTAAATTATTTTTAATGTACTATAAAATAATCCATGATTACTTCCACATAGTCATTATTGAGATCAATAAATATGGAAATTACTACTCTCTGTAAATTGGTTGGTGTGTTGTATATCCAAAAGGGTAAAACTCTTCATGCAAATTTCCCATTGGACATGTGAAGGTGGTTTTATCCTAGTCTTCAAGAGTTACTTTTATTTTTTTATACCCACTAAATCCATCTAATAAGGGAGTTTTTTTTTTTCATATTAAATTGTCTAAGACTCGATCAATGAAGGGCAATGAGAAATAGTCTTTCATAGTTGTTTTTGTTAAGTTTCATAAAAATTACACATCCTCAATTTTCCATGTTTTTTAAGTAATATTACTAGATTTTAAACTCATTGACTATCTTATATTAGTTATATTAATCCCACATGTAATATTTTTCAATCCTAGTTTTGATCATATCCCTTACTAAAAGGTTTGTCCTTCTTTGGGGTTGTCTAATTAATCTTATGTTTTCAATATAGATGTGGTGGGTATATAAACATGGATTGAAACCCTTAATATCATTGTATTCCAAGTAAAAATATTTTTTATGGGCTTTTAATATGTCAAAATCCTTGGTTTCTTGTTCATCAATCAGCGAACTGTTTATGTACAACCTTTTTCCTAGATGTGTTACAATTTGTTTTGTTCTTAGATAGATTGAATTTTCATGTTTGAATTCACTCATTAATCATTTAAAGGGGAAATAATAAGGTTGAAACAATTGGAAGGTGGTTATATATTTGAATAAATAATTTCCTTCTAAAATTAATCCTAATAATGGGCAACATAAAGATAAAAGGAAGGATTCCTAACTATCAAGTGCCCAACTAACAACACTCTATTATAGAGATATGTGATCATAGTTTTCATTATGAGTGTCTTAATAAATAATTTGAAAATATTATAAATATGGTTTGGTGGTTTTTGTCACTGTTCTAGTGAATTTTGGAGCTAGACTAGTGACTTTTGGAGCCAAACTAGTGACTTTTAGAGCTAGATTGGTGACTTCCAGAGCGAGATTAGATACCTAGATATATAATGTTTATTATTAATCTAGATCATTTACATGTTTTTTAAATGATATTATTTATAGAGAAGATATATTATTGGCATTTTTCTCAAGTTCATCTTCCCATAATGTTTTGTATATTTTTTGGATGGTTTTTTAAGTGGATATAAAGATATCTTCTTCACTTTTAGTCCATTTGAGATTGTCATATCATCTTACCTACAATATATAAGAGTTGTTATTATCACCAACCATGGTATTCTTAGGCTTGATGGATAACCCAATTTTTGACCCTTTTCATAGAATATCATAAAATATATAGGATATTCCCAAGATTCTATAATAATTGAGACATCCTCTATAACCCATTCTATTTTATCAATTGATTGGTTAACCATTTATAGAAATATGGAAGTGGCTCTACAACCCATTCTATTTTATCAATTGATTGGTTAACCATTTATAGAAATATGGAAGTGAGTTATACTCTGGTTAGGGAGAGTGAATTTAATGTGTCTAATGTCATTGCATTAATAACAACACATAAATATACTAACACATTATGTGTTTCCCTCTTCCCTATATTTAATGTGATGATTATAATTCCAAGGACTTTGTATATTGGTAAGAGTAGCATTCTTGCTAAGAGGTCAACAAGCTTAACATATACTTGTATGGTTTTGGGATACTATATTTTTCTTATAGGATTTTGTATAACATATAATTTTGATGATTCTATTAATTTTTTTAAATTATCTTATATCTTATATCAGTGGTATCTTAATATTCAATTTTTGTAATTCTTGAACTAAGTCAGATTCACCTTTGTGTGTTGTTTCTTTAATCCTCTTAGGAAATGGTATTGATGATGGAACAATAAAATAAGTGGTTTCCTGAGTTTTTCCTTCTCTTGAATATTATTTTTATCCTTGATTTATTCATAAGGATGGTTTTGATCTTCCTTTTCATTGGGGATATTTGTGATAGTTGTTGAATAAGTATTGGTCAATGTTCTCCCTAAACATAGATTAACATTATCATAGTTTATAGCATTTACCCCTATGGTTCCTTCTTATTTTATACCATATACAAAGGTTTCATGTAACGTTTTTCCACAAATTGGTTAGGTAACTTTCGTTTATTTTATTGTTTAACTAGTTGGGGCTAGCTAGTAAGAGTAGGCATCAAATCCTATTGAGGTGAGAATGTCATTTATTGGTTAAATGTTGGTTTGGGTACCCATGGTTGATCATATTAAGGAACCCATGATTTTTTATTCTAATATGGAACTCAAGGTTGTTATGGTATCCAATGATACAAAGCTAAATTCATAGAAGGTCTCAGATCATACCAAAATTTGCACCACTATGTGTATCCCAATCAGGAGCTTTTTTATGGTATGTGGAACATGGAAAATAGAGCTCATTTTCTCCTTGTGCAACTAATCAAAGTTCCAGTCAAAGTAGGTCAATAGGTGGTTAAATCTAGTCAACTAGAAAAATTTATCATCATGGAATGTTTATAAATTAGTTCCATGGTGTAGATCTCATTGAGAGCTTTCTAGTACATTTTGAATGGACCAAATCTGAGTCTATATGTGAAAGTTATGACCAATCAAAGTTGTGGTTAAACTTGGTCAAACTTGATGATGTGGCAATAAAGTGACATGGATGACATGACATGGAGAGTAAAAATTTCCAAGTGGCATAATCCAAGCATGCCAAGTGCACCAGTTACATAGTGACATGTGGCTACTAGTCGAGTTAGGTTACCAATTGAGTTGGGTTACCATCTGAGTTGGGCTGACATCCAAGTTGGGGTGACAGTCAAGTTAGGGTGATAGCCCACAGATTTTCAAATACAAACATGCCATGAATTTTTCACATATCAAGCCCATTTAAATGCCTATGACATAGGTATTGGCATTGGATATTACCATGGTTCATGCCTTTTTTTAAGGCTTAAACAAACTTTATATCCCTTTTAATGTGGGGATATGGATAAACACCAAAAATGATGGCATGGGATTTGAATATCCCAAATTTGGTAAATGGATAATACCTCCACCATTATTTTTTAATCCCAAATCACTATATGAAGTGCTTGAGGCTCAATTTATATGCATGTTCCTAATGGTTTTGAGGACTCAGCCAAGGGAGATAGAGACTAACTAGTAGTCAACATCCATTTTGAGGCACCTAGAATGATTTCCAAGATTTAGAGTGAATTGATGAAATGTTATAGACTCCAAAATGATTCTAGTGATATTTTCTTGATTTGGGTTCATTAGAGATACTTTTTAAAGTCTCAAAGTAATACTTTTGGTGGATAACTTCATGAACACGAGATTGCTTTCATGATAGGTAGGTGGAAGGTTTGTCCATGGGTTCTGGGACCTTTAAAGGGTTGTTGTTGAGTTGTATATAATCTTGGAGGATCTAATATATAATTTTAAGATTTTGGCCATGTACTTAAAATTCATGGAAATCGATTGGTTCATGTTCTAAGTAGACTCATAGATGTATCTTGAGCAGTGGGTGAACTCCATTATCAAATTGGTTGTCATGAGTTAAATTTTGTGTTTTATTTTTTGAATTTGATTAGTTGATTAATCATTTTTAATGTAAAAATTCAATCATAATGTAAATTAACAAAAATTTAAAATACTTCTAGTTTTGAGATAAACACATTTTTAAAAGTCAAACATTGTTGCAATTCCTTTGAGTATTTAGAGAAAATGAATGTTTGACAAAAAGAATCTATTGGAAAATATTTTGGCATGTATTTAGTGTTATTTTATAGATTAGGTGTGGTATCATAGTAGTTAGTGTGTTGGGTTAGCTTTTGATTATTTGGATTTATGTAGTATTGTAGACTTTTAGCCTTGTTAATATTCCATTTGCAGTGTGTAGTTTATGGGATTAGGTTGTCTATAGGAAATAGGAAGCCATGGGCAAAGCCTTGAAAAGAGATAGGCTTGATTATCTTCAAGAGATTAACCAATAGATCTAGGAAGATAATGCTTTCCTAATATCTCCATTTTACTCCTTGGATGAGGAGATTACTCGCTTGAAATTTGAGTTGTAAGCCAAGGATGAGCTCTTAGCAAAAATATAAAATGGTGAAGGATTGAATCATATGCCTTCCACTTTAGATGCAGTTATTATGATAGATGGTTACATTATAAGTTATACATAATATCGTATTATTTTCTCTTTAGTTTCAAATGTTGTAGATGTTTCTTTTGGTAGTTTTGAAAATCACACTAAGGGTAATGGATCTAAACTATTATTGAAAATGGGATTTGATGGAAGGGGCCTTGGTAACAATGGCCACAGTATTGCTAACATAATATAGGTAGAGCATAGATCTCACCATGAAGGATTGGGTTACACTAGTGAGAAAATTAATGTTGGAGAGAGTTCCTTCATTGTTGAAAGAGGAAAAGCTTCTGACAGCCAAGATTTAAGGCCACTAGTGGTGCATAATTCCTCCCTACAAAGGAATGGTGAAGAGTGTAAGAAATCAAGTAAAATAGGTATTCAAATTTCACCTCTTTGTTCTTACACTATAAAAATAACTAATAGGAATGTAAATTCCAAGACTTTTGATTCACTTCTGCAATTTAAGAAATTTGATTTTGATATTTAGAAGATGTTGCATTCTTTCCCTTGTACATTTTACATATTAAATAACTATTGTGCCACATATTATTGGGAGATACAAGATTTAATAAAGAATCTTGTAGGTGATAAAGACCATTATTGTATTGGAAAAGTGAGAAATGGAAAATGGGTGACCTCACCTAAGAAGAGGGATGTTTACACTCATTGTCACGTGAGTAGACATCAGGTTGAGAAGTGTTGAAAACTTCAACCATCCCACCATCCTGGTAATGGTAAGAAGAAGATAGTATATAAACTTGTTGATAAGATAATTAATGAAGTTAATCCTAAATCAACCCATGTATATGTTATTAAATCCATTAAAGAAATTAAACACCCTAAATAGGAGAGTCTGATTAAGATGGTTAGTAAATAATTTTTGAATTTCATGATTTCATGATTAGTGGATTAATGTATCAAAGCATTGTTGGAATTCTTATTTTAAGTTGACAAAGGAAATTGGCCCATTCTTTAATATATCCATTTTGGAGCTAAAGTGGGAACATTTCAAGATAGGTTCATCATGCAAATTTTTTAATTCTCACACTTGTGTTTTGAAAAGATCTATTCTTGGAATCTCCTATTTTAGCTTTATGAATTTCCTATTGAATTTTTAAGGAATTTAACTCACTGATCATCTTAGGGATTGATAGCATTATACAAGTTATTGGATGGGATTCAATTTTCCTACAATACTTATTTCAGAATAACTACTATTTTGGATGCATCTATTTGTGACATGTGTGTGTTTGGATGCATTTATAAGACCTTATTGGAAAATGTTTGTAATACTAAACATTATACACTAATGGTTTTTTCCATAGTTATTTAGAATTTTAATACCCTTGTTTGGGTATTATATTATGGCATGGTTACAATAATTAACGTATTTTTTTTACCTTAACAAACTTGTCTTGTAGTTCCATTGGTGATTATTGTAGTGTTTGGTAGTTTACCGCTTACAAAATGTGATAATGGGTAGATAGTTGATGAATGTTGTGATCTTATTGGCAGTTGTAGGATTTAGTGTAACTCATGCCTTATTTTTAACTCCTTTATAGTTTGAGTTATGAATCAGTATGATTTTCCCATTTTTATCATATGCTATGATTTGGGTTATATACTTTGATGTGTTATAGAGAATCATTAGTAGATTATAGAATAAGACTCTTAGAGGCTCATTGAGGCTATGCAATAGAGAAGGACCTAGATATACATATAGGATCTCAAATCTATGTAGAGGTTCATTGAGCTTGTGTAGTAGAGGAGATCACTAAACTTATGTGTAGAGGCTCCTTGAAGTCATGCAATAGAAGAGATCACTAGACTTTGTGTAGAGGCTCTTGTGAAGCTGTGCATTAGAGGAATTCATCATGTTATAAACCCTAGTTCTATGTAGAGGTTATTGATGGTTATGTAGTAGTATAGGGATTATGGAATATGTGATCATTTGGTTGTTCCAAACATTGTAGGTGTAGTTATGGAACCTGAGTAGACTAATAAGACATGTCAGAGTATCTTCAAAACTAACAAGCATTTTAATGGGTACCAGCTGTAGACACCGGAATCGTGTCTAACCCTTGGTCGTCCTCCCCTTCTCTCCCCTTTGCCATTACCCTATGACCCATTTATGACCCCCATTTTATTCTCCCATGCCTATTTAGCCCCTCTCGACCATTTTCTCATTAGCCTTGACCCTGACAGCATGTAAGAATGAGCAGAAGACTAAAATTAGCCTCTATCCCCATTCTGCATCTGTCGGCGTCGGTCACTACTCGCTCAACGTCACCGACGTCAATCACTACTTGGCTGACATTAGTGGTTCTGCTGGCGTCGATTATCCTTAACACTGTATTCTCGACCCAAATGTAGGATCCATTATCTGTTATTCGTTATTCAGTTCTCAATCAGTTTCTCGATCGGTTATCGAACCTTCTTTCAAAACATTCTTTCATTGGACCTTCGAGGAGGATTAGCCAACTATTCATTCAATCAATCTGCAATCAAATCTCTCTCACTCTCTCTCTCTCAGGTACAGGTATTCTGATTTAGTCATCCCACTGGAGGTCTACTACATCAAACTTCTGCAACACACTGACAATAGCAATCATGTCTCCTACTCTATCTTCAATAGGTAACAGGTAAGCATTTGTTCTGTGCTTTTATTTTGTTTTTTGG
The DNA here is from genome assembly GCA_037957365.1 of Torreya grandis. Taxonomy (NCBI): domain Eukaryota; kingdom Viridiplantae; phylum Streptophyta; class Pinopsida; order Cupressales; family Taxaceae; genus Torreya; species Torreya grandis. Next base: position 948,832 of record JARHVA010000198.1, read on the forward strand.
CTATTGTTTTTAATTGATATCACCACCCAAATTTAGATTCAGACCACAGACCTGACTTGACTTCCTCTCGTATCACCTCTATCCACCCTTTCCAGAATATACAGTCTATAACTCTACCCAGATTCTTGCACAGACCCCCAAACAATCCCTCTGACTCCTAAACAGGCTCTCTAACCCTCAGACAAAACTTCAGACCATTTTGTAGTCCTGAACCCTGTCCAGACCTAACCAGACCCCGTCCAAGAACTACTGCCCCGATCGATGCTGGTCATTAGCCCTACTGACATCGGCATCTTAACCGATGTCAGCGACCTTCCTTGACCGATGCTGGCAAAGAGACCGATGCCAGCGACTATGCAAAGCAATTTGCTGCATATCAGGTACGAATTTTGCTTTTTGTCTTTTATTTCTTTCATTCTATCTTTCATTATTTCTGTTTCTATCAAATATTCTATTTTTAATTAGTGGGTTGATATGCCTCAAGGAAGTCTTTGTACTTCCAGGATCAAGCATTTGCTTGGTAACCCACCATCTCCTCATCTAATGCCTTCTTTGTCTTAGTCTCTTTCTTTTGTAGGTGTCATCCTCCACAACCAAAGAGGATTTCTCACAACGTCTGGATAATGGTGCGCACGACTTCATCCAGGTACATACAAGCCTTAGAACATTCTTCTTAGTTTCTTATTTCTCTCTTTGAATGTAGAAAGTGAATATCGTATAGAAACATTCTGGCATGCCTGGTGGGACCTTAGGGTCTTCCTTGGGTTCTTTTCTTTCTATTCATATAGGTGCATTAGGTTTCTCCCTTTTCACCTCTTTCTTCTCTTCTAAACGATATCATAAGTGAGATTAAAAAGAACCTTTCTTTCTTTTCTTGCATTTCAAACTAGTCAAAAGTCATATTCTTCAACCCTTTCTCAACTTGCTTTCATATGAACTCACATTTTGACTTGGGCTTAAAACACATTGCATATCATTTCTTCTTGTTTGCATTTCTTAGTCCACACCTAGTAATTAATAACTGCATATTGAATTAATCATAGTCCACTTTATGTTACACAACTGAACCACTTGCACAAATCAAACATCAAAACTCACCTGAAACAAGGCCCGACTGGGATTTCATCCCATAGCGGATACCTTACCCATCTTGGTGATCCTACTTGGATTTCATCACCAAGGGGAAAGCCCACTCTGTTCTCTTATAGAGGATAATCTCTACGGGAAGTATATTTTGGCTAAGCAGGCCCAGCTTATCACTGGACTCGTGAAGTGAAGGGAGCTTGCTCCTTAGCACCAAGCCAAGTATGGAACCTAACCCAAACTTTTGAGCACCTAAACAAACCTGAAACCAGCTCTAGACTACTTCTTCTAGGACCTGTCTCAAAATCCAATCTAAGGCATAAGCCACCAAGATCCTAATAATTTATTCCTAGGGATTTAACATTTAAGATCTGCTTGTGTTCTTCATCTTTTTTGTTCTTATCTACTTGTTTGAGCTTGTGAGGACATTATTTCTTGCCTTGAATGGTTCTGACTCGCAGTCAAACCAAGACTCTTGTCAACCATGCGAGGCATCAACCTCTTCCATCTTCCCCATCCATAACTAGTCCTATAATGGAGTTCCACTCAGAGACTAAAAGAACTCCTACTCGACCGACCCCAACCCAGTCTCCCATTGTCCCTGAAGGGGACCAAGATTTTGAAAGATTCTTGGACCTCAATGGTAGAGCCCTTCAACATTATCTCATGTGAAGCTGAATGCGAGACTCCTTAGGCAACCCAATCTATGGGATGCTGACTTCCTTAGTCGAGACAATGATCACATCAACAACATCTACAATTCAACCTATAGACAATCAAGCCAACACCTCGACTAATAACTCAACCGTGTCCTACCTTCAAAATTTAGCCTCTCCTTCTAGACCTACCTCCATAGGGGTTTCGGCACCCCCTCAACCTCAGACTACTCAACCAAATCCTACACCTTTCCAAAACCTAGTGGTCTCTATCCCCCCTACTCTTGCACCTATCAACACAAGATTAACTGTCTACCCTTCAACAAGTGTGGCCACTCCTCAACCATATTTGATGGCCCCTATCCAACTTGTGCCTACCAACCCCATAACACAAGTGCCCTTGGCTTCAACTTCTGCCCTGACAATTAGCTACCCATATGTTACGTCTACACAAGCACAACCAACCACATCATATGCCCCTCTCAATATCTTTCAAGCACCTTATAATCTAGGGGGCGCTCCACCCGCCAATCCATTAGCAGACATCATCAAAATGCTGATGGACAAAATGTCCAGTCTCGAGACCTATATTTCTAGTTCACACAATGCCCTCTCATACGAGCAAATTTGCAATGAGCCCATCCATCCTTCTGTCCTAATCCGACCATACCCCAACTAGTGGGAACTTCCTAAATTCTCTCATTTCTAGAGCAAGGAAGACCCGCAACAACACCTACGGGCATTCAGACATGCTTGTTATCTCATTGCTCATGACGATGCATTGCTTTTACGCACGTTTCCTATGTCCCTCTCTGGTGCTGCTCTTGACTGGTATAGCTCCCTTGCCAGCCATTCTCTCTTCACATTCACTCAGTTGGCCCAACTCTTCCTCGACCATTTTTCTATCAACATCACCAAAAAGGTCTCAACCACAGACCTCTATTCTATTCGGTAGTTCGAGGACGAATCCATAGCTGATTTTGTTGCTCACTGGAGAAGCCTTATCAATCAGCTCTCATTTTCCTTAACCCAACCTAAACTTATTGAACTTTTCTCCCAAGCCTACTCCAAGCATATTTCTTCTACCTTGCGGGTTCAGACCTTTCGCACCTTTGATGAAGCCTTCACGATGGCCTGCAAACTTGAATTACGTGCCATCAAGGAGAACAAAGTCAAGTTGTAGAATAAGAATCCCAACTCCAAGACCAATGACTCTTCTTCTTCTAAGCCTTTTTCATCTAACCCCAGGTCTAAAGCTTCAGCAAACACTATGGTCATTAGACCTTCATCCTCTTTGCCTTCAACCAACCAACCTGAGCCATCCACATCCCAAAGCATCACCCACCAATTCTAGTAGAGATACGTATAATGATAGTATACTCCACTCAGAGAATCATACGTGTATGTGCTGGAAAAACTTGTCAAACAGGGGGTTCTCAATCTCCCCCAAATCTGACCACCTCCACAATTTGATCCCTCACGCACCATCCCTGCGTGGTATAGGGAAAATGACTTCTATAACTACCACCGTGTTAAAGGCCATGACACGAGCAACTGTAAGACCCTTAAAAACATCATCCAAGACATGCTGGAAAAGGGTGACCTTATCCTCAACAATCCCAATGCACCATCCAATCAGGGCATCGACATCTTCAAACAACCATTCCCCAATCATCCTCTGACCCAAAACAATGTCCAGACCATGACTGACAAGATTCACGAACATAATGTACGAATAGTCAATATGGTCTCGCCCTTCATCCCTAACCAGACTCTTTCACAAACTCAAGAAGTTAGTCTACCCTCAGTCCATCGCATGTAGACGAACCTCCCTCTCCGGTTAGTTCTCTGTCAACTTCTCTTATATTGGAGGATACATCAACCATACCAGCTCCACCGATCTCACCATCCTCCTTCTTGCTACCTATGGAGGACCCGACCCTTCCTACTCCTCAACCGCAAGTGGAGGGCACAATCATTCCTACCCTTTACCCTCTTGAGGAGCCTCATTCTCCAGTTTCTTCTCCACCCAGGGAAGACCCTGTCTCTCCTCTGTCTCCAACCAAAGACAAACCTGTCATGACTTCATCATGCCTTGGGTTTGAGACCGCTACACTAGTCTCATCTTCAACCCCACAACCATCTGCATCCTCTCAAGGACCCAAGCCTCATCCAACATCTTCTCAGCCATTTTCCTGATTAGTGGAGAAACTTGAACTTCTCCCTTCAAGGAAAGTGGAGCATCAGGTATTGTGGGAGCATCTCACAGCTCTTCAACATGCCCGTGCCCTCTCATCTCATGCTGCTAATCCTCCCATGGTAGAATCTCCCAAGACTTTCAACAAAAACTAGACTTCCATTTCTAGACCATCTACATCTCAACCAACTGCATCAGGACCGAAACCCTCATCTACCCCATCTAAACCAATTAAGTCACTCGGTGTTCGCCCTGTCTCCAACCTCACTCATCCGCAAGTGAAGGTGGACTTAGACCAGACCTCGACCAATAGTAGTCTTCAACCCAAATCAAAGATGACTACTAAACCACAGAGGTGAACTCCTCCTCCCCCATCACTATTGCCCTCTATTTTGGGCCCTCATCTTTCGACCTTGATCAAAATCCTCCCCACTCCAACCTCTAATCAAAACCAGTTGCCTCCGCTGCTGCCTCTTCCTATCTCAAGCCTATCCTCTCCAAAAATTTTGGCACCTCTCATGAAGAAGGTGTCATCTTCATCTGTCTCCGCACCATCAACCCAGAAGGTGGTATGGAAGTCTCCTCCAACACCGCCCAAGCAAAAGTCACCAGCATCACACACATCAATGAGCACGGACCCTTTGGTGGACTCATACTCTTTGATATTGCACCAACTTTTGCAGACTTCTAGCATAACCCTTCCGTCCATCAGGCCCTTCCAACCTCTCGAGTCTAAGCCCTCTTGGTTCGATGATGCGAAGATTTGCCTATATCATTGTACACCATGACATGATACCGAGACTTATTATGCCCTCAAGGCTATCATTCACTGCTACATGGAGAAGGACATTCTTCTTCTTGAGGACACTGTCAACTGACCCCCGACACTTTACCACATTCCTCCAACCTCTTCAACCACATCAACATCTCATCAGCAGGCCATGATCCCTTCATCTCCTTCACCCCTATCTTTGAAATCAATGCCATTCACATAACCACTAGGTCATAAAAGGATAAGGTGAAAGAAAAAGCCACCATTCCTTGGACCTATCCTTTCATCCAGCCACCTCAACTGCCCAAGTCTAAGATTTCTATCCTTGGCGTGCCTCAACCCTCTTCTTCTTCCTCTTCAGGGGCGATTCATGACTCCATGTTAAAACAACTTCACCAAACACCCATGAAGATGTCCCTTTATGACCTCATCCAAACCTTGCCCCAGCATCATCAGGCCCTCATCTGAGCCTTGCAAGCAGCGGAGGTCCAATCGAAGACCCCCAACCACTCTCTGCCCTGGTCCACTCTTTATCCCCTATCGCCTCCATCACTTTCAGCGATTCTGAGATTCCTACATCTAACACAGAAGATTAGGATGCCACCCTCTTCATCACTGCCTATGTTGATTAGACACGTATTAAGCACGTTATGATTGACGGAGGTGCCAACATCAATATTATCTCCACCCATGCCTTTGATCAATTGGCCCTCCCCAAGAATTGCGTATCCAAAACTAATGCAATCTTGCAATCCTTTAATGACACCACTGCCACAACCATTGGCACAGTCGTCCTTCACATTCGCATTGGTCCACGCACAGTCCTGGAGCTCTTCTATATCATTGAAGGAGAGTTTCAATATAACATCTTGCTAGGCCAACCTTGGATCCACACCATGGCTTGTGTTCCCTCTACCCTGCATCGTTGTGTGAAGTTTGAGCACGACGGGCAAGTCCACACTATTCCCGCTGACCCATCACCTTTCAAAACTTGTAACACAACCTATCAGCCAAATGACATCCTCATTCCTATCAAGCCATCAACCCTGGTGCCGCCTCCATCCGCAGAAGCTTCGACCAGTTCACAACCAGCGGTCGACCTCACCCCTCCTCTTCAAGCGGTAATCAAAGACCCCATGGAAGACATCTTCCAATGACTTTCACTTGGGGAATATTGCTTGCTAGCCTTAGACATGTTCCAAACTCTGCAAGAGTATGGACGCCTTCACCACAACCCCAGTTATGATCACCAAATCGGGATGGTCGTGCCTTATGGTCCTCCTCACCTCTGAACCAATCTTGTCTATGGGGGGCTCAACCAAGCTCCTACTAATGGCAATCCTCTCTCTTCACTACAACTATTCACATCAGACTTCTCATTTCTTGGCAACCCTACCTTTGCACACACCTACCTTTACAGGTGTGCATGGAAGGGTTTTGGCTTTGAACGCTATGAGCAAGGCTCCCATTAGCCCATCAAACTGCTCAACGATGATGATGCCAAGAAATGGTATGGCTTGGGATACCACGACCCCACTCAGGCCCCTATAGACCTTTGCCCTGAACCCACCATTGATCAATCTCTTCATAGCTCACCCATTCTTCCCTCTTCACCTACAGAGTCGATGGTTTCCATCCCTCCTAGTTTTTTTTTGCATAAACACCATCCGCCTGGAACCCCTAACCTATCAGCTAAATGGGATGTCCAGGTCTCTCCCTCTCATTTATCCCAGCATGATAGAAGATGAGTCGGTGACCATTCACACTGTCCACTGCATTAACGATGATGCCATTCTTTCCTACATGGGCACTGATGACTCTTTCATCCAGCGCTCTCTCCCTTCTGAGGCCCAGGTTATGTTAAATGAATCAACCATTGACATCAACCTCCCTTCTTCCAATGTTCCTCACGTCTTAAATATTGGTCAATATTTAGACGCTCAGGAGTAGCTAGACTACACCCAGTTCCTCTCAAACCATAGCAAGGCCTTTGCCTGGACCTACCGTGACATGCCTGGCATCGACCCCACCATCGCTACCCATAACATAGTCACCAAACTAGAGGCTAAGCCTATTAGGCAAAAGCTTCAAAAGATGCATCCTCACATGGCACTCCTTGTCAAAGAGGAGCTTCAGTGCCTCCTTTCTGTCTCTTTCATCCAGCCCATCGATTACCCATAGTGGGTCTCTAACATCGTCCCTATCACCAAAGTGACTGGGGGGATCCATATCTACACAGACTATCATGACCTTAACCTAGCCTATCCCAAAGATGACTTTCCTCTTCCCAACATTAACCAGCTTGTTGATCTTACGGCCGGCCATGAGATGATATCTCTCATGGATGGGTTTTTAGGATACAATCAAATCCTGATTACACTGGAAGATCAGCACAAGACTACCTTTATCTCCCCATGGGGGACTTTCTGTTATCGGGTCATGCCTTTTGGCTTGAAGAACGTAGGTGCCACATATTAGTGTGCCATGACTTATATTTTCCATGATCTCCTCCACAAAATCATGGAGGACTATGTGGATGACCTGCTCGGTAAGTCCAAGCTTCACCGTGACCATTTGACCATTCTCAAAATCATCTTCTCTCACCTTCTTCAATACAATGTTTGCCTTAACCCCAAGAAATGTGTCTTTGGGGTCCTCTCCGGCAAGCTCTTAGGCTTTATCATTTCTTTCCGTGGCATCGAGATAGATCCCACCAAGATCCACGCTATCCTTGAGATGCTGCCTCCGACCAATCTCAAGTAACTTCATAGTCTACAAGGGAAGCTCCAATCCATTCACCATTTTATCTCGCAGCTTTCTGACTGCTACCAACCTTTTCATCATCTCCTTAAGAAGGACGTCTCCTTTAAATGGGATAAGGACTGTCAAGAGGCTTTTGAAGCCCTCAAATGCTATTTGGTCTCTCCACCAGTCCTCATTCCACCTAAAGATGACCAACCCTTCTACCTTTACATCTTTGTCACCAACCATTCGTTAAGTGCCATGATCATGCACCGAGATGAGCATCATCATGAGCAAGCGGTCTACTATATCAGCCGAACACTGGTTGACTATGAAACTCGATATACTCATATCGAGAAACTCTATTTGGTGTTAGTCTTTGCCACTACCAAGCTCCGCCACTATCTTCTCAATCACAAAACCTTTGTCATCACTCACACTGACCCTCTTAAGTTTATGCACTCCAAGCCATATCAACATCAACATATGGCTCGGTGGCTCATGCTACTTGCTGAGTTTGACCTCGAGTTCATCCAGCAGAAATCCATCAAGGGGCAAACCATCACTGATCAACTGGTAGATGCCCCTCTTCCCAACAATCAACCTTTATAGTGCGAGTTCCCTGATGAGTCTATCACCGCGCTTTCCATCGATGACACTATTTACCAAATGACCATGTTCTTCGATGGCTCCAAATGTCAACTTGGTGGGGGTGCGGGAGTTATTCTCATCCCACTCGATGGTGAGCCCATGCCTCTATCTTTCAAGATTGACTTTAATTTTACCAATAATATGGCTGAATATGAGGCCTTAATTTTGGGACTTTAGACCGCCCTCTCTCTCAGCATCAAGTCCATCAACATCTTCAGTGACTCACAGCTTGTTGTCAATCAGGTCAACGGTTCATACCTCTATAAAAATGAAATTTTGCAAAGGTATAAAAACCATGCTGGCATTCTTCTAGCCTCTTTTGACCATTACCTCTTGCAGACTATTCCTCGATCTACGAATAAGTTTGCTGACACCATGGCTTTTCTTGCCTCGCATATTCCATCTTCATCATCGTCATCTCAAATTTTCATCATGGTGCATCGTCTTCCATTGCCTTCATACCTTTCTTCTAATAATGTCAACACCATAGACTCTAATCCATGGGATGTTTGGTATAAATAACTTGTAGACTACTTATCTCATTCTATCATCCCTCCCGATCTCTCTAGCAATGCACGGTGGGCTTTCATCAAATGCACAGCTCGCTATACCATGCTAGGGGGTCTTCTCTATAAGTGAGGCTTCGACAGCCTCCTTCTTCACTATCTACCCTCCACTAAAGCCTCTCATGCCATTAAACAAGTCCATGATGGAATTTGTGGCAGACACTTCAGTGGGAACTCAGTTGCCAAGTGCATCCTTCGTCTCGGCTATTATTGGCCCACCCTTCATCAAGACTATAGCGACTATGTTTGGCATTGCATCAAGTGTCAGCAACACTCTAACTTGCTTCATCTTCCTAGTCACGCCTTACAAGTCACTCAGAATTTTTGGCCTTTTTCTCAGTGGGGCTTAGATCTCATCGGTGAGATTAACCCTCATTCGTCTCTTCGTCATCAATCCATCATCACCGCCACCGAGTATTTCACCAAGTGGGTGGAAGCCATTCCTCTCATCTCCATAAAATCCGATAAGATTGTCAACTTCATCAGCACCCACATCATCTATCGTTTCAGTGTCCCTCACAAAATCATCACTGACAATGGCAAGTCCTTCAAAAACAAGACTGTCCAAAAACTCTGTGACTCATTTGGCATCAAACTCAGTTTCTCTTCGCCTTACTACCCACAAGTAAATGGGCAAGCCGAGGATTCCAACAAAATCTTGACTAAAATTCTCATGAAGGTGGTCAACAACACTGGAAGGGATTGGCATATTCACATTCCCTTCACTTTGTGGGCCTACCACACTAGCATTCAAACCGCCACAGGTGCTACCCCTTTCTCTCTAGTGTACAAAATAGAGGTTGTCCTACCTCTCGAAGTAAAGATCCCATCTCTCCGCATCTCTCTGCATGACATTCTCTCTAACGATGACTTTCATCAAGATCACTTAGCTCAACTTGAGTTACTTGACGAGCACCGTCTTACTGCCCTCAACCATCTCCATGTCTATCAACATCGCATCAAGCGAGCCTATAACAAAAATCTATGAGAACAAGATTTCAACATTGGAGATCTCATCCTCAAAGAGAATCAGCATGTGACCAATATGGAGCAAAGTAAACGAGGCAAGTTTACCCCTAATTGGCTTGGACCTTTCATCATCACGCACAAGTATGGATCAGGGACGTATCATTTGTCTTCTCTCGATGGACGGCCAAAACTTGAGCCTCTTAATGCGTTGCATCTGCGACCATTCTACTGTTAGTCGAGTACTCGTCCACTTGACATTTACCTTGAGCTCATCCCTTAAGCAATCCCCGTCCTCTTAGTCCTCATTCCTTTCAACCCTACTCCCCTTAACAAATCCTATATAACCCTTTTATACAGTATGGATGCTTTATCCTAATAAAAGGGAGCCCTTGACCTTCTATAGTCTTTTCCATGACTCACATTTCTGTCAAAACAAATCAAGATGTCAAAATATCCAAGGTCACCAACTCAACTCAAAAAGTAGACTGCTCCCTCAAAGGATAGTTTTACTATCATTACTATAGCTAATAGACTGCTCCCTCAAAGGACAGCTATTCAAATCCCTTATATATAAAGCAAAAATATAGACCACTCCCTCAAAGGATGGCTATGACTAAATCTTGCTACACACAGCACCTTTTCTTAGAAGCTTCCCACATCGATCAGCTTCACAAATGACCACCAAGTAAATGACATCTCTATGTGGACTTCCCGCATTGATCAGTCTGCAAAAAAAAATGGGTCATGGACTTGGCTTGTAGTTGTCTCAGGGTCTCCTATAAAAAGGGGCAAAGTTATCTCTACTCTAAAACGGGTTACCCTATCCTCCTCCTATCACCTGCTCAAGGGACTTCGAGCTCACTTTAATGTCAAAGTGATTCGATTACCTCTCTAACACAACCTATGGTCAACGATGTCATGCATGAATGGGGCTCTTGGTTCTAATAACCCCTATCTATGCTATCCTTCTGGTCCTTGTCAATGAACAGACGAATATGCCTTTCACTTATTTTGCACTTTGGTCACATTCAACCAAATTATTTTCTCAAACCAAACCAACCTCAACATTTTTAGACCACCAACATCATCATAGTCCATTTCACATAGTTTCTATGGACACCAATACACATGGAAACTATCGACCAGCCTCAATTTATGTTAAACATAAACCAATACTTATTGAAGCATAAATGGACCCAATTCATTTTTAGCATACATCCATCACACCTATGGAAAATTGCTAGGGATGAAAGACCCCTCGACCAATGTTACAGCATACACCATTTGGAAAAGGTTGTAACATCTTTTCTCCTCATCATTTCGACACATGACCACACCCATCATCGACCATTTTGTCTCTTAGTCTAAACTACATTGGTCTGAGGCCCCTTCCAATCTAGGCTATGTAGGTAGCACTCAAATGACACGATGTCTTCTAGGGTTAGCTCGACCACCTTCATTTGTTTGTCTCTCTGATGGACAAACCTTCTTCCTTCCTTTTGACCATGACTTGCCCTCGACCAAGACCAATCCATTACCTTTGACCCTTCCTCCCTTTTAGGGAGAACTACATTGGCTTGAGGCCCTAAAATAGGGGCTATGTAGGTAGCACTTAGTGTTCTGAGGTTAGCTCGGTCACATTCTTTCATCTGCCCATCTATTCGACCAGTTATCTATCTCAGCCTCATCTCAACCAACCACTTTGGAGATCATGCCTATCTCCTCCGACCTTGACCACTTCCAAGACGACTTCGCCTTGGTTGTTTTTACATGTATGCTACCCATGTATGGTTAGAAAAATTATGCGTAGCCCATATTTTTGACCCTCACAAGTATAGGATTGCAAGCTGGTTGATCCCTACTACTTGTGACATTTTTGTGTTTTCGGGAGCACTTCTTGAGCCTGAGATACCTGGAACACGATTACCCATTGGAGCTACAACTTTGATTGAATAACCCAATCAGCTATGACCACATGTTGGGGCCCGGTTACTTCAATTTTGGCACTCCTCGACCTTTGACCTGTGACAATTTGACCTGACCATCTCATGAAGTGGTATATGTGCAATCATGACTATTGCAGCATTCACACTCAACCCCCATCTTCATCCACTCTCTGTCAAATCAGCACCCAATTTCAGGTTCCCTTCCCTTGCCTCCTACTTTGAGGGGGAATACCTCATCTCATCTGGTGCAATCAACCTCCTATTTTTGTCTTGCAGTTCATTCAAACAACCAATAGGACAAAATCGACCTTATCCCACACCTGGGGTAACCAACTCTTATTTTTGTCTTGCAGTTCGTCCAAAACAACCAACAAGAAAAAAAGGGGCAAATGTAGACACCGAAATCGTGTCTAACCCTTGGTTGTCCTCCCCTTTTCTCCCCTTTGCCATTACCCTATGACCCATTTATGACCCCCATTTTATTCTCCCATGCCTATTTAGCCCCTCTCGACTGTTTTCCCATGAGCCTTGACCCTGACAGCATGTAATAATGAGCAGAAGGCTAAAATTAGCCTCTATCCCCATTCTGCATCTGTCGGCATCAATCACTACTTGATCGATGTCACTGACGTCGGTCACTACTCGGTCGACATCAACGGTTCTGCTGGCGTCGGTTATCCTTAACACTTCGTTCTCGACCCAAATGCAAGATCCGTTATCCGTTATCCATTATTCATTATTCAGTTCTTAATCAATTTCTCGATCAGTTATCGAACCTTCTTTCAAAATATTCTTTCATTGGACCTTCAAGGAGGATCAGCCAACTATTCATTCAATCAATCTGCAATCAAATATCTCTCACTCTCTCTCTCTCAAGTACAGGTATTCTGCTTCAATCATCCCACTGGAGGTCTGCTACATCAAACTTCTGCAACACACCAACAACAACAATCATGTCTCCTACTCTATCTTCAACAGGTAATAGGTAAGCATTTGTTCTATGCTTTTATTTTGTTTTCTGGCTATTATTTTTAATTGATATCACCACCCAGATTTAGATTCAGACCACAGACCTGACTTGACTTCCTCTCGTATCACCTCTATCCACCCTTTCCAGAATATATAGTCTATAACTCTACCCAGATTCCTGCACAGACCCCCAAACAATCCCTCTAACTCCCAAACAGGCTCCCTAACCCTCAAATGAAACTTCAGACCGTTCTACATTCCTGAACCCTGTCTAGACCCGACCAAACCCCGTCCAAGAACTACTGCCCCGACTGACACCGGTCATTACCCCTACCGACGTCGGTATCTTAACTGATGTCGGCGACCTTCCTTGACCGACACCGACAAAGAGACTGATGCCGGCGACTGTGCAAAGTAGTTTGCTGCATATCAGGTATGCATTTTGCTTTTTGTCTTTTATTTCTTTCATTCTATCTTTCATTATTTCTATTTCTATCAAATATTCTATTTTTAATCAGTGGGTTGATATCCCTCAAGGAAGTCTTCGTACTTCTGGGATCAAGCATTTGCTTGGCAACCCACCATCTCCTCATCTAATGCCTTCTTTGTCTTAGTCTCTTTCTTTTGCAGGTGTCATCCTCCACAACCAAAGAGGAGTTCTCACAATGTCTGGATAACGGTGCGCATGACTTCATCTAGGTACATACAAGCCTTAGACCATTCTTCTTAGTTTCTTATTTCTCTCTTTGAATGTAGAAAGCGAATATCATATGGAAACACCAACTTTTGGTAGACTAAAATCCTTCTTAGTAGGGAGGCATGATCCAAAGGTAAATTTTGATAAAGTCTTAGATTAGACCAAAACCTGCACCACTTCATAGATCTCATTGTGAGCTTTTTAATGGTATGTAGAACGTGAAAAATAAAGCTTGTTTGCTCCTTGTGTAGCTAGTCAAAGTTTTGATCAAAGTAGGTCAATAGGTGGTCGAAACTGGTTAAATATAAAAGTTTATCATCATGTAATGTTTTTTAATCATTTCCATGGTGTAGATATTGTTGATATATTTCTAGAACATTTTGAACACACCAAATCTGAGTCCATATATGAAATTTATGACTAGTCAAACTTGATGACATGGTAATAAAATGATGTGGCTGACACGACATAGTGAGTAAAAATTTCCAAGTGGCATAATCCAAGAATTCAAAATGGACCATTGATGTAGTGACACATGGATACCAGTAAATTTGGGTTACCATTTGAGTTAGCTTACCATCTGAGTTGGGGTGACATTCGAGTTGGGGTGACATCTGAGTTGGGGTGACAATCAAGTTGGAGTGACAGCTCATGGATTTTCAACTACCAAAATGCAAAAATTTAATGTTGTCATGAGTTGACTTTTATGTTTTATTTTTCATATTTTATTAGTTAATTAATCATTTAAATGAAAAATTTTAATCATAATGACAATTAAAAGAAATTTAAAATACTTTGGGTTTTGAGATAAACACATTTTAAAATGCAAAAATTTAATGTTGTCATGAGTTGACTTTTATGTTTTCTTTTTCATATTTTATTAGTTAATTAATCATTTAAATTCAAAATTTTAATCATAATGACAATTAAAAGAAATTTAAAATACTTTGGGTTTTGAGATAAACACATTTTTAAAGGTCAAACATTATTGCAATTCCTTTGAGTATTTTGGGAAAATGAATGTTTGACAAAAAAATATGTTGGAAAACATTTTGGCACATATTTAATGCCATTTTATGGATAATACACTCCTTTGGATACTAATTTGGTGGTCTCCACTATTTTTTAGGTGTTGGTTTAGCACATGGAATTACCCATGGATTGGAAGGAGCTCTAAGAACAAACTAATTTAGATTATGATGGTAAGAGAAAATTTTATTTTTTCTTTGTGATATAAAATTTAACTATTCCCTAGGGTGTTTACTTTGTTTTAGTTTATTTTTTATGATAATAAGGAGACTAAATTTTTTTATATCATGATCATTTGCATCACAAAGACTAAACATATCTATTTTTTCAAGAGGAAAGTCTTAAAGGGAATGTTTCAACCTATGCCTTGGGAAATAAATAGTTAAAGGTTCAATGGTGGCATTATTGTTTTCATGTATCCCATCTAATGTAATTTTCATGTGTACTATTATGTCTATTTTAATATTTTTAAACTCCTTCATGGGATAACTTACCCCATTACTTCCTTTTCCTATTTTTAGTTTCCCAGTATCTGCTTTTATCCTTGAGTAATTACTACATAATTCATAAATATCATTGTTAATAATTTTATTTAAATATCCTTCCTCATCAGGTTGAAATATTATCAATCATCATCAACCAATCCTTTCAAAAAAACTATTTTTCTTGGTTTTTCATCTAAATCATATCCACACCTTCTAAAGAGAAAAAGGAAGCTCTCAAGACAATCTTCCATGTTTTCATCTTATTTTTATTTTATACTAAATATTTCCTCCTTTCTATCATGTACCCTAAAATAATCAAATATTTGGCTAACAATGCATTTTCCTTGAATTCCATGTGTGAATGGAGTCTATTTGTAATCCCTTAAACCACCTCATAGCTGAGTCCTTGAGTGTTGAAGGAAATAATTTAAACTTTTGATTATTAGTTTTTAAGTCATAGGTCTGACATAATACCTTGATCTCAAACAATAATTGGACAAGATGTTCTATTGACATTTACCTAAAAGTAGGTAATATAGATGGGGATAGTTTTTTTATTGGATCATTTTCATCTAGATCCATGACAATAGGATAAGTAAAGGTTCCTCCTACTAGAGGATCTCTACCTACTTCAACCCTATCTTGGAGATTTATTATATTTCCTATGTTGTCTCCCATTTCTTCCCACTAGATATTGTAAATAGTTCTCAAAGGTGATGTAGGTTCATCTGAAGTGACTACAAGGATACTTGATTGAAATTATTCATCAAATCTCTATATTTAAAGTTATTTTATAGTATACATATTTCTCTAAAAATATCTACTCACCTTTAAGGATTTATCCTAGGCTTCATGCGATGGGAATGGTGATTCTTCCTTAATTATGGGAAGTTCCCCAAGTAATAATTTCACTAAGAATTCTTCTAACCCACTTTCATCCTTGAGTTGTTGGTTCTTATGGTTTTTTTCTCAAAGGTTTTAGGAATATATCTTCCATTTGAATCTCTTAATATATTCATAAATTTATTTTGACTTATGGAAATTATTATTTATTCACTCTATTAGTTAATTTTTTTATATCCTATTAGAACTAAGAAAGTCCTCAACAATGAAACCAAAAATGGTGATGGTCATTGTGTCCAGTTCATTTAATTAATATGTGTCATGCCAATTCAATAAATGTCCAATGGTTGTATGCAATGGTATATTCAAAGGTTCATAACTAATAGTCTTGTTTTGGGTGTATTTTTTAAATCATCTAATTTATTATTCTTAAAATCTAATTTGCTTAAATTCAACTCTAATATAATTACTTTAGAAGGGAAATATAATTTTTGTTGAATCAAAATTACATGTAAAGTAAGTTCTTGAAAAGAAAATGTTTGAAGGTTATTTTTTAAAGTTATATACAACATAATAAAAATGGTTTAAACACATAAAATGGTACTTTACATGGAAATAATTATAAAACTTAAAACACATAATAATTCATAATAAATAAAGAAATACCAAATATATCCTCCTTGTTTAGATGAGTGGGCCCTTGATTCTCCTCAAAATAGGATTAAATACTCTTAAGCTAAGAGATAATTCATGAACTTGGCTTCTCATTAATATGGAAATGTGCTTATGATACTAGAAATCATAATTCTCAAAACTAATCACTCCTTACTTATCTACTTCCTCTATCATCAAAAGGACATAATTTACATATCAAAACATTTATAAAAACTTGTTCAAATAAAGAGTAACAACTAACAATATGATATCCTAATTAAGAATTTTTTGCTTAAATAACAACATCCATTCTAATTTATTAGGAAAAGTGGAGGAAATCATTAGATTTTTGCTCTTGTATGATTCCTTGTCTATTATTTTTGAATGATTTGTATTTCCTTGGTAGCTATAATTGTTTAACTATAATTTAGTTAGTAGATAAAAATATAGTATTTGCAGTCTCTTGTGATAAAATTCCATAAAAATAATTACTACACACACACACTATTTAGGAAAATATATATTTAACATTCAAATTATATCAAAAAATGTCTTAAAAATTCTTAGATAACATATGCACATATCTATATCAAACATGTATGCCCTTATGGTGATATTATAGGCTAACTTCAGATCTTTAGAGCTAAATTGGTGACTTCTAGACCCAGACTGGTGACTTCTAGAGATAGGCTAGGGATCTCTAGAACTAGACAAAAAGTATAGTAGTTTGTCTCATGGACTGATTAGAGATACAAAGTTCTTCAAAAATTGATATTTATTAGTTATTTGGATGCCAAAAACATCTTTTCTTTAACTTTAGTAATTAATTCTGACCTTTACATATAAAATTGGTGTCTTTTCCATGTAATTGTTAGAACATAGTAGTGAAAATAGATTAAAATGAATTACTAAGGATAATCAAGATAAATAACTCATTCTCTATTTTAAATTAACAATGAGTCCAATTATGTACATCCAAGCCCACTTAAAGGTAGGTTATTAGGGGAAACAAGAGGTTATTACTTGGATATAATGATCCATATTATGGACTCATCACTTATTATCATGAGCATATTATAATTTCTTCATCTAGTTATGAACATGTAGATATGGTTGTTTCTCTATATATTCTTGAGAATAATATGGTTACACATGAGCATGATCACCTGGATATAAAAATCAATAATTCTACTCCAAAATAGAAAAAGGAACATATCATAAGGTATTTATCTCATACAATGTCATAGGTTATTCAAAATGATCCTACATAAGTATGGGTTTTTACATCATCTCCTCCCATATAAGAACATATAGGTTTAGACAGAGACATGAACAATGATTCATATGGTTCTTCTTTTGATTAAAAATATTCTACACTTGGCACTTCTTTTCTTTCACAAGAGCTTGATTCTTTTAATTAAGGAGTTTGATATACATATGAGCATTCTAGTGAGTAGATAATTTAACTGTTACATTCTACCTTCCTTCTCAACCTCATGTTTTGTCTACTGACCTTGAATAGCTTCATTTTATAGTACATACTTTTACATAACTCCTTTGCCTTTTGATTTTTGTTTCTTATTCTTATACACCTAATTGAATTTTCTTATATCCCTTGAATTTATATTTGATTTTGGGGCACTTGTTCACTTCCTTATTTAAACCTAATGTGAACAACCCAAAATAAATATATTTCAAAATTTTCAAGACAAAACCGTCATGAAAACCCATTTGATCATTATTACACATCTATGCTTTCATGTTCACATTTATTTACTTTTACATGAGGTTACATGGCCATGATGGCCATCTATTATAAATATGCACTTACATTAGGGGTACCTTACTTACCTTCCATATTATCATGTTACTCTTTAGCACCTTTGAGGGTTGTTCAAATTCCCCTTCTCTTTTCCATTTTCAAAATATTAATGTTTATCTTATTTTTCATTTTTCACTTATGCATAGTTTAATTTTGACATATGGAAAAATAAAAACATTCATATATTTTAAAAGTACAAAAAATTAAAATTAGGATATGTAAGCATATTTTCATGTCATTGGATTATACCTTTAAATGTGTCATTTATCTTTATATACAATACATAACATTATTAATTGATTTTTCACTACACAATTTTTCATTATAAAATTCTTTTCACAATGTAACCAAGTGTGAAACATGACATATTTCTAAATATTTAGGAAATAGTCATACACACAAAAAAATTCATGATAAAAAATGCATGTATACAGTCAATCAAGGCAAATTCACACTAGTCAAACAATATTTCACTTTTCACTTGTCCTCTACTATGGATCTATCCCTATGTATTTTACATATTTGTTTCCAAAAACCAACATAGTCATAAGGACCTATTATTTAGTTTTTGATCATAGAGAAGAATACATATTCAGATATCAATCATATTTCAAAATTAAGACATACTTTTAGATGGTTTCAAAGTTAGACTATCCTTTTACAAAATAACCTTTCTCATTTTGGATAATCTCATCACTCTATCAATCAATATTATAGGTTTCATTTATCCACATTCACTTTTTTATGATAAGCTATAATGAAAATAAATGTCTTGTTTTTCATTCTTACATTTTATATTACATGATGAAATATGTTATTTTCTAACATGAAAATCAACACATAGATCAAAACATGCTATTTTAATTTCCTTTATGCCTCTATCATATGATTTCTTCATTACATGACATGATTCAACTTACTTGTTTATGGTGTTTGGAACGTGTCCTTGTGTATGTTAAGCATACAACCTATTGCTTTTATGGAATGATCATGTCATGTGTGTGTCCCTTATCCTTATATGTTTGTGTCATATTTACATTTCCCATTTATTAAACCTTTGGGATTTGTGTGTGATAATTATACAAGATTTATAACTCTATATGACATATTACATGTCCTTTGTATGTGAAATTTAAGATTTATTGTGTGACATTGTGTGAATTTTCTTACATGTTCATAAGTAGATAATATGGTTCCATCATTATTATTATTATTATTATTATTATTATTATTATTATTATTATTATTATTATTATTATTATTATTATTATTATTATTGTTATTATTATTATTAAATACTATGTATCTATTACATATATATGTGGTGTTATGATACATATCATGTATGTACTACTTATGTGCTTCAATGTTACATCTATTCAATACCATGCTTATAATACATATTCAATACTTGCAAATCCTTTACATGATTCATACACTATTTGAATGATATATTAAAATTACATGATGCAATGCAATATACAATATTTTTATATATTTCAATGTTACATTTATAAAATTATAATATAAGTTAAATATACATGATTAGATATTTCACAAATGCTCTCACTTTTTATTTTGAGACAAATGATTTCAAAGAAATTTTTCTCATCTCAAAATGGGGGAATAATAATGGGCTTATATCAAATATTTCACAAGAAAAAAAATTCATATTTGAAATTTTAAAATATACAAAACTCATAATTTTCATATTATGGGGGCATTCAACTTGCTTATACACTCTACTCTTAAAGCTACTTGGGCACAAATACACATGCAAATATGGTTACAAGATTTCAAATAATTTTCAAAAGTTCAAATTGGCACTGTGTATAGTACATAAGGCATGATATGTATTTATGTCCAAGATACTACTGTTAAAAATTAAAAATTATATTTTCCAAGTTTCAAAGTTTCAAGAATTTGTAGCTTAAACCTAGATCCATCTGTAATGGTGTGATTTGCATTTTAAAAGTGGATCACATTTGTGTATAATAAGAAATAAATAGGGTTAATATACTTTTAGTGAATGAAATAAAAAATGAATTAAAGAAATAACACTCAGTTCTTATTCCCTAGGGTGATCTAGAATTACTAGAAAAGAAATCAATGAAAGAAGACAAACAATACATTCACCTACCTTGAAGACTCCATATAGAAATTATTTTGTAAATGCTTGAGCTCAGTTTGTGAAGTAGGAGTCTTTTTCGATGCATTTTTTTCATTCCAATGATATATCCCCTTATCCATAAATATCTTTGATTAGTTACGATGAATAAATGATGAAGCTTTTAACATGATTTTTGCATTATATCTTTACAAAATGAAGATTGATAATTATCCATGGAGGCCATTCTATTTATAGTTTTCCTAAAATGATACAAAACATCCATCTCAAGATCAAGATGTGTGGTCTAATATCCATTCAAATTTGGAGATCAAAAGCAATTAATGTTGTAATTAATATTTGGGATAAGGGAGTAATTAATAAGCATGGCTTACACAAATCAGATATTTATTATATTTATTAATCATGGCTTGCATTTTTTTACTCTATGATTGATGATGTCACCTTTTTAGATATTTATTAAATTTTCATTTTCCAAAATTAGATATTAAGTAATTTGATATGGATTTTTCATGTAAGAATTTAATTAGATTCAATTATGTAAGTGAATTTGATTAGAAGTTTTGCAATATTTAAAATTTGATCAGTTTCCATGCACTATTGTTCAAAAGCATCAATTTTATAGGTTAAAATATTATTAGAAATGAATTAGAAGAAGCTAACAATTTCATATAGGGTAATGCCCCAATTAGGGACATATTTATGCAAATCTAGAATTACATGTGACGTGTGTTGATGAATCAAAGTATTTTAGTGGTTTTGGTCTAGTTTGTGTAGTATTTCAAGAAGTAATTTAGATTTACAATTTTGACATGGTAGTAGTAAAAATTGGTTGTCTACATTTTCCCCTTATTTGATAAGGTGTTGTAAGATACTAGGCAAAATAATGTCTTCTCAAAGAATGAAAATTTCATTAATAAGACATTGAAAAATTTAGATGAAGATATAACCAGTGGCCCATGATACCCCATCTAGAGGGAAGGAAGAGATGAAAGATATGCATGATATCTCAAAAAAGAGATGAAAGAAATAATAAAAAATGAATTTAACCCATGGATGAGATTAATCCAAATGAGGTAATGTCTATACTCACAGATTTCCAATGGTTTAGTAAAATAGAAATAAATTAACCCCAAGATAGGGGAAGTGGGAAGGATACATCCCAAAACAAACAACACACTTCGAATTTCCATAAATATGGTGAAATTTGTAGGTTTGGAATCAAAATAAAGATTAAATGAGGGAATTGACCCCAAAAAAGGGTGATCTTGGTTGATTTATAATAATGTTCCCTAGTAGGGAAAATTTGATCATGTGATTTAATGAGTTGCCCCAATAGGGTAGGTTTGATCATTGATCAATCTAAATGGTTTACCCCAAAAGGGCATATTTTTATTTTGAGAAATGATGATTAGGTATGAGATGACTTAACTAGGGGTTTCCAACATTATGGATTAGACTTCTAACATCCTAATTTTTTATATAGCACCAAAATGGTATGCACCATGATATAAATGACCATGATTACTAAATCATAACATGCGTAAGGACTAACCCCCAATCTAATACACAAATAATAACATTATATCGATGATGAAAACCATTATGGGAATGTTAACATATGCCAAAGGATAGACTCAAGTACAACTACATAATAGGAATCATCAAGAGGATACCCCTATCAATGTTGTGAATTAAGTTGAAGCAATAGCCAAAAAGGGAAACAAACAACATTCAACAAAATAATCACACACAAATTGAAATAAAAATAATAAAAAGTGTCTAGTTGTTCCAAGAAATACACCAATAATGATGAAAATACCCCAAACATTGTTTGGGATACCCATGATGCCTTCTTGAGGGGAGAGTGGAAATTTTAGATTTGGTGGATGGGTCCATGAACATAAGAAATAAACATTGTTTTATTAAAATAGGCTCAAAAAATGAGTAAATGAGGTAAAAATTAGCCTCTCATGAAGGAAAAGGATCACAAATATGCCAGGGGGTAAAAATTCAAAATTTTGACTATAAATTCACCATTGGGGGGTGAAAAATATTCATTTTTACCCTTCACTATTGTAATTCAGAGATCTAGTTTATGTGCATGAGAGAGATAGAAAATGATGAATATTACTCATTAAAAATACCTTGGGGAGCATGTTTAAGAGTACCAATGACACTGGGGAATGGGTACCTTTTTTATTTGTCCAAATACACATTTATTGCATTATTAGGCCCTAGAAGTAGATGAAAATGCATTTTCACCATTCTTGAAAAGAGAAAATGGTGAAATCACCAATGCAAATTATGGGAATGCCACACAAATGGAAATCTCACACAAAAATTGGTGAGATCACTAAAACATAGAAAAAATGCCAAAATGGCAAAATCATGAATTTCATCAAAAATAACATAAATGATGAGATAGACAAAATAATAGTGAAAATGTGAGAAAAATGGTGGCATCATCGGTCAAATAGTGAAATCACCTAATAAGCACAAATGGCATGAAAATGGTGAATTATATAGAAAAAATGAGGTCATCCTCCTAAAAGATGGGATCAACATACGGAATAGAGAAGTCCCAGACCTGGGGAAAAAAATGATGGGATCTCATTATAGAGTGGTAAAGACACTTTGTAGAATGGTGAAGTCACCTAAGAAAAAAATCAGGTTTCAAAAAGTGGTAAATGGTCCAAGAGAAATGGGAAACTAGGATAGAAGAATATAATTCTAATTCTAAAACTAGAATACATTGGTAAATTGATCAGTTAGAAGAAAAATATATAAGTGACTAAATTTATTATATTTGGTTTATGATATGCATTAGTGAGTATGAGTCATGATAGTGCATGATTGATAGTCATGAGTACTATGCTAGCCTAGGATCATGATGGATGAGATAATGGGGCTCTTAGAGGTAGTGGATTTATGGCATATATCCTAATTACTAGTTATTCAAGTGGATCATGATTATTTATTAGTGATAGAAAAGCTCTAACATTCATAGATTTTTACATTTAACTTACCTAATGGAGAGGACACCATGACCTTAGAGGATGTGCACAAGATTTTATGAGTGACTATTTGGGTTTGACATATCTATTAGATGATAGAGGGTAGGATAATGATATTGGAAGATCTTATTGGTGTGATCGATATTATTATTGTAGAGGGATCTATTCACATTTCCACTTTGGAGAACCTATCTTGGCATTGAATTATTATTTCAAGAGTGTAACCATCTCCACCACATGGTTCACTTCTCTATGAGGTATTAATCTTGATGGATCTCTTCAATAACCTCCTATACCTGATAAGAGTGGATGATTCTTTCATATAGGGCTTATAGGAATGGTTAGAGATATTTTGGGTTTCACTACTCACTTTGTACGAGGTTTAGTGATATTGGTGTATCTCTATCATGACTTACATATGATCACTTATTAAAGGGGATACAATA
This sequence comes from Torreya grandis, assembly GCA_037957365.1. Lineage (NCBI taxonomy): Eukaryota > Viridiplantae > Streptophyta > Pinopsida > Cupressales > Taxaceae > Torreya > Torreya grandis. The sequence goes on from JARHVA010000198.1 coordinate 972,504, forward strand.
TTAGACACATTACTTTGCTCTAGGTCTAGGCCTAGGATCACATCATTATAGAGTGACCAGTTGGTTAATGGTTGTAAAGGGGACCTCAGGATCATATGGTTTGTGTTTGGGCCTAGATGGGAGTGGGAAATTGAGTCCACTAAGGAGATTTGTAATTTTATAGGTGATCCATAGATAAGATGTTATATGGTGACTTTATCTGATGACCATATATGAAAATGCAATTTGGCTAGATAGAGGATGACTTTGTGTTCCAGTATATGTTGACACCCTACTACATCATAGGTTGGCATAACTCTATTATTAGGAGGTACATGACATATCATGTATAGTGGTAGTTTGGATTCTAATAGGATGTGTCGATAGGGCCTTACTTTTTCACAATGTCACAAGAGATATCAGAGAGTGGAGGCTACCAATATCAAAAACTTGGTCCAACATAGATTTTGATATGGTATAGCCTATAGTTTGGGATTATACAAGTAGGATTGTGGATACTAGCATGATAGAATCATATATAACATGGTAACAAGCTTCTAACCCATCTAATTGACTAGACCCTAACACTAGTAGCTAGGATAACATAGGAGAGTGTTATATAGGAGGGATACAAGTCATGTACTAGCACATGCATAGATATAAGGATACATTCCCATATATCAAGTGATACCACACATTAGCCCCCTATAAATTATTTAGGTTCTAATGTTGTAGCCTAAGAAACAAGTTCTTTAGATCCCTTTGTAACATATAGCATAAAATCCATTACAAGTCCCATTTGTACAGGGTAGTGATAGGGATGGGGATGGATATGGACATGAATTTGGGGGCAAGGCCCTCTAGTAGATAGAGATATGGATGAGGTAGTAGGTGGTTCCTCTATACATGATATATATATATAGGAGAGGAAAGTACCTCTAGGACAAGTGATGGCATAGGTACAAAGGAGGATAAGACCTATGACACAATTAAAAGGAACCTAATACCTTTAGTGTAAGGATATTTATAAAGCATCAGACACTTATATATAGGTTACAGTGTGAAATCATAATGCATTTATCAAATATTTTAAGCCTAAAAAAAGATATGGCTTGCCTATGAGTTGATTTAGGTATAACTTAGGGACATACCACTAGGTTATATGGAATCATTGCATCTTGAGATTTAGTATTACCATATTGAGAGGGTAGGTTTCCCAAATTATATGTGTTCAAGTTTAGTTGATGGTAGTTCAAGTGCAATTGAAAGTCTAGGATATAGAGATACTATAAATAATGGATGAGTGAGATAGATCTCATGCAGACTAAGAGAGGTCCATTAGTGATGTTTAGAGGCTATGTGGGGAGATAAATAAGGCTTGATAGGTGATATCTAATTAGGGGATGTCTAGGGCACTATCTAATGTGATTGTACCCAAGTATGATCCCTTATGCATGAAGGATGAGCTACTACATATAAAGGATGAGATTAATTATTATCATATTTTATATGGGGTAGTGGTTCCATCAAGGGCTAGGGAACCCACCTATAGAGAGCATTCATAGAGCCAACATACTAGCAGGCATCTAGGTCTCAACACACTATAACATCATAATGATCTATGGTACATCCAACTCCACACAAGTAGTGATAGGTCGTCCACCACCATGGACACCACCATCACTAACATTGGGAACAAGATAGCTCTTTAATCATAGTCCCCCTAGAGATGGGGTGAGACAAAGCTGATATTGTATCTTTAGCTCCACATTTTTGTTATGTATATGAGATGTATATATTCTCTCGATGTATAAACATGTTTATTTTGAAATATATATATGGAATTCATTTTAGGTCATGGATTATTGTATATAGACTCTTAATATTATTTCATAATTCTCTATGTTTTTATACCAATATGATGTTAGATGTAGATATGTTGATTAGAACATGGATATTGACATATATTTGTTTTCCATGATTTTGTTGTCTTTTGTATTGCTAGTTAATTTTGCACTTATGTTTATATAATGGATGTACATGTAATATGATTGGATGGTATATTTCTAATTTAGGAGATACACATCCTTAGGTAGCATACAAATAGAGATGTTGTGTTTATACGATGTCATAGTGATCATGTATGGGATAGAAGGATAGTGCTTTCAGAAATCTATTGCAAATTCACATTATTATGTATGATATTGAGCACTTGTTTTTTAATTTTGTAAATGATATTATGCAACATAATTATAGATAACCTATAATAACATTGGATGTCAATTTCACATGGACCCAATTTAAATTCATTTTTGTACAACTCAATATAATGATAAAATATTAAAACTTAAGTTTAAAAAATAGCACATTTTAAACACAAAACAAATAAGAGTTAAAAGATAAGATGCAAATGACTTAAATACAATATATGAAATATCAATACTTAAGTATAAAACATAATGTATCACATAAAAAAATTGATAAAAATAGTTTAAACACAAAATATAAACAACTTAAAATCAAGATATGAATAATCAAGACTTAAGTGTAAACAAAAAGTACTTAAATGCAAGCAAACAAACAGGCAAACAATATAAAAAACAAACAATATGAATAAACATGCAATAAAAGACAAAACCAATGGAGCTATCCATAATTTGTGAATGTGTAATGAATAAGGTGTTATTATTTGGATATTTTCCCCCTAAGATAAGTGGATAATGAATCATCCATGACAATAGGGGGATTAGAATAAAAGGAAATAGGTGGTTGAGCTAACTCCAAATGCCCAAATGCAAGTGGACATTGCCCACATAGTCTAATGGAATTCAATAAAATTTTAGTTCTCTAATGGATATGGTATAAAATAAAATTGATGACAAGTATGCATGTGATGATAAATAATAATTAGAAAAGGCATACTCATAAAATGGTGAAAGCATTAGGCAATGGTTGCTCATAAAATAGAAAGATTATTAGATAAAGGTTGCTCACAAAAAAGTGAGATCATTAGGGAATGGAAATGGAAAATGAAGTGCACCACTTTAAAATTCATAATACCAATTGACATGCCTCACAAAATAGAGAGAACATACAGGAATGGAAATGGAGAATGACATTGGTTGAGCTGACCCAAGATGCGCCATGCATCCAAGAGTTATCTACATAGTCTATGTGGACCTCAAGCCAATGTAGTTCACCTAAAAATGGGAGGATAATGGTAATTTTAATGGTAATGTGGATCTGAAATGAAGTGGGATAGATAAAAGTTTCCATCCCAAAAAAATTTGGGGGATTTATATCTTGCATGGAAATTATAAGACCATTCTCATGATTTTATGATTTTTAAGATTTTTCTTAAGTATTTTCAATGTTTTCATTGTTTTTTGGAATAAATAAAGCAAGGTAATATGTTTAAATGTAAAATGATCCATCTATCAAAGGACATTCTCCATTAGGTAGAGGCTCAAAGAAAAACTAAACTTGCTACAATGGTACTTACCACAAACCAACAACAAAACTTGAGGCACTAGGGGATACCATATAATAGTAATATGGGAATATAAATGATGCGTAGTGGGTAAATAAATGTTAGGAGAATAAATTAGAGGAAATTTTCAAATAAATATTAAGTAGGTAACATCATTGCTGACATACCTTGAAACACATATTTGCAAAGAAGATGTTGATGTTGATCACTTTGAATTACCTTTAAAACAATAGCCATTGAATCTACCTATAACACTTTTTCATAATTAGGATCATGATTGGTAATAGGAATGGTAAAGTAAATGAATAAATAATGGTCCATGGAATGGTATGGTAAAATGAATAAGAATGGTCCATGGAATGGTATGGTAAATTGAATGAAGGAAAAATTGGTGCACCCAAGTGATGGTTCCTATAGACAATGATTCATTTTTAATTAATCATAGTATCATTTTAGATGCATTATGTTCAATTGTTCCTTGATCTCTTTCCCATCTAGGGTAGCCATCTTATATGCCCCAAAACTTTAAATTATAATTAAAAAAAAGGGCCTAAGCCAATTGGCTTCAAACTTACCCTTAGTCTTGCATTTGGAATTGGTATTATTTTGATTATATCTTAGCACCAAATCATCAATCTCAAATTCTCTATGGAGAATACATTGGTTTTAGCTATAGTACAACCAATCTAGATACTAGATAGGCTTAAAAATGGTCCAATGTTATTTGGCATTTCTCATCCAAGATATATATGCTGAGAATGTGTTCTACGGTATGCATGGAATTTTCATTGAGGTCATTAAAGTGTCATTGATGTCATTCTAAGTTGTCCTTATTATTCTTGCAGTTGAGTTCGTGAGCCATGTACTTGAGAGGCCTAGTGAGAAGGCATACACCTGATACATGATGAGGTGAATAGTTTAAGGCTTGCAAGAAGAATATTAGAAGTATATGAGTATGGTATGAGGTCATATGACATGATAATAAGGTTTTGAGATTAGTACTAAAGGTTTCAAGTATGTTCAAGGATTAAGTATGGATTACAAGTTTTGGCCTTGTATGCAAAGAGACCTAGTGTGTACTAATGAGGGATCAAGTTCATTTTATAAGGTGCCAAAGATATTAAAATAATTTTCATAGGTGTGAGGGGTTGTATCAAGTTTTTTGACCAAGTTTGAGATCAAATTCTAAATTAGAAAGCATGAAAATTGGTGTTAAGGTTTTTTATGTGCACAAAATGAGGTTTTATAGACCTGAGAAGAATTTATTGATGTTCATTGGCATGTAAAACCTCTGAATAAGGATCCAAGTATTTCATGGTAGTTGGGGAAGGGTCCTAAATTAATTTTCTTGCAATTTATTCCTTGGTTAATGTTCTAATCTTTATGAATGATTGTTAAGAATGGAAGACGATGTAAACCCTCTATAAAACTTTAATAGTGACCCAATAGGAAATATATTGTTGGAAATGGCTCAGAATGGATTGGATGACCTAGTTTGATGATTTTACCATGTAGAGGACTCTCTTAGGTTTCTCTAGGTGGCATTGGTCTATCATAAGATTTGAGTGGAAGCTATAAGAAACCCCTTACTTCTTGGATTTTTGATATAATAGGTAGGGTTGACCAGGTCAAAGCATGAAAATTATTAAAGGATGATGTGTGAGACTTGTATTTTATGCCCATGAAATTTTTTAAATAGGTTATAAACTTTAATTATGTTAAATGGGTCATGAAATTTGGCCTATCACTAAAAAGGCCTAATGATCAAGATATTGAGAAAATTAAGAAGAAGTGAGAATGAGATTAGAAATGGGTTGTAGTGGATTAGGGATGGATCCAAATGTATGGGGTTATTTTTAAATATATATATCATCTTTTCCCCCTGAAGATAAGTTTTGGTGATGATCATATATAATCAAAAAGTTGTTCTCAAAGTGACCCATCTAACATAGTGAAGTTTTTGTAGGGAAAAGACATGAGATTGGTATGTAAGAAAAATATTGATAACAAACCTTGTAATGTGTGTGTGTGTGTGTGTGTGTGTGTGTGTGTGTGTGTGTGTGTTTTAATGATTTCAAAGGATAATATAAACTCTTTTAATTTCATAAAATTATTCACATAGGTGTTTTAAGTCTTGGTTTTCATGATTGTGTATTTGGATCTACAGGCAGTTTTCTGTGTGTAAGTGAGAATGATGTTCCTAAGTGTTCTTACATAGAGTTAAATAATTAAATTCACATGAAGTTTTTATATGTCTCATATGTTAGTTTTATGCATGATAAACTCTTATAAATTCATGAAAATTCAAAGGCTCTTGAATGGGTTTTTGAAGCCTATGTATAGTTCTAAGTGAACAGATGAAGATGATCATTTTAAGCTATTTTACCCTATATTGTGAAATGTAATAGAATTTTTCATGACAATAATGTAATTTATTTTATATCCATGTGATTTTTTATTTTGGTTATGTGGTAAAGTTGAGTGTATACTTCATATATTCAAGGTAGACTTTCTAGCAGTGAGAAGACCTAATTGCGAGTAGACCTAATTATATGGTTCAAGGAGTGAAATGAGATAAATGGTGTTGGGGAACTAAGGTGAGATTTTCAAGGGTATAATTTAATATTTTATGAAGTGTTTCATTTTTTTTAAAGGCTCAATATTTTCCAATATGATCAAAGTGAAACATGTGCCCTGAGAAGACCTAATTACATTAGGTCTCTATTAGGCCTAATGGTGGTTTTGGTCCTTATGGGTGGTGACCGGCCTATGTAGTGGGTGTTTCACTTGTGAAAAATGTTTATTTATCTATTTTAATGGTTTTACAAGTATGTAATTTTTTAATTTGACCAAGATGGGTGAGATCAAGAGTCAAGTATAAAGAGAAGGTCTAATAGGCCTAATTTGACTAGTTAGAATATTAAGGGAATAGATGAATGATATAAAATTTTGGAAACTAGGTAGAGGAATTGAATACCATAATAGAAGTGTGTTAAATATTTCATTATGTTATAACAATGATTCTACATGTTATGATCAAGGTATTTTGACCTAATTCTACCAAGAAGTGGGTTGGAGGCCTAATAGGTTGTTTGAGAGAGATAAAAGAGTGAGAAGAGAGAAATAAGGTGGTCATATTTAGTTTAGTGAGAGAAAGGTGACCAAATGTGATCAAATATTCCATTTGAATATGTTGGTGCTAAGTTACCTAGGGGTTTTGTGCCTCCTTTCAAGTTGATATTTGCTAAAGGACTAGTTGAGTTGGTGCTTGACTAGTGAGGGGTTGGTGCTCCTGATGGGGTTGATGCCACATAAAATTTTGATTCATTGCTTATATGACTATATTACAAGTTATTTTTTAGTGGTTTTTATTCCCCATGAGCATTTCCCTAATATATCTTGTGTTCATGTTTTATTTTCCTACTTCATGCTCATATGAATGGTTGATTATGCATTGTTATATCTCTAGATATGTTTGAGTGATTAAAGTATAATATATGGAATTGAAAGAAGAGTTTGTATGATAATTAACTCCAACCCGTCTAAATTTTTATGCTTCCAACACTCTATCTCTTTTAATCAGTCCACTCTATATTCTTCATCATTAATGATATTATGTAGATAAATGTGTAGATAGGGAAACTCAATCTCGATAGGGATAATGCCCTCAGAGCTAAAAACTAGGGATTAGGGTGTAACACTTATAGGTTCGAAACCACTAGTATGGTAAGCCCATAAGGCTAGGAATAATTATATATTCCAATCATGACCATCATATTTGAAAATATTCTTTATAATTTTAATAATGATCTTATTAAATGCCTCATTTTGGTTGTTTCTTTGAGGTTAAAAGGTCATGGACTTCTTATGTTTAATTTTGAATTTGGAATAGAGGGCCTTAACATCTTTGTTTTTTAATGGGACACTATTATCGATGATGATGGTGGAGTGAATTCCATAGTAGTAGATGAGATGGTAGTGAATAAACTTGGAAGTTTATTTGTTGGTTATATATGTGATGGGAATGGCTTCTATCCACTTGGTTAAGTAGTATGTGGTAGTCAAGATATGTTTATGGCCATCTGAAGTAGGTTTTACTTTCCCTAGGAGGTTGAGTCCCCAAGTATAAAATGGACATGTTGTATTAATTGGTTGGAGCATAAAAGGAGTGTGAATCAAATCACTATGTTGTTTAGAAGCATCACACTTCTTTCCATGTAAAAAAATGTCTATCTCCATTATCGGCCAGTAATACCTAGTTTGAAGTAGTTTCTTAGAAAGGGCCAAACTACTAGTGTGGGGCCCATAAGTTCCTTCATGTACATCCTTAAATGATAATTTATATTCTCCCAAAGATAAATAATGAAGTATCATTCCATCATAACCCCTATGAGAGAGTGTATTTCCATTTAGGGTATCTCAGGTGGTTTTATGGATGAAAATTTTATTCTAGTTTTGTGATAGGTCTAGAGGAATAATTTGGTTATGAAGGCAATTATAAATATATTGCTACCAAGGGATATTAGGACCAGAAATATATCCTACCATCTTAAAATTTGGTTGTTCATGTATTGGTTAAAGAAGATTCTCATCAAGAAACTAATACACTTTAACATTTTCAACCACTGTTAGCATGGACCCAATAGTTGTCATTGCATATGTTGATTTGTTATTGGCCATTGGTATTTTCTTAAACTAAATATCTTTAAAATATGACTTGATCTTGTCTACCATACTCTTTTAAACAAAAATATTCTTGTCCTTTATTTGGTACTAGTCTATAGTTTGATTAATGATTAACTAGGAATCCACATATAACATTAACTACTAAATATTCCATTATATGATAAGATAAAGTCTTATAATAAGTGCTTCATACTCAGCCATGTTGTTAGTGTAATGTAATCCAATATGTAATGACTTAGGAATGATATAACCTTATAGTGTAATAAACAAAATACTAGCCCCAGATCCACAATAGATCAATGAGCCATCAAAATATAACATCCATTATTTGACCTCAATAGTTATTGCTTTCAAAGCCAAAATTGACTCATCTAGGAAATCAAAGTTGAGTGGTTGTATATTTAATATAGGGGATTCAACAATTTTATTTGTAAGGAATTCCCCTTAATTTCCTTTTGGTTTTAATATTTTGCATCAAAATCACTCAACAACATCACCCATTTGGCCATGTGACCTATCAGAGTGGCTTTAGATAACAAATATTTGAGTAGGTCTATCGTGGAAATGACTATGGTCTTGTTATTGAGCATGTAGTGACACAATTTTTGGGAAGCAAACACCATTGCCAAACAAGCCTTTTTTAATTAGTGTATATTTATTCTCATAGGTTATGAGTGTCCCACTCAAGTAATACAATGCATGTTCTTTACCATACTCATCATGTTGAGCCAATAGTGCCCCCAAGTCATGCTCTATCACAACTATGTAGAGTAGCAATGGCCTCCCTAGTGTAGGTGGTGTTAATACAGATAGGTTGGCCAAGTAGTTATTCAATTATTCATAGGCCTAGTGGCAGCTAGTATCCTAATGAAAATTATACACCTTTCATCAAAAGGAGAGTAAAATGGTGGCATTTGTATTTGAATTGGTAAATAAACTAATGAATAGACTAAATTTTGAACTAAAGACTATGGAGTTATTTAAGAGTAGAAGGAGATGGAATTTTCATACTATCCTTAACCTTATCAAGATCAACTTATCCTTAATGTGACATAATGAATCATAGTAATTTCTCCAAAGTGACACTAAAGATGCACTTTTTTTTGCTTAAAAGGCACCTTGTATTCATGAATTCTTTCAAAGAATCTCCATAAATTGTCTGGATGGCTTATACGTGTCTTAGATTTAGTGAGGATGTCATCAACATAGTCCTAAATAATGTCTTGACTGATGTCATATAATATGATAGGCATAGCACATTGAGAGGTTGCCCTAACATTATTCAAGCCAAATGGCATGACTTGATAACAAATTATTCCCCACAGAGTGGTAAACTTTATTGATGTTGATCCTTGAGTGCAATATTAATCTGGTTATATCTTGATAATTCATCCATGAGGGATAACATCTTGTATCTTATTATTGAGTCTACAATCATGTTGATTTTTGATAGAGGGAAATCATCCTTAGGACATGCATTGTTGATTTAATGAAAGTTGGTGCATAGCCAAATTTCTTGAGGCTTTTTTTTGACTGAAACAATGTTCAATATTTATTCATAATATTCTAATGGTCAAATGAATCTTGATTCTAATAATTTATCTAGCTCCTTTTTGATAAATATGACAATGCATAAATGCATTTTCTAAAGCTTTTATTTAACTAGTTTGGCATATGGATGAATGACAATTTGATGCACTACTATAGATGTGTCTAACCCTAACATGTCAATATAAGACTAGGCAAGTATATCAATGAAGTCCTTGAGGATAGTAATAATAAGCATACACTCCTTGGTAATGAGGGATGAGCGTAAGTAAATTATATTGGGGTCATCTTAAGTCCCAATTTTCACCTTTATCATATCCTCTACAAGGATTGTAAAACCATCCTCAATAATAATAGGTACAAATGGAAATTGGTTTTATTCTATTACTTGTGAGTCATAGGGCTCATCCATGGATGAAAAATCAAATTTTGTCATTTATAGTAGTGGCCAATTGACAAATTAAACCAAAAAATATTGTACTAGTTGTGTGAATATTTTGTGCTCTTCCTCACTAATATCAAACCCAACTAAAATGATTGGACTAAGAGAACATTAAGCTTCCTAAGGATATGAATAAACTTCCCCATCTAAAGACACCTAAAATAGGTTTTCACTTATGGACTCATATTTATTTTTACTTTTTTCCCAATCTAAAGTCACCTCAAAGAGGTTTTCACCTAAATATATTGGTGTTTTAATTTGTTTATGACCAACAAAGTTTACCTATGCTCTGAAATAGGAAGTAGTGTCCAATTTAAAGTCAAAGCCTTGTCTATGATAACTATAGAGTAATCTGTCTCTAAGCCCATGAATTCAATGATGGATTCTTCATTATGGAATTCATCTAGTGGTATAATTGATTCTTGTTATCCCTAATTGATTAAGCTTGGATGGTGGAAGGAAAGAGGATAATTGGTTGTAATGGTAAGGATGACATTGGTATCAAAGAGGTTCATGTTAACAAACTCATTATAAGAACTAAAATGGTATATTATAACATTATGAGGAGTCTCTTCATCAGTCAAAAAAGTGGTATCACTCTTGAAATCTATGGTGTCACCCCTAAGTGGTGTGAATCTAAGACCTTGAATGCCTATATGTGTTTCCATGGGTATAGGTTCAAGAATTCCTTATGAAATTACCTCTATACCTTTTACATGATAGTATTGATTGTCCTTTATATTATTTGGAATGGGTTACTTGGCATTTTTATATCATGTGACAAAGTCATCGCCATACAACCAACCTCCTTTAGCACTAGTGGTCCAAAACAAATTTGGTGATGTGTCCTAGTAAATGAGTGGCTCTCCAAAAACTATCAAATACACATTTTGAGAACCATAAAAAACTAGAAAAACCCATAAGATTTTTCCTAATTTTAAAATCATGATGTATGAAAATGCATGAAACCACTAAATGATTGAAAATGGATTTCACAAGTCTAGGTCATGTTTATAGTCAATTTTAGGTTTTTGGTACCTTTTGGATTTGATGAAGATGTCCATTTTTTAATAGGATACCTTAGGTGTATAGTTTGCATGGATTTTCATGAAATCCCACCAAACCTATAAAAAATAAGAAAGCCAACAAAATACATGCAAGAAATATCTCATCAAGGATTTTAAAAATGGAAAAGTGGTTGTCATATCAGAGCTCTAAAACCATTTCATATCACTCCAAGATATTTGAACATCACATATTGCATGAAAACCCTAAGAATAGGTGAGAGTAATATGTGAAGCAAAAATAGGCTTCATAAATATCTATTAGTTGATAATCCAAAAAATACAAAGGATTTACATTATATAATGAAATATTAGGTCACCATAAAGGTAATAACTCAACACAAAATTAGAAAACATATTAATTTTATTCCCCTAATGACCTTAATAATCCAAAGCAAGCTAATTAACAACCATGTAGATAAAACCAAAAGCAAAAAAAAATCCTAGTAAATGAACACATCTTCTAGACTTCTCTATTTTATCCATATTCATCCCTATTCAAAATATAATCTATTATCATAATTTTTTCAAAATATTTTATTTCCTTAGGATAAGTGCACACCAGGAAGACATGGGCACACTATGCACTTGCCCAATAGTGTAGTCTTGTCCCCTACACTCTAATGGTCATATTTTTGAAATATACACTTCCTAATGGTTTTTCCATGCATTTTAATAGGTTTATAGTTGGAAATATTTGAAATATCTATTTAAAAAATCACATCAAGGGTCACACACGAAATGGACTAGTTTTCACTTATAAAATCATCACTCATTTTAATTTTAAAATCATTTATTTTATGAATAAATATGTCAATTTCAATTCTGATACAATTTTATAGTACTTGGCCAAGTCTAATATTGTTTATTATAGGTTGAGGGAATCCTTTGTGAAGTATTATAATCAAATTATCTAGTTGTATTCATATTATATTCCCTAAATGTATAACTACATCAGCTTGAGGCCCCTTTGGACTATGTAGGTAGCACACAACAACAAGGGTTTTTTTAGGATAGCTCAACCATTCTCACTTTCCCCATTTTTTACACCTTTTGCATTTGATATTATTTTTTGTGCTTATGAAGTATTAGGAGTTTAATTTTACAATTATTTTGTGAGTCAATTCAAGCCCTATATAGAAACAAATCGAATTTATCCATAGGACAAGAAACTAAAATATTTAGATGAAATGCACACTCAAATAGGACAAATAGGACAGTCATAGTAGTAAATGATAATGCACTATGATCATGTTTTCCTCCTAAAAACTTATCCCAATAGGCAATAATCCACTATGCTTTGATGCATCTATGTTCATAGATTTTATAATAAATTCACAACTTACATGAATTTAATAGAGTCTTTAATAAATCAATTGCAAGGACAATTCTCTAAGAACTAACCCTAGTTTTATATTTTTATAAATTTAAAATATTTTTAAGTTATGTAGATATATGTATTTACTCTATTATACCTTATATATAATCTTGGATCAGATTTTAATAGTTTACATTTATATTTAGAGTTAAATTTAGTTCACAATAAATTATATTATAAACATTTTGTCCATGTTCCCAAAGGCACTCATCTCTTTCAAAAGGATTTGAAATATGCCAATCCTTGGTAATCTTCTTCACTATGCATTTAATTAAACCACATGGTTCACCACTTGTGCAATCCCCCCTTAATTAATTAGAGTTTCATTATTTATAATGTACTTCCTAGGTGGGATAATTAGTGCATTATCTACAACACTATATGGGTCGATATGCATAACACTTAGGATCCATAATCTATGGCTAAAAATACTAGGGTCTCTAGTTTTATTTTATCCCTTATGTTTCATCTTAAGTTTCAGTAACCATGTAGTAGAGTGATTTGGCCTTTTGGTTTTTTTCTTTATCTCAGTGCATTTCACTACTCCATTAGAAATTCCCTCTATCTAGAGTTGATCCTTGGATTTGAAAAAGGACTTGAAAATCCACATATAAACACTTTTCACCTAATAATTCTGGATAACTCTTGCATCCTCTATTTTATCATGACTAATTGCATAGATTTATTCGATGCTTATTCCTTGGATACCATCATTCTTTATTATATTATGGAATAATTTTAATACCCTTTATCATTATCCCTTCACACAACATTTATCCATTAGGAGTTTTACTATTGTGGATAATTCCTCACTACTACCTCTCATAGGAGTCTAGGTCATGTAATGGTCCTAGTGTGGTTGATCATACTCTTAGACCAACTATTGATCAGACCCTTGGTAACCCATTTCCCCACCTACTATTTAATAAAATGTGAGGCCCTCCTAGGATAGATTTCTCCCTTTTAACCTTATCCTACCTCTATGAGTTACTAAATATATATGGTATTAGCATCCATTTACATTTACTTTCCCCCTCTCAAGGGAAAATTTTTATGCATTACTCACCCTCTCACCATGCACCATCTATACCTTTTTCCTATATACTTTGACTTTTCTATTTTTTACATTCTAATTCTCTTATGAATCCAAAATGAAAAAATGATGTTAGATCAATTCACTCCTTTTCTGTTTATTGGATAAATAAAGTGGATTCAATCTCTATCTAAGTTCAAAACTCAAGTGCGGAGGTCAGAATAAAACAAAATAGAAATCTAGATCCAAAATTTCCTCCCATAAATTAATTAATAATTAATTATTGAAAAAAATCATAATTAAATATTATATTACTCAATTCATTATTTTAATAGAATATCTAATAATTATCTAACAACTTTTATCCCTTTCTCTTTATTTTATTTTTATATTAAAAGTGAAGTAACTCCAATATCTAAAGTAAGTTTATGGCCAAGTATATATTGCTCCTATATCTATCCATAGGAATTGTCATCCTATTCAAATTGGGATGACCTTAATTCTGACACATCCTTTAGGAAGAGTACATGAATATCAGAATTGGAATCCTATTTAAGATATAGTCATAAAGAGGAATGAACATAGGGTTAATATGTTGTATATTAAAATTGCTAACTAGATTTTGTGAAAATGCTTCTTTTCTTATAGTATAATAAAGGACTAAAAATATCAGTTTTTCATATTATCCTTCATTTATTCCAACCCAAAACTAAGATTTGGTTATAATACTATACTAATTTCACACATTCTTAAAATAATAATGTAACCATCAAAGTAAAATAGAAACCTACAAGTTCAAATATAATGAGATATAGATAAGTAAATCCCTTACATGTTTCAAATGAATGCAAGGTCTTTCAAAAAGAAGTGTATAATTCAAAAGGGATGATATTTCTCAATAACCCTTTATTTATGTGATGATAAGAATATTAAAATTCACTTATAACTTGAGAAAATAATAAATATTTAGTCTTTCTATAGAACAATATATAATCACTTTCCATTTTGGTATTGTTACTTGAGATGGATGAGATGAAACATTCATGTTTGATTCTTTTGGGGATCCTAGAATAACCTAATAAATTTTTTATGTTTTTGAGTCCATAGCTAACAACCAAATTTATTGTGATTTTAGGGTTCACTTAAACATGAACATCAATCTTAACTAGATATTATTGCTTATTATCTCCATTGGAATTTTGGGATATTTCAAGAGAGAGAAATAACCATTGGGGAAAATCTATTAGAGACTAACTAGCTAGTTTTGGCATGTTGGCTAATGTCATGATATTTGAACCCAATAAATACATTGTATTTATTAGTAAAAGAGTAATTGAAGAGAAATTAAACCAAATAGTAGAGGATAATTCTCAAACAACTAATTCTTTATTTGAATTTGGAATGTTTGAGACCATGGTTCATGGGTTATTTTAAAATATGTTCTGATTGAGATAATGGAAATTTATTAAGCATGATCATTGATGTTTGGTTGTTATTGATGTCAAAGAGATCATGTGGTTCTAGTGCATGAATGATAAAGTGATAGAGTTGATAGCTTAGAGAATATATGGCATATATGTAGATCAATAAGGATAAATAAGATGCTATGAGGCATCCATAGATGTCTTGAAGAAATTTTAGTGTGTCATTTGATCTTTTGGAATGAGAAACATGCATCTTCTAGTTTAAGTGAAGCTAGACCATCATGACACATCATGAATATATGAATGAACTAGAAAGTTTATGCATTTAATATAGGTACTAAGAAAGTCAATTAAGGTCAAAGGTTTTCATGGAGATGTTGTCTATAGTATCAAGAATATTGTGATCTAATGGCACACATAAAAGTCAATATGTCAAAGAATGAATGTGCTAGTGATATGTGTCACATTCACATAGCTTGGATAGAATATCAATAGTTCATGGATGTTCATACAAATATATATATCAATGTTGTGGGTTGAGTCAAAGAGTCAATGTGCATAGAAGACATGTAGAGCTTCTAGGTGGCACAATTATGGGAACTCAGATCAAAGATCAATGGTGAGCATTACAAGATAAATAAAAATATGATCTAAGGAGATCGATGGTACATATTTGGTCAAATTTTCTAGGTAGCACAAGATGAGGTCAAAGTGTCCAGAGTTTAACATTTGTTCAGTGACCATTGGTATTTAAATATTCAAATTTGTGAGGGAGAACCAATGCCTAATATTTGAGCTATATATTTTGATCCAGGATGAATTTTATTTTGGTGTAAAAGGAAAAGTTATAAAGGACTTCAAGGTGAATCTAAAGAACCTAGTTATAAGGTTTGAATGTTTGTATAGTTAAATTTATGGAGCTTCAAAGTTGACTATTTTTTTGTTCATGATGTTTCTGTGTACAAAATATTGTTTGAGCCATTTTTATTGAGAAAAAGAATGTTTTGATGGATGTAACGACTTGAATATGTCTTAGAGATCATATGGAGTGGACCCATGTACTTTAAATTGATCTTATGTTCTTAATTTGCTTGATAAAGTGTTAAATGGGTGCATAAGTCTCTATGAGACCTATAAGGGCTAATAAGGCATAATTGAAAGGTGTAGATGCTTAAGTGTGACCCATGGATGCTATGGTCAACCTGTGAGGATGGTATTGAGCTTTGTGTTAGCTTTTTAGATGTATTAATGGTTAAGGCAAGTGTTATGTCTGACCTAGATGATGATATTCATGAAGAATCTGTAAATAGTGGAGACCAAGGCAATGGTTTCTAGAATTTAATGTGCATGTGTTGAGAGAGAAGAAGATAGAGATAAAGGAAAGAGATCAGAGAGAGAGTGTGCTCAGTGGATGAATTGAAGTACAAACTAGATTGAGGATGAGTGAAGAAGACTATAGAAATCCAAAAGGGTGTTTAGATGCATTTATTATATGATAAATTTTGTGTGTGTGATGAATTAAAAGAGAAGTGTTATATATATTTTTTTTCCAATCAGATTGGTATGCAATCAAAATTCTAGAGTTGTTAATTTAATAAGGTGTTATGTGGGTGCTCAATATCTAGAACAAGTGGGTGATTTTTCATACTTAGGGGTGGGTACTCCTTGTGAAGTGGGTGTTTCACTAAAAGGTATCTTGTTTGTGATCATCTTAGAGGAAAAGTAGTCCATGTGTTTATAGGCTTGAGAGTGGGTTTTATTCCCCAAGAGGGTTTTTCACGTAGTTCTTATGTTATGTATATGATCTCACATCAGCATTTGTATTCATTATTATGAACATATTGTATGCTTTATAAATGCTTGTGATCATTGATTAAGAGTTTGAAAGGTTTACAATTAAAGTTTGAAATATATAGAATCACTGATTCAACTCCCCTTCTTAGCGATTGTACCTCCAATAATTGGTATCATAGTAGGACCTTCATTGAAAGTGCTATAAGGTGCATATGGCAAGTCAAAAAATATAGGGTTTCTATACAAAGAAAGCACTATTTTTTAATGCATCAAATTATGCTTTATGGAGTACAAGGATGAGGACATACATTATGTCACTAGGGTTTGATATTTCACAATCTATCATGGATGGTTACACTACACTAACTACTCCTCTAATTAGTGTTGTTGACAAGAAGTTGAGTGAGAATAATTCAAAACCTATTAATGATATAATTTGTGGTCTATCCAAGGCTGAGTTGACCAAAGTAATCCATTGCAAGTCTACCAAGGAAATTTGGGTCAAATTATAGACTATCTATGAAGGAGACTCTAAGGTAAAATTGGCTATGTTGTAGACCTACTTAAGGTAATTTCAAGGTCTCAAAATTAATGAAGAAGATATTGTGGTATCCTATCTTCTAAGGGTTGATGAGGTATTAAACATGATCAGAGGTCTTGGTGAGGTGATTGATGAAGCTACTATAGTACAAAAGTTATTGAGGACTCTTACACTCAAGTTTGATTTAAAGGTTTCTACTGTAGAAGAAATTCAATATCTCACTTAATTTAATATGGATGAACTACATCAAATTCTTACTACCTATGATATGAGAGTTGATGAGGATAGACCTCTTAAGAAGGAAGTAGCATTCAAGGTGATCAATGACATAAAATCCAAGAAGAAAAAGTTAAGTCTTGAAGATTTTGATCTTAATCAAGATCAACTTGAAGCCATGATTACAATAAAAGTTAATGTAGGATTAGGTAAGTATGAAGAAAACTTCCTTTCAAATGTTTTTCATGTGGTAAAGTTGGTCATTTTGTATCTAGATGTCTAGGAAGAGATAAGCCTAAACACAAAGAAGATGATAATGAACCTCATGAGTCTAAACACAAGAAATTTGGGGGTTTTATAGAGTACAAAAAGCTATTAAATAATAAAAATGGAAAGAAGGAATCATGCAAAGGTAGTAATAGCCTTTACCACGAAGTAGATAATAACTCATCTACAAAAGAAGAAGTAAACACATGTGATAGTGATGATTCTTTACATAATGAGGACATGGAGACATTGTTCATGGCCTTTAGTGATGATGAAGGTGAATGTTCTTTGAGTAGAGATTTATTTGGTAGAGATAGATCAAAGGAAGAAGATGAGAAAGTCACTCTTGAAGATAAATTTCTAGATATTGTGGAAAAAATGAAGATACTACAAAGAAAAAATAAAAAACAAGATTCCTTGATCAAATCTTATGAGGATCAAATTAGAATTTTTGAAGGAAGTTTGAGTAATGAAGTCAAGGAGCATGATGAGATCACACAAGATTTTGAAACTTTGGTTTGTACTCTTAATGAAGAAGTAAAGAGTAAATATGAAGAGTGTATCTTGTATCTATCAGAGATAGAGTCTTTGCAAATGAAACTAAAAAAGGCTATGATCAAAGATACAACTAATGTTTTAGATAATAAGGATGAATTGATGAATGCTCTTAAATATTGAATATTGAGAAGAAAAAGAACAAAGAGATGATGTCATAACTCAAAGACTATGAAGATCAATTTAGTGTGTTTGAAGCAAGATTCAATGATGACACCAAAGAACATGAAGATACTATCAAGCATCTCAATAGTCAATTAAAAACTATGTATACAAGCCTAAAATCCAAAGAAGATGAATGCTTAAGGTATGTGATTGAAATTGAGTCATTAACATCTGAGTTAGATAAGACATTTTGTAAGGTGAAGTCATTTATGAAATTTGAAAAGAGATGAAATGATCTTAAAAATATTATGAGTAGTCAAAAGCATGCAAGTGATAAAACTGGTCTTAGATACAATGAAGAATAAAATATTTTAACCCAAGATAAGATAAAGGATGATGTGAATAAGGACAATCAAAATTTGAAGATCAATCATCAGTCAAGGAATGAAGGTATTGACATAATGAAGACAAATCACATCATACAACCAAATGTTATGAGGTATGAAAATTTCAATGGTCATTGTTACTCTTACAATTAGTTTGATCATAAGTCAAAATATTATAAAGGATACTCAAGGAATGAACTTTCATGGAATTATGAGCAAGAAAATTGCAATCATGAAGAACATCATCACTCAAGATAGTCAACAATTTCACAAGGAAAGAATGCCATCTTTTGCTACAAGTGTCAAGGGTTTGGTCATATTGTAAAGTTTTGTAATATCATAATTAGGAGACCAAATGATTAGGTACATAAATGAACTCGTTAAACTTCAAGGAATCATTATATCTCTCAATCACAAGGTATTTACAATATTATAAATATTATTTTATTCAAATGTCATGAGAGAGGTCACATAGCAAGGTTCTGGAAGAATAATTAGTATTCTACTTCAAAAACTATCAATCATGTCATGAAGATAAGGAGCCATAGTGAATGGAGACCTAAGCAGGTAAATGAAAAACAAACTCAAAATGGATTATTTTCCATAACAAAATAGGTAACAAGTTCAAGTATCAAGGAATAAGCCTTATCTACCCAAATGGACAAGGAAATCAAGCAAGATCCTTAGATAAAATAAAATAATAAGTTTGAGAACTCATTCAAAGACAATCTAAAGATGAGGAAGGACTGCAAGTCAAGTAAGAGCATGGAGATATGGGAGTCTCCTAAGTTTTTAGATATTTAGTCCTTCCATGACAAGTGGGTGTCTCTACCTATGCTTATTAGGAGACATCTTTCTTATGTGGAAGTAAGTGTGTGAGCTCTAGGTAATGATCATAATGCCAATCAAGTATAAAGGTGTGTTCTTTTCAATTTGATTATATGAAATATGTGTTTAGCTAAGGGGGAGATAACTAATTTAGCTTTAGTGGCTTGAAGAAGTTGTGCATGATGTAAGGGGGAACATATGTGAAGATTCTTCAGTCATGATAAGAGTGTGAAGATGTCTGATAATATTTACATGATGACTTGATCAAACCAAGTCATATATTTTGATAAGGTATTGAATCTTCATGTATGAGCAAAGATATCTTATGAGTTATGTAGGTAGATAGGTCTAAGGTTCAGAAAGGCTTAAGTTTGGACTGGTGTATGTCAAATATTAGATGACATGAGATGGAGCTTGATGTTTAGGGGAGATTTCTAAGCTTTATGAGCATATTGTTAGGTCTAAGGATAAGATCAGTCCAAGTTCATATTGGTACACATCAAAAGGGGAAAAATTGTTCATATGCTTTAAAGTATGTATCTTGAGTATCCTAAATATTTGAATGCATACATGATGTTGAAGAATGTTTATTTTCATGTTGAGGAAGATATCCTTTGTCATTAATGTCAAAGGGGGAGAAAGATAAAAATGAAGTTATTATTCAAATAAAGTCATTATGAGGGTGTTTTTTCATCAATGATAAAGGGGGAGATTGTTGAACATGGTCATTGATGTTTGGTTGTCATTGATGTTAAAGAGAGCATGTGGTTCTAGTGCATGAATGATAAAGTGATCAGATTGATAGCTTAGAGAATATATGGCATGTATGTAGATTAGTAAGGATAAGGAAGAGGCTGTGAGACATCCATAGATGTCTTGATGAAGTTATGTTATGTCATTTGATCTTTTGGAATGAGAAATAGGCATCTTCTAGATTAAGATAATCTAGACCATCATTGCATGTCATGCAAATATGAATGAACCAAAAAGCTTTTGAATATAATATAGGTACTAAGAAATTCAACTAAGGTCAAATGTTTTCATCGAGATGTTGCTTATAATGTCAAGATGATTGTGATCCAACGGCATGTGTAAAAGTCAAATGTCAAAGAATAAACATGCTAGTGATATGTGTCACATTCATGGAGCTTAGACAAAATATCCATGGTTCACGAATGTTTGTACAAATAGATATCAAAGGTGTGGGTCAAGTCAAAAAGTCAATGTGCTTAGAAGGCACATAGAACTACCAAGTGGCACAATCATAGGAGTTCAGATGAAAGATCAATGGTGATCACTATAATATAAAGACCAAGTTGATCCGAGGAGATTGAAAGTTGTATTTGGTCAAAGTTTCTATGGATCACAAGATGAGGTCAAAGTGTCTAAAGTTTAACATTTGCTCAATAATTGTTGGTATTTAAATATTCAAATTTATGAGGGTGAACTAGTGCTTAGTATTTGAGATATATCTCTTAATCCAAGATTAATTTGATCATGGTGTAAAAGTTAAAGTTGTATAAGACTTCAAGGTGCATCTAAAAAACCTAGTTAGAAGGTTTGAATGTTTGTATAGTTAAATTTATGGAGATTAAAATTTTACTATTTATTTTTTCATGGTGTTTATGTGTACATAATATTGTTTGAGCCATTTTTTCTTAAGTAGAAGAATGTTTTGGTGAGTGTAATGACTTGAATATGTCTTATACATCATATGGAGTATACCCATGTAATTTAAAGTGATATTATTCTCTTAATTTGCTCGATGAAGTGCTAAATGGGTGAATAGTTCTCTATGAGGCCTGTAAGGGCTAGTAAGGCCCAATTGAAAGGAGTAGATACTTAAGTGTGACACATGGATGTTATGGCCGACCTATGATGATGGTATTGAGCTTTGTGTTATCTTGTTATATGTCTTAATGGCTAATTCAAGTTTTATGTCTAACCTAGATAGTGATATTCATGAATACTATAAATAGTGGAGACCAAGGCAATGGTTTCTATACTTGAATGTGCATGTGTTAAGAGAAAATAAGATAGAGGCAAAGGAAAGAGATCAAAGATAATGTGCTTAGTAGATGGACTAAAGTACATAATAGATTTAGGATAAGTGGAGAAGACTAGAAAGATCCAAAAGGGTGTTTAGATGCATTGATTGTATGATCAAGTTTGTGTGTGTGTGATGAATTGAAAGAGAAGTGTTATACATTATTTCTCCAATCAGATTGGTCTACAATCAGAATTATGGAGTTGTTGATTTAATAAAGT
This sequence comes from Torreya grandis, assembly GCA_037957365.1. Taxonomy (NCBI): domain Eukaryota; kingdom Viridiplantae; phylum Streptophyta; class Pinopsida; order Cupressales; family Taxaceae; genus Torreya; species Torreya grandis. The sequence continues at coordinate 994,508 of JARHVA010000198.1, forward strand.
GTTGTATGGGTGCGCAACATATAGAACAAGTGGGTTTTTGTTCATACTTAGGGGTAGGTACTCCTTGTGAAGTGGGTGCTTCACTAAAAGGTATTTTATTTGTGATCATATTATAGGATAAGTAGTCCATGTGTTTGTGTGCTTGAGAGTGGGTTTTATTCCCCAAAAGGGTTTCCCACATAGTTTTTGTGTTATGTGTATGATCTTGTATCAACTTTATTATTCATTGTTATGAACATATTGTATGCTTTATGAATGCTTTTGATCATTGATTAAGAGTTTGAAAGGTTTACAATTTAAGTTTGAAATATCTAGAATCATTGATTCACCCCCCCCCCTCTCAGTGATTGTACCTCCAACAAAATTTACAATTAAAATTTTTAAATCATTGAAAATTAAGAATTATAAATTTCATTTGGTTTTAAGTTCCCCAAAAACAAGTGTTGATCCTTTAATAACTTTTTGGGGATTTAAATTTAATCAAAAAAATTAGTATGTATATGTGTTATTATAATCTAGATTTATATCAAAATGATTGAGTCATATCTCCATCCAGATTTAAATTAAGCAAATATTGTCATAATTAATAAATGGTTCTTTTATTTTTTTAGAACTTATGAGAAAATATTTGGATGGAAAAAATACAAAATTATTTTGAAGAACAAAAAATATGTATAGTTTTTGTGAAAAGAACACAAATTATTTATAAATAAAAATAAATAAAATCAAAGTATTATGTATATGTAGGCACAAACCTCATATCAAACTCTAGTTATTGAAGAGTTAATTGACTAACACATAAATATATATTAGAATTATCCTATTCTAAAACTTATATATATATGGAAAATATTGGATATGGGTATATGACAAAATGTAGTTGGATGTAATATGGAAAATTATGGATATAAAAAGTATTCCAAAAGTGACATTTAAAAAACCAAGAGATAAAGATTCAAATTAGATAAAAGTAGTATTCAACAAAAGGAAAAAATGAAGAATTTCACTACAATGTAGATATATAGATTAAATTAATGTTGTTACTTTGATGTTATATAGATGTGTTGAGTTATAAAATATATTTAAAAGCATGTACTAATTTATTTTATTAAAATATAAATTAAAATGAACATCCATTTTTTAATAAATCATGGTGGCCATGTTACTTGATTTGTTTTCACTTTAGTGTTAAAATTTCTTGTGATTTTGACTTAAGTTTTATTCTAAACTATGCTAATTTAGGTCCCCTTATTAATTGTGCTACTTGGTAGTTGATCCAACCACATAGACATTTCACTCCTCAACAAACTACCCATGAACTTATAGCCACTCCATGATTCCATGTCAACATGACTAAAACACGTAGATGGTCTGGATCATCTTCCTATGATGTAATTGGTGAATCATATTTGAACCTTATACGTATAACCCCTTGGAATTGGATGCAACCATGGTATTAACATGTTCTTCTTTATAAGATATGTGGAACACTATGAACCTTATAGTATGACTTGGAAGACACATGTGTTTAATGTCCCACTACCTCTCTCTCTCTCTCTCTCTCTCTCTCTCTCTCTCTCTCTCTCTCTCTCTCTCTCTCTCTCTCTCTCTCTCTCTCTCTCTCTCTCTCTCTCTCTCTCTCTCTCTCTCTCTCTCTCTCTCTCCTTCCTTAAAATTAGTTCATTATACATAGACTATGAATGATCAAACCCTATTCCATGCATACGTGAAATTATAAACTAAAATATAATGTGAAGATAGTTGTAAAAATTAGGTCATTTAGGTTTTTGGGCCACATGAATAACAAAATCATAACATAAATGTTGAACACTTTATTTTAAATAGGTTTGTATTTAGTTTTTATTTGGAAAAATTGAGGCCATCCTAACTTCATTCTAATAGATTCACCATGTGAAGGATTTAAATACTTGTAATTTCATGAACCCACATATCTATTGAGTTACAGATCATGGATTTATACATTTTAAGTCTGCAAAAATCATCAATCTAGTTAATCATCTAGAATAAGAATTTAGTATTAGGGGTCCATGTAGATATATGGTTAAGTGATTGGTGATTATATTTTAACTTGATAAAAAGTGTATACCACATGAGTGATATGGACCCTTTGCATATACTTAAATTTGAGATGTTAAGTGGAAAAAATCAGATGTATTTAATAATTATTATAATTAATAGGTGGCCACTCCTTTCAATAAAGATAAATTGTAGGACTTTTTTTATAGTTGTGGACCCATGGGATTAATACTTGGGGAATGTGTATATTATATAGATTAAAAGATTAAAAAATATGTTTTAAGATTAATAAAATGAGATTATATGTTAATTTGATTAAAGACTTAAAACAAAACATTTTTTTTACATCTGATGTCAAATAAGGACAAGTTTACTAGTATTTTGTTGGTTCTTGAGCATTTTGAACCTCATTATGGGATATATTTTAGCTTTCAAGAAACTTGGGAAATTATTTCTCTTGAGGTCCTTAATTATACACTTAATATAGTAACTTGACATGTGATTATCAAATTAAACCATAACTAAACTATCCATGTTAATCTAATACAATTGATTATGGATGAATTCACATTTTCATTTCACTTTAGTGTGAGACATGTTACTGTGTGTGATAGAATTTAAATCTAAAGCTTTGTGTGATCTCAATTAAATTATTATAAAAAAATTGTAGTTGATTTTGGATTAAACCAAGAGGGTGTTATACATATTTTTTTAATTTTCAATTGAAATGAAATAATAATGTTAAGTTATAGGATAATTAGTGCCTAGGTAAATATTAAAAGTTGCCAAAGTTTATTATATTGTTTTTATCGATATCAGGGTTGATGGGACCCTTCCCAAAATCATGTAAACTCAACAAAAAAAATATGCCTAGATTAATAGAAAACCCATCAAGGCATTTGACCAACACCAAAACAAAACAAATTATGAGGAAGTATTTAAAAATACTTAAACTTTTGCTTCCATTAATAAAATTTACATAGACAAAAAAACTACATATTACTAAGTCTTACCCATATTTACTTTGGCTATAAGCGTGAAGTAGCTTGGTAGGGGAACTTGGAATAAGACATCCTTTCTTCATAATTATAACCACCTACATTCTTCTTGATTACTCAAACTATCAAGATCCAAATTTAGAGAGTTACACCTATCCTCCATTGAGCCTCTATAGGCCTATATTTTTCTAACTAAATCCACATAACTATTTTCAACTAACCCAACAACCTCAAAAAATTGAGGTGAATATGCCTTATCTATTAAACCTACTTGTGATTCCTCCTTTTTAAGGATTGTTGGAGCATCACCTAAAGGTTGAGTAGAATCACAATCCAAAGACACTGTAAGAAGCTCTTCACTTGCCTCCTTCCACCATGAATAATCCACTTTGTACTTAGTTTTTTGATAAGATGTAGAAAGATGGCAAATTTTAAAGCATTTTTGACACCTAAAAGGTAAGCCCTCATAATCTAAGGTTTGAGACCAACATTTACCTTTCACTTTTAGATCAATCATATCAAGAAGGTCCAATGAAATATCCAAGCTATAAAAAACTCTAATAAAGGCTGTCCAAGAAAAATTCAAGGAAGAGGCATCAATTTCAAACAATTTACCCAAGGAACCCTTATAGCTATTAGCCCAAATTCTAACCAAAACTAGAGAGGAAGGTATAGTAACCACACCCAAATGGGTATGAGTGAAAGATTTTCATTCATAAGATTAAATACTATAAAATAGGTTTCATAAGAAGAATAAGATGATCACATATCTAGGATTTAGGCTGTATAACCTTATTACGATCAACCATAATATCAAAGACCATGATTAAAAATCCATGTCACATGGGTAAATTTCCAAACTACCCTCCAAAATAGGCTACCAATAATCTATAATCCATTGATGAAGAAAAGGAAGGGTAGGATAAAACCAATCAAATATAGACACTAGACCCATTTTCACATACTAATACTCACTTTCAATCACCTATTCCAAAGCCTCCTTCTCAAAAATGACCATTGGATGGGGTTTTGAAGTGATCAATACCCTAGGTAACATAGTCTAAGAAGTTAGTGAACTAGAAAAAGCCCTAGCTACACTTTCATCCCTCTTCCTAAGAAAGGATGGTTGTTTCCAAGTCAACCTTGAAGCCCCCTATGCTAACATGATCCTCCCCTAAGTCTACCGACCTATCAATTTTAACATAACTGCTAAGCAATAGTCTCACCTTAGGATTATCCTCTATAAACACCTTCCTCCTTAGTAGGCATGCAGGTAAAAGGACGTCATCTTCCTAGTTTAAACAAATCAAGAGTTTAGACTCTGATCCATAAGACCTAACCACCATAGGTGATGATTTATTCATCACCAAAAGAGATCATCAATCCAACTTAACAATGGAAATTGTTCTTTTGAAAGGTTATTATATTATTGATATGAGAACATATGGTCTAAAATCTTTAGACTAAATTATATTTTAAAACAAATGTCCAAGTTAATAATGTCAATATAAATGAATCGATTGAAAATAATTAAACGCCACAAAATAAATATACAAATACAATAAATAAAACAAGAATACTTAATTAAAATTGTTAGAATTAAGTGTTATAAAAATAAATCCTCATTAATGGATCAAGGGCTTGATTTCTTACCTGACGTAGGGAGGAAAATTTAGAATGGATGATCTAAGGCCCAAACATCCCCCCTAAGATAAATTTTTATTGAGTTACTAAAGGTGATTCAGGTGCATCTAGTGTTGGTTGTATAATTAGAAATTGTTGAGGCTATTTGATTCAAGTTACCTTCCTAAAGCTAGTGGACAAGATTAAAAAGGAAGAACAAGTAAAAACTCAAGTTTTAGGATTAGAGGTGGTTTTTATATTTTGATTTAATAAATTTAATTTTGAGGGTAATTCTATGGTTTTTATTCATGTGCTTAGAAATTAAAAATTAAAAACCTAGAAATTTAAGAACATTTTTAGGATATTTTGGCAGTTACTTGCCTCCTTGGTGACTTGGGAAGAAAAGCATTACTTTAAATAATATAATGTATATGTGTAATTCATATAAAACAATGGAATTCTCAACTAGAATAATTTTTAATTGATAATATATTAGAACTATGGCTAGGCTTGGAATAAGCTAGAAGGGGTAGGTTGTGATGTGACAACTCACATCACCCTTAAACATAATTTACACATTTTATTTAACTCTTATATGATTTGAATCATGAGTTAATAAGATTTTTAGGATTTTATATTGATATTAATTTATCAAATTTGATAAATTTATGTGTTTTGATTTCCCATTTATTCATTTTAGCTCATGTTTGTGTGGCATTGTGTTTATTATTGATGTGTATGGGGTGTGTTTTCTATGACAAGAATAAAATTTGATTTGTGTGATATTAATTACTCATGGATGGTCATGGATCTAATGAAATAACAAAGAGGGGGTCCACTTAATTACTTACTTTAATTTTGTGAATGCCTCATTAGACAATCATTCATGGACACACTTGAGCACAATTTACTCATGGGCTTGACATATTTCAACAAAATTTATTTATTACATTCAAATTTGAAACATTATAGTGGAATACTCAGTCATACTCTCAAATGCACACAATTTAATTTATAGGATTATTATAATTCATTAAAAAATATTTAGACTTGCATGTAATTTATTTTGGATTGAGGCAATTTTATATTATGATATTGGAGAGTTATGATCCTCTCTAACTCACCTCTCCTCCAAAAAATGACTTGTTTCTCTCTTTTCATAATCCCATTTTTAAATCCAAAACTTCATGTGGTTTCTCTTCAACTTCCATGATCTCCACCTATTGTAAAATAGTTTGGCATCTTTTAGTTTTTGGGAGTAATGCCAAACTATCAACAATGGCTCATTCCACATGTCACAAAACAAAGACAATCACACATAACTATCAAAAATAATGTTTTACCTCCTCATAATTAGGAACTTGACACATAGGATGATAATAAAACACAAATTACCTCAAAACATCTCAGCTACCCATGTGCTACTACATTAAAGATCCAATCTTCTAACTCTCAAATTCTCAAGTGACATTTAAGGTTAAATGAAAGCTATTAAAACTATCTTAAATTTGGCATAATAACTCCAAATGAACTTAAATTTGATGTAAAATTTTTACTCTTTATACACTATAATCTCACCAAATTTCACCTACTAATTATTCATTATGTTAAAGAACCATATTGCAAATGTTTTTATCTTAACAATCTATATAGACTAACAGAAACAAATAAAAGATATTTGCACTACTTCTTAAAAAATTAGTACTTTTACAACATCATTAGTATAGTTTCACAATATCCTACATATAAATAAATAAAATGGAAACACACAAACACACCACTTTATTTATTTGTTGATGCAAAATTGAATGAACCCTTGGATGCTCCTGCATTAGACACTTGAAGTTTTTTCAATATGAGCTCATGCTCATGTAGATGGAATAAGTGGTAAAAACACTTTTTTTACCATGAAACATAATTTTAATGGTTTTTCATTCTAACACGTAAACTATTTCATTTATTTATAATTATTTATATTCCCTTTCTATCTCCCTTTTATTGGTCTTAATTTAATCCTCTTCTTATCTACTCTGATATTTATTTCTTATTTTATAGTATTAGACCCATAATAGTCTCTTTATTTTGTGGTATTATACCCACCATAGTCTCTTTCCTTTGTGGGGTTATAGCTACCATTTTTTATCCTCATCTATAAAAGTCTTATCCTCTTGTTTCGCCATCTTATTATGGGATGAAACCCACCTTCATCAAATAACCTCCACAAAGATATTTGTTCTCACATTTTACTCTCCCTTGTGGGATCAAACACACTATTTACTGACCACCTCCTCCTAAAGCCTATAATATTTATCAAAAATCTTCAACAAAGTTCTCTCCAATGGATCATTACTACAACCATTGATGCTTCATCATACACACTAAGAAAGAAAACCAATTGTAAATAAGACAATTATTACTCATAAAAGATGTGCAAAATATTATGAAGCATGTTTATTAAAATGTAGAGCCCTTACTTAAATAATTAAGGCATAACAATAATCAAGCTAAACTAATAAATGTGGGATAAATCCCCACAAAAGACAAAACTAGGTAAAGACCAATGACCTAACTAGAACCTAGCAAGCATGAGTAATAAGATATTCTAACACCACCCCTCAAGTGAATCTAGGAGATAATAATAGAGAACTTTGACTTTTCCCTAGGCATGATTACCATCCACCTTGACTTGAACTATGGTAGAAGGGTGCAATAGGAGTAAGGTAGATGTAATAAAGAGCTGGGCATAGAAGTGGTTGGCTGTGGTGGTGGCTAGTTGTGTGTAATGTAGATATTATCTATGTTAGTATCTCCACACTATCATTCTCCCTCTAATGCCCTTCATTCTCTATTATAGGCTATTAGAACCCTTTTTTGATTGAGTGTTAATTTATTTGAAGTTATTTAGTGTTGGATGAGTGAGCTAAAATACTCCAAGGAGTTAAGTAAAAATAATGCATGTTGTTATGATTGTGTGCTACTCATTGCCAAACCCAAGCACTGTGATCCCAAGAAGTTTAGTGTCTTCAGTGCCCATGGTCATTTCTATAAGTCCTATCATTAGGTTCAGGATTATATATTTTCCTTTACTCCTAATGACCTCCATGTGCTAATTATTTTCTAATACTAATTATTTTGGTCAAACTAGAACTCTCAAGTAAGTCAAATCTTCCTTACAATGGTTTATAATACTCAATTTTATTACAACTTTCAAACTCAAATATTCATTTTATATTTACATTTTGAATTGTAAACTATTAAGTGGAAAAGATAATTATGAGTGGAGAAGATTTTTGGAAGATGGAAAACATAGTGGAGAGTCAATTTCTTGGTGATTCTTATAGTGACACTAGTGTGGTATCCCCACCAATGAAAAAAAATAAAAAAATGGTGTCAAAAATACATAAACATCTCTAAAAGAGACAAGCAACTGATGAAGTGAAGAGGTGTCCAAAAAAGAGCACATAAATGCATGAAGGTAGACAAGGCTGAATCAACAAAACCCTCATGACACTTTATAAACAAATGTGAGTATAATGTAACCCATACATAAAAAACATCAGATGGAGACAAAGAAGATGTTTCTTTCAATTTTAGCTTAATTTTATTTCAAGAAGTAAGAAACTAGTAATAAGGGTGTGGTAGAAGAACCTATTTATTTGTGCATGCGTGATCTAGATGATTATGAAGAGATCCTCTTTATCTTGGGAAGAATGAACTATAGATGAGAAAGCACTAATGTAAAGGGGTTGTTAGATGGGTAGAAAGGTGGATTGCCTAGTGTAAGCTAGATCTAATAAGCGTGAGCTTGCTAGGAGGTTGTCAATCCACACTCTTAAAATAGTTAAGTTTAAATAAATAAAGATGAAATACTTGCATCAAATGATAGAAAAGATTGAAACGAAATGAAAGAAGAAATAAAAACTTGATAAATGTAAAATATACTAATTAAATAAAATAGTGGGTTAATACTAATGTTAAATGGGTCAAGTTAGGTTCAAAAAATAGGTAAGTACTCTGTGAAGAGGTAGGGACATAGAAAGTTGAATTTGGATGAGGGTAGGTGGGTGGAAATAACTTTTTATTATTTCTTACCATAGTGACCATCAGTGATCAAGGTGACTATTGGTGGTTAAGCTAATTGTCAATGGTTGGGTGAGCATCAATGGTTGAATGTGACCATCAGTGGTCAATATGACCATCAACGGTTCTTGTGGGATTTGGGTATGTTTAGAAAAGTGTCTAGTTTAGATTGTAGAAAGGGGTTAGTAAAGTTTTTGGGGGTCTAGTTAAGGTCAAGGGGTTAGAAGATATAATGCAGAGGGGTCTGGGTCAAAAACCAAATAAGCAAAATCTTAAAAACCAAATATATACTTAGCTCATTGCTTAATGGTTGGTAGCTAATCCTAGAGTAATTTTGGCAAAGTAAAAATACTTTTCTTGAAGAATAATTTGGGTAGAGGTTCAGGTCTCTATCATGGATGATAACTTGTTGAAGGGAGAACTTGTAAAGAAGCTTGATAACTCTTGATGACTATTGGTTGATAGCTTGATTATTTGATTGTTGGTGCTTAAATGAATGGATTGGTTGATTCATTGATTTTCACCTCTTGTTCCCTCCTTTTATAAGTAAAGAGATATGTAGGTATAAGGTTACATAAAAGGTTTTGTCAGTCATTTTGATGCATTAGCTTGCCTTCCATATTAAATTTGGACATGTTAGCTTACACATAACTCAAGTTATCTTTAGCTAGATGAGGAGGAGACTTGACCATCAATGGTCATGGTGACCTCGAAGGTTGAAAGATAAGTGGGGTAAAAGGGTGGGTTTGGTTAGTTATTCAAACTAACCATGGTTAGGTTCAATTAGGGTTAAAAGGGTCAAATTTTTCCCAAGGGGGTCCAGGGGTGTTTTAACGTTTAGAATTGTAGTGTGTAGAATTTTGGTGTCTATATTTTGCCCCTTTTTGTTATGTAGTTTATGTTAGTAAGCTATAACATAAAAATAGATTGTAGATCACAGTTCTAGTTGCCTTGAGTATGTGAGAAGGTGTTCCCCCTCAAATTGGGAGTTGATGAGGTGAAACCAAAATCAAGTCAATTTTTGACAAATGATTATGGTGAGTCACAAGGTTGGTGACAATGGTGGTTGGGCATTTGAAGTGCAAATATGTGCATATAATATGACTAAGTGTGATAGACAATATCATGAAAAGATTAAATTTCTATAGTTGTAAAAGTAAAGGTTAGTTTTAGAAGGACTAATGATAGGGTAACTAGGCCACAGTGTTAGGCATAGCTGATTAGGTTATTCCTATCAAGTCTCTTAGATAAGGTCAATTTTTTCATAAGTATCTGAGGTAGGAAGTGCTCTTGGGAAAAACATAAATGGTTTGGTTGAATTGGTAAAAATTTAAATGTTTAACATGGTAAGGTTGGTTAGTGTGGTAAAAAAGACTAAGGCAAAGTCATCACAAAATATGTGATAGGTCAAGTGAAAATGGCCAACATTAAAGTGGACATGGTCAGATGGTTTGTTGGTGGGAGAGGGTGTTCTCAAATGGTTCATGTTGGTTTGAGAAGAAGGAAAATATGGAGTGATTGGTGAGAGTAATATACTAATCCAATACTAGTCTAGATAAAGGCATAGGAAAGGTATAAAGGAGAAGAGCATCATCATAGGCAATCAAGTAGCAAGAATGCTAAAATGTTCTTAAGTGTTATTGGGGGTCCTCCTTGCTTTAGACTTTAAAAAATTTGGGTAATTACCATTAAGGAGGGTAAGTTTAGATGTGAATGGATGGGTGAAAAGGTTTTTTATAGATTTGGTTGTAAGATAATAGGTTGTGAACTCCAGAGATAGATAACTCTAGGTTGGTCATTTTGTCCATCAATAGTTTGACCAAGTCTATTTGAGGTTGGGGAGTTCTATAATTATATGGTAAGTTTTATTTTGGTTAGGTGGATGTAATATATGGATAGCTGGTAGAATGTTGAAAGGATGCCACATGTTGGTATGTGGTCATTGAAGGTTAGGATGATGCCACATAAGGGTTAATGGGCACAAAAGATTGGGTAAAAGGTGGAGCTATGTATCCTTCTGGATTAGGAACATAGTGTGGGTAAGGTGTCATAGGTATTGCTTGATTTGATGTGGATTGGTTGGGAGGTATGATCAAATTGGTATATTGGGGAATTGATATGGATTGGGTTGGAGGTATGGATGGGTTAGTTGGTTCGGGGTGAGTGGTGACTTTAGTACTGATAGGTGGAAGGAGGTATGGAAAACACTACACTTTGAAGTGGGGAGTAAATTGGTAGGTTGGTAGTGATGATAGGAATAGTGTAAATATGGGTAGAAGGTATCCCCATAGTGGATGGGATTTGGGTAGCTAAAGTTAAGGTTGCCACTATGTTAGAAGAGTTGTTGGTTGGCATAAGGGGTGTTTGGTTATTGGTTGGGTTGTTTGATTGAGTTTGGGTGGAGGTAGTAGGTGGATTATTAGTGGAGGAACATGTTTGAGTGTTCATAGGTTGGGTAGAGTTAGTGGCAACCATAAGATGGGGAGGCATCCCATAAGGTTGATCTATAGGAGGAACCAAAGCAGGGGTACGGTGAGAGAGGGTGTTGAGGTAATGTTGGAGGCTCATGGGGTTGTTATCAAGGAAGGTGGTGAAATTCACATCACCTTAGGTAGCAATTTGAGGCATGGTATGGGGGTATAAGGATGGGGAGAAGCCTCAACATCCAAGGTATACTCCATGGAGGAAGAATAAGAGGAAGGTGTCTCTTGGTTGGTTTGGTTTCTCAACTGTTGTCTAATAAAAACCATGTGAATAATAGAAAGCAATAAAAGAAATCTCACAACTCAAACATAAAGCAAATAAATAAAAATATCTCAAGGCAATCAAAACATACACTAGAGTGCATTTAAAATCCTAGGATATCATTTATCTCACTTTTGGCTTATGCCTTATTTGGAAAGTGTGAAGAAGAACTTTGGTTTGTAGAATAGGTACTAGAAAGGAAGTCTATGGTTGCTTTTAGGTGTTCAAGTCTCTCAAAAGGATCTATGTTGGAAATCAATATGTGGCTTGGTATTAGGGCCTACCCCCTCACTTTACACACCATAGTGATAAGGGTGTTGGGTGCTTAGCCATTATATACTAATTTTTAGATTTTAGACTCAACTATAGAGCTGAGTTTTAGTTCTCTTCTTAGTAATGACCTCCAAGTAAGATAGTTAAAGGGTGAAGGTGAGCCACTCAGAGATGAAACCCTAGCCAAACCTTATGTCAATTATTTTGATGTTTAATTGATTTAAGTTGTTCAGTATAATGTGTGATAACGAAGTGAAACTATGATTGATTACTTTTATTTTAATTTTAACTAATTGAGCTAAACATGCCAGCAATTAATGTAGGCAAGGTCTATTTTAAGCCTAAAAAATTAAAAAAATCAATTTATTTATATGAGCATAGAATAAATAAGAAAAGGGCACCTAGAATCTACTAGGTCCCACCGAGCGTGCCATAATTTTTCTCTTAGATTTAGCTTATTTATATTTCAAGAAGTAAGAAACTAGTAATAAGGGTGTGGTAGAAAAACCTATTTGTTTATGCACACGTGATCTAAGTGATTATGAAGAGATCCTCTTTATCTTGGGAATAATGACCTATAGATGAGAAAGAACTAATACAAAGTAGTTGTTAGATGGGTAGTAAGGTGGATTGCCTAGCACAATCTAGATCCATGAAGTGTGAGCTTATTAGGAGGCTATCAATCTACACTCTTAAAACAGTTAAGTTGAAAGAAATAAAGATGAAATAATTGCATCAAATGATAGAAAGGGCTAAAGGGAAATGTAAGAAGAAAAAAATTATTGATAAAAGGAAAATAGACTAATTATAAAAAATAGTATGTCAATACTAATGCTAAATGGGTGAAGTTAGGTTCAGAAAATAGGTGAGGTCTCTATGAATAGGCATAGACACAAAAAGTAGAATTTGGTTGAGAGTAGGTGGGTGGAAATAAATTTTTGTTATTTCCTACCATAGTGACCATCAATGTTTAGGGTGACCATCAATAGTTAAGCTGACCATCAGTGGTTGAAGGTGATTGTCGGTGGTTAAGGTGACCGTCGGTGGTCAAGGTGACCATCAACAGTTCCAGTGGGATTTAGGTATGTTTAAAAAAGAGTCTAGTTAAACCTATAGAAAGGGGTTATTAAACATTTTTGGGGTCTAATTAAGGTCATAGGTTTAGAATATATAATATAGAGGGGTTTGGGTTAGAAACCAAATAAGCAAAATCTTAAAAACTAGAGATATACTTAGCTCGTTACTTGATGGTTGGTAGCTAATCTTGGAGTAATTTTGGTAGAGTAATGGTACTTTGATTGAAGAATAATTTGGATAGAGGTTCAGGTATCTATTATGGATGTTGAATTACTAAAGGGATAGCCTACAAAGAAGTTTGATATCTCTTAATAACCATTGGTTGATATCTTGATTGCCTTATTGGATGATTAGATGAATAGATTGATTGGTTGTTTGATTTTCACCTCCTACTCCCCTCCTTTTATATGAAAAGGGAGATGGAGGTAGAAGGTTCTATAAGATGTTTTGTTGGTTTTTATGATGCATTATCTTTCCATCCATATTAAATTTCTATGTGTTAACTTGCACATAGCTCAAGTTATCTTTGACTAGATGAGGAGGAGACCTGACTGTCAATAGTCAGGGTGACCATCAATGATCAAGGTGACCATTGATGGTAAATTTTTCAAGGATAAGTGGGTTAAAAGGTTGGGTTTGGTTAGTTGTTCAAACTAACCATGGTTAGGTTTGGTTAGAGGTTAAAGGGTCAAATTTATCCTAAAGGGGTCTAGGGGTGTTTTAGCATTCGAAACTATAGTCTAAAACACTTTGGTGTCTATAAAAGACACTAGGACTCACCATAATATATCAAAATAATGATAATTTAAACCTCTCATATAATCCATTAAGATAGATGCTCCAAAAGTAAGGGAGAGAAGAGGTGTTTCCATAGAAGAAGGCAAGGTGCTAAGAAAAGGGCCTTGAGGAGACATTGCACAAATTACTAGTGTTTCAATGTATTAATGCATGTTGTGGGATGATGAAAGAGTGTATAAAATGGTTAAAAAAACCATCATGTATGAAAAACACACTAGAGAATCCCTAGGAGCCAAAAAAGAACCTACAAAGAACATGCAAAAGGACATCGGGCTCAACTAAAAAATGCATCTGAGATAGTGCATATGTGAAGTATAATATAGGGCCTATAGCACAAGAAACCTCCTAGTAGTGATAATTAATAATCAATAATACGATGTCTAACTCATCAAAAAATGTGTCCATGAGTGGAAAAATTGATGACAATGTAATCCATAAAAATCAAGAAGAAAGTTTGTGTTGCCTGTGAGGGGGTTTGACCTATTGTCAGACCAAACCTAACCCTCCAATCTCTAAAAAAACAAAAAGATAAATTACATGAAAAATAATGAATATTACTTCAATAAATTCTCACAACATATCAAATGCATCACCTCTAAAATTCCACCATAAACTGTAAGCACAAGGCAACACAATCAATGCGAACAGACCCCCCAAAATGTGTCACTTTATATTTTAGTGCATTTTACAATGTAAATAGGACCAATGCATTGCAAATGAAAAAATATAAACTTTTAAAAAATATTTCACTCAATTTAGAGCTATAAAAAAAAAGTTATTAAACAATAAATTTCTCATAAATGAGGCCTATTTAATAAAATTTACACTAAAATTTAAAAAAATGCTACCAAACAAGGTGAAAGTAGCCTTCCATCCACTCATTGGAATTGACTTGAAGTGTAGAATGTAATGGTGTTTTTTTATGTATATTTTATATTGTACTCACATTGATTTATAAAGTGTCATGGGGAGTTTGTTGATTTAGTCTTGTCTATCTTCATGCATTCATGTTCTTTTTTCTAGGCACCTTTTCACTTCATCAGTTACTTGTCTCTTTGAGATAATTTATGTATTTTTGAAACCAATTTTTGATAGTTTATAGTCTTCTATATCCTAAATTAATGATATTCTATTGAATCCCGGTGTCATATTATCTTTTTTGAAAATTCAATAATCTCTTTCAATGTGTCATGGAGCTATTCTGGTGTATACAATATCAGCTTGTTCGGTGTTCGAGTACTGGATTTGGACCACTAGTGCAGACCTTTTTTTATTACAACTCACCTAGTCAATAGTATGGTTGGGGTGTGATGTACATTCTAATTATTAGGTGTTGAGCATTCCTTACACATGTAGTACTCTTTTATATTTTCATCACTGCTGACAGTCTTCTTGATTGAAGTTATTCTAGTGAAGCTTGGTATCAGTTATTTTTGTTATCAATTAGTGGATTCAGACCATTGATGAAGATTGAGTTATTTTGTGAATTTTTAATACTTAGAGTGTGGACTTATTTAGAATCAACTTTGGGGGGATTTCTAACTCTCTCTTCTTCTTTTCTCTCTTTTTTTTTGGTGGGGGGGGATTTTTACTTTGGGTTTTCTCTTTTTTTCTCCACTTTATGAGATTTATTTGTATTTTGCACTTTTGAGTGTGTTTTATATTTCTCCTTTATACATGGGTATCTTATTTAGGCACTTTATTTTCTATAACCCATATAGGATTGGTACTTGATTCCATGGCCTTCTTGGTGATTCTTATAGTGACACCAGTGTGGTATCCTAACTAGTGACACTAGTGTGGCATCCCCACTAATCTTTCTGATCACTTATCACCATCTTATTGGAGGGTGTTCAAGTAATGCTTCTTTAGGTTCATCATTATACCCAGTATTCTGGAGTACAGTGTTTATTTTTAGTTATCCTCATATTTAGCACCATTCCTACTTTAGCTTGGTAGTTATAGTGACTCAACATCCATGTACTCCAATAAGATGGTTTAGCATCCATAGGGACATTTGGATTCACTTTGAATTTAAAACATGGGTATCTTATCAAGCCTAGTAGTTGGGACCCATTTTGTTTTCTCTCCCTAATCATCACTTAAGGGAGGGTGTTAGATTAACTAATGTAGTTTAATTACTCTTGTTAAGCTTGAATAGGGTATGTGCTCATTATGTTGACATACCTACCCACTCACTCTCTCTCCCCTATTTATATGAACTCTAGTAATGCATCTTGTATAGAGAGGAAGATGGAGTTCTAAGGGATTTACATTGTAATTTATCATTTAGTAATAGATAGTTTATTGGTTTTTGTGTTCAATGCATTAGCATCATAGTTGTGGTTATGTTTTGGAGATATCTCATGTGATATTTTTGATAACTCTAAAAAATCCTCATTGGATCTATTTACTCACTATCCAACCTATTTTTTTATTCTTTCTTATATCACACTTCAATATTTGTAATTCCACTCCATTTTTATCCTTTAGAATACCACCTCACTTGTAGATTATTAATTAATAAGAGTATTTAAATAATATTAATCTGTATTCACATGCTTTAACTGATAACAAACTAGATACTCTTATTCACCTCTTGTGAACTCAAGTGATTCACACTCTTTAGCATTGAAGGCCTCTTTGAATGCCTCATTTATCTCAAACTCTACACCTACACACTAACTAAATCAAAAAAATTGTTCATAAACATGATAATTTATAGTCCCTATATGTTCTTCCTCCATATTTACATTATTATCTTGACTTATACAAAGCTTGGGTTCCTAAAAGTCTCTTCCACTTTTCCTTCTCCACATAACAATGCTTAATTTTTATTTTGATAGATCCTCTTCCTCTTTTTTATTCATCCTCTTCATACTAGTTCTAGGTTGATTGATTTATTCTTCTATCTACACTTCCATGTTATGTGTAAATAACCTTGAAATATCTTTATCCATATGAGAAAAATAATACCTTGATTAATAAGAGTCTCTCCTCTAACACATATATGGGATGCTCTCACATATGCAACACCAATTTCATCCATCAATATTTTTGGTAGAATAATATCCACCATTCTCCATTTACTTTGTATATGATGTCACAAGGACATGATATTTGGTAGTTAGTTATAGATGGATATATTTCACCTCCAATTACACCCATAGATGCAGTAGGAAAGAAGGCTATCAAAAATAAATCCAAGGCAATGAATGTCATTCTGTGTGGCCTATTAGAGGCAAAGCTAGTAAAGGTAATGCATTATGTTTCAGCCAAAGATATATGGAGCAAATTGAAAAATAACTATGAAGGAGACACCAAGGTTAATATGGCCAAGTTACAAACCATTAAAGATAGTTTTAAATTCTAATAATGATTGAAGATGAATCCATTTCATCATATCTATTAAGAGATGATGAAGTTGTCAAAATCATTAGAGGATTGGGAGAAGAAGTGAAAGAGTTTATTATTGTCCAAAAGGTATTAAGATATCTAACTTATAAATTTTAATTTAATGTGTCTACATTAGAAGAAATATAGAATTTGGACAAGCTAGAGATGGATTGGATTTATGGCATCTTAACTGCCTATGAGTTGAGAACAGATGGAGGAAGACCTCTCAAGAAAGAAGCAAATTCCAAGGTTGAAAAGAAGTCAAAGGCCAAAAAGTTCAAAGATGAGTTATGTTTAGAAATTTATGATGATGAAATAATAGCTATATTTTCTAATAAAATTAAATTTGTCTCAAGAAAATACAAGGGGGAGTTACCCTTCAAATGTTTTAGCTATGGAAAATTGGTCACTTTATAACCAAATGTCCTAACAAGGACAAATATAAGCATAATGAAGAACATAATGAACCTCATGAAGATAACATAAAGGTATATAAGTATAAAAATAACAAGAGATACTTAAATAAGAGTGAAGGAAAGGATATTTCAAGAATAAAAAGAGCTTCTACACCAAAGAAGATAGTGCATCTGATGTGAGTGATTTAGACACATTTGATAGTGAATATGACAAAATTTAATTTGAACATGATAATAATGAAACCATATTCATATTTATATAATTAAATAATTATGGTTGTTAAAATGGGAAAGGTCTCATGATTAATGCATAATTAGATGACAAAAAATACTATGACAGTGAAGAAGCTGAAGTAGATCTTGAAGTAGAATTAATGAATGCTCTAGAAGCACAAAAAATTGTGAAGAAGAATAAGAAAATAAAGTCATTGGTTCAGAACTATGAGGAGTAGATTGGAGTATTTGAGGAAAGGCTATGAAACACATCCATGGAATATGAAGAGATCATCCATCAAGTTGAAACCTAGAATGAAAATATGGTAGCAAGCCTAAAGGTTAATAAGAGGACTACAACAAATATGAAACTGAGATAAAATCATTGAGAGATAAGTTGGATTAAGTATCTATCAAGGTAAATAACTTGGTGAATTTTGAAAAGGTAATTGAGGATCTAGATAATATCCTAAGTAGCTAGAAGTCTACAATTGACAAGATATGTATTGGATTTAATACAGACCAAAGAAGGCACCTCAAATTGAGAACAAGACTATTGAAGACAAGAAAGTCAAAATACCTATCAGACATCCCAATGATACAAGGTATGGTAATTATTTCAATGGTTACTATTTTACATGTAGTTAGTTTAGTTGTATAGATAGAGAATGCATAAGATCCTCTAGGAATGTGTACTCTTAAAACTATGGAAGGAAAAATAATTGGTCACAAGAAGATCATGGTCATCATCAATCAAATTATATGTATAGAGTGGTTTATTACTATTGTCATGATGTAAGACATATTCCAAGATTTTGTAATAATAGACTTAGAAGGTCATTTAGTGAAGACAAGAAGGTTCATAGTCATGTCCCTAAAAAATGGTTTAAGAAGTTAGATTTTGTAGACAAGGCAAAGATGAAACAAAATAATAAAGAAGAAGATTATGTGAATTTTCAAAATGTGGATAGTGGTTGCTTAATCCACATGTCAAGAGATAAGGAAGGTCTTGGTTCTAGTATGATTGATCAAATCAATAAGAATGAAGAAGTGGCTAAGAAGAGGAAGATTGAAAAGGTAAGTCATGATCAACTTATAAACCAAGGTGGGATGTTTACAATTGTTTAGTGGAAATCAAGTAAAGGATGTCAAGAATATTTGTTGTTTTCATGTGTTGACAAGGTAGTCAAGGAAAAGAAGATTTTTTTTGAAAAGGTTAATGATGAGATCAATCCTAAAGAGTTAGTCAAGTACAAAAGGATGTTAAAGAATATTCAACCTAGTAAAGATATGGAGATCTAAGAATTTCTTGAGTTCATGCTATTTTAGTACCCTATGAAAAGGGGTGGATCCATTAAAATTCATGGAGACATTATTATATTAGTAGAAGTGTGATAAGGTTGCAGTCAAAAGATGCTTGGAAGAAAGAATGCAAAACATTTGGCATATAAGAGGCAAGCTTTTGAAAATATATTCATTATAAGTAGTTGAGCATGATCTGTGAAGACTAAAGGGGAGTCCTTATTTATGCAATTGGTATTGGTTTATATTTATTTTTATCTAGTATGGGATATCTTATTGTGTATGGTCAAATAGTTTGGTATCTTCTTTGGCCATGTCAAAGAAAGGTGTGTGATCTTGAGTTCTTAGTTTAGTGAAAGAAGATATGCTTGGTCTAAGGGGGAGCTTGGTATCTCTATGTTCTTTATCAAAAGAGTGATTGATTTTGATATGCATAGAGATAAGTAGATATTATATCTGAGATGATTCATAGACTCTATTTTTTTGAGCATTTTGATGAATCAACTGAGAGAGTCATCTAATTGAGAAGTTTCTAACAGTGGTGGTTATAGTTTCTAAAGATTATGTGTCTTTGAGAGATTGTATTAGTTCACAGGAGAAGTAGTGTATGTTTTAGGTAGTTATAGATGATCTTTGATATATATTACTAATAAAAGTATGGTGTATGCTTGGTTGAGAGGGAGATATACAAGTAAGTTGATTGAGCCTAATCTATGTTGAATTAGTTCTTATAATTTGAATACATTTTGAGAGAAATAATAGTTCTAGAAGTCCTTTGTCATAATGTCAAAGGGGGAAAAAGATCAGAAAAGGGAGAAATTTTTGAAAGATCAGAAAAGGATGATAAAGGGAGTAAGATCAGAAAGGAAGAAAGAATAGGCAAAGACTAGGTCTAAAAGATTATTGCCATCAAGAAGTGGTTGATAGTGTTTTCTGAGTATGTTTACCTTCAATGACAAAAGGGGATATTGTTGGACATTATCATTGATTAAGGGAGAGATTATTGAACATTGTATTTGAGTATTGATCTTTGATATATAATGTTTTCATTAATTTTAAACATTCTAATGAGGATGCATGATTTTTTCATTTATGTCAATCTAATGTAGTTGAAGTTAAAGGTTCTTGTGCAAATAATTGGTCAAGCAAGAATTGAGGTCAGTATAGTAAATGTAAATTATCTTGTAATGGTTTGTCTAGATCTTGTAAGATAGTATTTACAGATGGAAATATTAAATGTATGAAATCTGAAAAAGTATTATGCTCTGAAGTTCTGTGAAAGTAATGTCAAAGCTGAGATGCTCTGACTAAGCTATGAAAATGAGAATGCTCCAAAGAGAATGCCTTGAAGAATAATTGATAACATTTATGAAAGAGTGAGATTGTTTGAGGTTGTATCTAAGGTATTTAATACCTTGTAGATAAGTATAATTTTAGCTCTAAATATTTATGCGATCTGAAGATCTATGTATACAACGCTGAAGATACTATAGTTAAGCTTTGAAGATTTGTAAGTAGCTATGAAAAAATTCTATTGAATCTCTAAATAAGAGTGAGTGTATGATGTTGTTTGAGTGTACACAAAAGGCATTGGAACATAGGTGAGTTATAAAGTGGGGTCTATAGCGTGGTTGGAAGATTAGTTTCAAGGCTTAATAAGACTTGCAAGTCAAGGCTTAGAAAACACGAAGAGAGATGGTAGACAAATGAGATAAAAGGATCAGTTTCCAT
The DNA here is from genome assembly GCA_037957365.1 of Torreya grandis. Lineage (NCBI taxonomy): Eukaryota > Viridiplantae > Streptophyta > Pinopsida > Cupressales > Taxaceae > Torreya > Torreya grandis. The sequence goes on from JARHVA010000198.1 coordinate 1,015,197, forward strand.
GTCTTGAGTGAGAATATGAACATTAAACAGGGTAATTCAAATTTTTTTAATCTTTTGCATAAAGTTTTAGGACTTGGTTTGTGAAGAAAGGGCTTAAAAGGTATATCAAGGTTTCATGAGTGCATAGTATGAAGAGATGTCTACCTAAGATGCTTTTCTTAGTGCTCATTGGAATGTGTATAAGCTACATGAGACCCTAATATGTGCAATGTATATGAGTAAGGATTCTATATCAAATTTATAAGTGTTGGTTTTTGGAAAGAAGAGATAAGTCTTATGAATGATTGTTAAGACTAGAAGTTCGTTTAAACCCTCATAAAACCCTAACAAGGACCTAATACTAAAGATATTATTTAAAAGAGCTCAGAATAGTTTGATATGATTATAAAAGTGATTTGAATTTTAATTCAACTCTTCCAGGCATCTCTAGGTGTGATTGGTTTATCAGGTGAATGAGAAGACCATACAAATAAGTGCTTGTCTTTTGAAGATTTGTTGTAACAGACATCATTGATTGAGTCAATGTTGCTAAGTAGATGAAGATAAAAGTTTGAGACTTTTAGTTTATGATCATGAAATATTATATATAGGTTCCATGTATTATATGTGTGAAAATAATGATCAATGTTGGTCAATCATAGAACAGACCTTGTGATGCAAACTGTGAAGAAATTAGATAGAAGAGAAAAGATGTTTCATGATGAGTTTTCATGAAAGAGTGATGTATTATAATGCATGGTGATGTTTTTTAGGTCTTTAATGATATATCCATTATTTTCATAAGATTGGAAGTTATTATAATATGTTAAATCATTGAATCCAACATGGCTTATCTAGTTATTTAGAGTATATGAAAGAGAAGTTCATAAGATTGATCTATAAGACAAATAGTTCTCATTAGATCTCATGATATAATTGATTTAGTTTGATCTAAATATGTTTTAAGATACTATGTATACATTTAAATCCCTTTAATATATTTAATCATGTATCATATGTTCATGTTTCCTTAACTATGTTTTGGAGTTAGTTGGCAGTTCTAAGTGAACATCTTGCAATGATGTGTTTGAGCTTGTTTACCTTGAGTTGAAGCATCAAATGAAGTTTGTGATGACCCTAAGGTCATGATTATTTTTAATATATATATATATATATATATATATATATATACATATATATATATATATATATATATATACAAAATTGAGTATATACTTTAGTTATTTAAGGTAGATTTTTTATATATTCGTAGGCCTTTTATAAGGAGTGATTTGAAGAAAGGTTCAAGTGGTAGTTGGACCTAAATGGTATTGTATACATAAGTTGAATTTGGATAAGGTATATTATAGTAGTGTGTGATGTTTTCCTTCTATTTTAATCATTTTGTATAAGCTTCAAATATATCAAAGGGTAACACATTGTTGAGAAGGCCTATTAGGTCTTCATAAGCCTAAAAGAGGAACAAGGGCTAATTGATGTATGGCCAACCTATTTTAGTGATTGATTCATGACTAAGGTATGTTATTATAATATGATTTAATATATTCATGTATAACTTAATTTATTTGAATCTATAGGTTACCTAGGAGGATATGATCAAATGACTTGTATAAAAGCAAAGTAGTTAGGCCTATTTTGGTATGCTTAGAGGAAGTGAAAAGGGGATGCAAATAGTGTAATAAGAGAGAGAGAGTAGAATAGGATAAGAAAATGACATAGATAATTTACAACAAGGATGTTATGTGGACCAACTTAGATATCATGAATATCTAATAGAGGTTCTACAAGAGAGGATTAAGGTTAGAAGACCTAATCAAACTATGAAGAGGGTTAGTTGAGAGAAAAGCATTGAAGATTAGTTTGAGAGAGATAAATATCAATTTGATTGGGATGAAGAGAGAAAAAATAAAAAATATTATATCATCATTTATTTTAAAAGTAACAAGGATTTTTTAAGGTGATCAAACAATCAGGTGGTTGAGTTGGTGTTGAGTCATCTAGGGGGTTGGAGCCTCATTATAAGTTGGAGCTTGTTGAATCTAAGTGGATTTTTGGTAAATTAGGCGTTGGTGTTATTTTTTGATTTTTTGATTAGCTAAAGATATCAAGTTGGTACTTCATAGATTAGTTTTGGTGCTCTAAGTTGAGTGGGTGCTCAGTTGAATGTTGATGTTTATCTTATAGGACTATAGTCTATTTGTTTCATCATTTTGTTTTATACCCCAAGATTGTTTCCCACATAGATGTTGTGTTCATATGTCTCATGCTCTTTTTTTTTTCTTTTTATGATTGTTAAGATGTACATGCATGTTAATATGGTTTATATATAGTTAAGTGGAATTGAATGCAAAGTTTTGAAGACTGATTCACCTCTCTCTCATTCATCTTGATTCCAATAATTGGTATCATAGTATGTCATTTGGAAGAGGTTTGATAGCCTAAATAAGATATTAAGAAGTAAGGATGACTAGTCAGAAAGATCAAGGAGGTTTCTCTACAATTAAAGCTCCATTTCTTAATGGATCTAACTATGCCTTATAAAATGTTAGAATGAGGATATATCTAATGTCAAAAGGACATGATATTTGGTAGTAAATTATGGATGGATATATTTCACCTCCAATTTCACCTATAGATCCAATAGGAAAGAAGGCTAGCAAACATAACTACAAGGCAATGAATTCTATTCTATGTGGCCTATCAGAGGTAGAGCTAGTAAATGTAATGCATTGTTTTTTATCCAAAGATATATGGGACAAATTGAAAACCATCTATAAAGGAGACACCAAGGTGAAAATGGCCAAGTTGTAGACCCATAGAAGAGAGTTTGAAAGTCTGATAATGAATTAAGATGAATTCATTACATCATATATATTAAGATTTGATGAAGTTGTCAACATCATTAGAGGATTGGGAGAAGAAGTGAAAGAGTATATTTTTATCCAAAAGGTATTGATATCTCTAACTTTTAAATTTAACTCTAAGGTGTCTGTAGTTGAAAAAATACATGATTAGGATAATCTAGATATGGATGGGCTTCATGGCATATTGAATACCTATGAGATGAGAACAAATGGATGAAGACCTCATAGGGAGGATCTTTCAATGTTTAAAAGACATCAAAGGACAAGAAGGTCAAAGATGATGTATGTTCAAAATTTGGTGATGATTAACTCATAGCTATGTTTTCTAAGAAAATAATATTTGGCTCAAGAAAATATAAGGGTAAGTTACTCTTCAAATGTTTTAACTATGGAAAGATTGATCACTTTGAAACCAAATGTCCTAATAAGGATAGATCTGATAATAATAAATAACATTATAAACCTCATGAAGATAACATAAAGGTATACAAGTTATAAAATAACAAAAGAGACTTTGAGAAGAATGAAAGAAAGGATATTTCGATAATAAGACCTTATACACCAAATAAGATGGTGCATCTGATGTGAGTGATTCAGACACATCTAATAGTGAAGATGATAGAAATGAATCTAAGCATGATAATAATGAAACCCTATTTATATGTATTAAATTAGATAATGAGGGTTGTTTAAATGGGAAAGGTCTCATGATTGATGAAAAATTAGATAAATAAAAATACTATGATAGTGAAGAAGCTAAAGTGGATCTTGAAGCAAAACTCATGAATGGTCTAGAAGAACTAAAAATTATGAAGAAGAAGAAGAACAAGAAACTAAATTCATTAGTTTAAAAATATGAGGAGCATATTAGATTATTTAAGGAAAAGATGTGCAACACATCCAAGTAATATGAAGAGATCATCTAGCAAGTTGAATCCCAGAATGAGAATATGGTAGCAAGCCTAAACGTTAAATAAGAAGATTGTGGTAGATATGAAACTGAGATAGAATCACTGAGAGTTGAGTTAGATCAAGTATCTAGAAAGGTAATGAATTTGGTGAAGTTTGAGAAGAGAACTGAGGATCTAGATGATATTTTGAGCAATCAAAAGTCTACAAGTGATAAGATAGATCTTGGATTTAATAAAGACCAAAATAAGGAATATCAAATTGAGTAGAAGACTGTTGAAGACAAGAAGGTAAAAATACCCATCAAACAACCCAATACTACAAGGTATGGTACTTATTTCAATGGTTACTATTTTACATGCAGTAAGTTTGGTTATAGAGATAGAGAATGTGGAAGATCCTCCAAGAATGAGTACTCTTAGAACTATGAAAGGATAAGTAATTGGTCATAGGGAGATCATAGTCATCATTAGTCAAATGATATAAATAAAGTGGTCATTTACTATTGTCATGTTATAGGACATATTACAAGATCATTTAGTCAAGAAAAGAAGGTTCATAGTCATGTCACTAAGAAATGGTTTAAGAATTCATATTTTATAGATAATGTAAAGGTGGAGAAAAATACTAAAGAAGAAGATTATGTGAAAGTTTAGAATGTGAATAGTGGTTTTGTAAGCCACATGTTAGGAGACAAGAAAGGTATTGATTCTCATATGACTGATCAAAGTAGTAAGAATGAATAAGTGGCTAAGAAGAAGAATGACAAGGTAATTGATGATCATCTCATAAAATAAGGTGGGATATTTGTTACTATGGAGAGAAAATCAAGTAAGGCATGCCAAGAACATTTTTTATTTGCATGTGTGAATAAGGTAGTCAAAGAAAATAAGAGTAAGGCTGACAAGGTTGATGATGAGATCAATCCTAAAGAGTCAGTCAGGTACAAAATGATTCTAAAGAATATTCAACCTAGTAAAGATATGGAGATCTTGGAATCTCTTGAGTTCATGTTGTTTTAGTACCCTATGAAAAGGGGTGTCTTCATTAAGCTTCATGGAGAGATTATTATATCATTAGAATCATAAGAAGGTTGTATTTAAAAGATTATTTGAAGACAAAATGCAGAACATTTGGCATATAAGAGGTAAGATTTTGAAAATCTATTCATTACAAGTAGTTAAGCTTGATCTGTGAAGACAAAGGGGGAGTCCCTATTTCTACAATTGGTATTTGTTTATATCAATTTGTATCTAGTATGGGATAGCTTGTTATATATAGTCAAATATTTTTGTATCATCCTTAGCCATTTCAAAGAAAGGTGTGTGATCTTGAATTCTTAGTTAAGTGAAAGAGGATATGTTTGGTCTAAGGGGGGGCTTGGTAGCTCTATGTTATTTGTAAAAAGAATCATTATTTTTTATATGCATATAGATAAGGAGAGGTTTTATCCAAGATGATTCATAAACTCTTGTTGAGAATTTTGATGAATCAGATGAGAGAGTAATATGATTGAGAAGTTTTTGATAATGGTTGTTATAGGTTCTAAAGATTGTGTCTTTGAGAGAATGTATCAGCTCATAGGAGAAGTAGTGTATGATTTTTGTAGCTATAGGTGATCTTTTATATCTACTACTAATAGAATCATGGTGGATGTTTGGTTGAGTGGGAGATATATAATTGAGTTGATAGATCTTGATCCACATTGAATTGGTTCTTATAATTTGATTACATTCTAAAAGAAACAATAGTTATGGAAGTCCTTTGTAATTAATGTCAAAGGGGAAGAAACATTAGAAAAGGGAAACAGTTATGAAAGATTCAAAAATGATGAGAAAGGGATCAAGATTAGAAAGGAAGAAAGAATAGGCAAATCCAAGATCTAAAAGATGATTTCCATCAAGAATTGGTTGACAATGTTTTATGAGTATATTTTTTGATCCAAGTGGATCCATGTACCATTCTATTTTTCAAAGTCTTCAAATCATTTGCACATTGTATTATTCATTGAGAGCTTTCTATCACTTTTCCTGGTTCGAAAAATGGAGTCTGAATGCTCAAGATATAGCCAGTTAAAGAAATTATGCGATAGGGATGTCAAAAGTGATGTGGCACAGTTGAGGAATGCCAAGTGGAACAATATCCATTTGACACATGGAAATTTAATTAAGGGAAAAAAAATTGTTAGGTGTTTTATTTGATGCACATGATATTTGACCTTTTCAAATCAAAATAGGTGCCAAAACTCCACGCCACAAAACATTAAGTGCATCTCTCATTCCTAGGCATTTGAATAGGCTAGGTGGCATCCAAAGTTCGCACCCAAATCTTTCTCATTTGAAAATGTCAACAAACTTTCTATTTAAAGCATTAAAACAACCACTCCCAACAAATGTGGGACTAAATCCTTGGTCAAAGTGTACTCATGGAGGAAGGATGCCCTTGCCCACTTCCCTAGGCACCTAGAAAGGAGGAGGAGAGTTTGTAACTTGAGACCTAGCACCTAAAAGGCTAAGGTCTTGACCACTTCAGCCATAGTGGCTGAAATTTTATAAAAGGGAGTAATTTTTACTTGTATGGACACGGAAATATAACTATGTAAAGAGAATTAAGAGAATTAGAGCCTTGTTTTTGCCTTGTACAGCCTTGGGCTTTTGTTTACAGGTCTAAGAGAAATATTTGTAGGCAAATAAAGATCAGAGAAGGAAAAATTGAAGACTTGGAAAGGTTTTGGAAGCCTTTTGTTGCACCAATTTTAATAGAATGGTCCTCACTTTGAACGGACCCAGAGATGTAGGCTATTAAAGCCAAACTCTGTTATCAATTTGCTTGTGTTATCTTTGATTTTCTCTGATTATTATTACATTCTGATCTTCATTTTAATTCTGATTTTAATTTCTTTATGCAAAATTAAACACAAGAAAGTGAGAATTTGAAGGATTTCTTAAACATGAACAAGTGATTTTTGAATGTACTACACTTGTATTTTTAGTTTACAGATCATATTTTCGGTATCAGAGTGGTTATTATTTAATAGTGATTGATAGTGTATGTTGACAAGGTCTAAATCCCAAAAGGGTGAAGGAAAACTCATTGAATATAATCCAGAGATTGATTCAAGGTGTGGTTCAAAGATGGTTGAAGAAGAGATGGAATCCGAACAAGCTTTCTGCCAAGCTTTCATAAACATGAGAAGCATGGTTGAAGAACTATACCATGACAAACAAAGGAAATTTGAGAATGAAAAAGAAGGTGATTCATGAAAGTCAAAAGGTAAAGAAACTGAAAAACCTTCTCCATCAAATGATGGTAAAAAAACTATGGAATCTCTCCGTTCACTAAAATTAGATATTAAGTTTGAATTACCAATGTTTAATGGTGAAGTTAATGCTAAAAAGTTGGATAATTGGGTCAAGCAGATTGAAGTTTATTGCAGGGTCCAAAAGATTGCAGGGGATGAGTCAAAAATTCATTTGGCTACTCTTCATATGGGAGGTATAGCTCTCATCTGGTGGGAGAGTAAGTTGAAGGAAGCTGAGCTTCAAAAAGCTAACTCAATTTCTACTTAGAATGAATTTATTGAAGAACTCAGAAATCAATTCTATCCTTTAGGCTATATGCAACAAACCATGATGGATTGGCAAAGTTTCAGACAAGGAAAAGGCCAAAGTGTTCAAGATTATACACAAGATTTTAGGAAAAAAGCTTTACTTTTGAATGTTCCTCTATACACATAAGAAACACTACTAAAATATATAGGAGGGTTGCATTGTTACTTAAGACATATGATTCTTATGTTCAATCCCACTAATTTAGATGCAGTATGTGTTCAAGCCACTCATTTAGAGGCTAGAGGAAAACAATCAAAAGAATATTTTCCTAAAGTAAAAAGTAATCAATCTAGTGTTAAGCATTCCAAAGGGGAAAGTTCATCAAGAAAGGGTAAATAGAAATCCACTTATACTGTTAAAAAAGAAGGAAAACCATTTTTTAAGAAAAATCATGATGAGTCTAAGTGTTGGAAACTACATCCTGAGTTAAGGCCTAAAAATTTTCAAAAGAAAGAAAAGAAGGCTAATGTTATGGTTCAGGACTTAGGATCAGATTCAAGTGATGAAACTAAGATCACAACTATGGGTTTACATAATGATTTTTCTCTTTCAGTTTCTAGCACTAAGTCATCAAATGATGCATCTTCTTCTAGATAGAATTATGTGTATGTTGATAAGAAAAGAAATGAATTGTTCCACATTAGAGTTGTTTCAAAGCATACTAAGATTGACACTCTATTTGATAGTGGTTCACAGGCAAATTTAATTTTTGAAGAGGTTTTTAAGAAGCTAGGCTTAAAAACCAATCCCCATCTGAAACCTTATCCACTAGGTTGGGTGTGTGATAATGCAAAGCTACAAGTCTCACAAACTTGTAGGCTAGGGTTTGCCATCACATCCAAGTTCGTAGATGAGGTTGAATTAGATGTTGTTCCATTGGACATATCTGGGATTGTTTTGGGAAGCCCATATCTTTATCATAGAAAACCAATCTTCTATAGAGAGGAGAATAAGTACTTACTTGTTAAGGATGGCATTGAATATATAGTTAGAGCACATCACATTAGAACAAGTCTTTCCTTGGTTACATCAAGGCAAATGAAAAGACTAGTTAATTCAAGCAAGACTTTTTGTCTCATGTTGATTAAGTCTAAGGAAAAATAATATTCTCAAGCTTTGGAAAGTGTGATCCTAGACACAAGAATGAATTGGTTGAAATCATTTCTACTTATGATGATGTATTTCAAGATCATAAGGGCTTACCTCCTAAAAGGGGAGTTAAACATGACATTCAGCTATTGCAGGACTCTCCTCTCCCTAACATTGGCATGTACAGGTTATTAGTGCTGGAAAATGAGAAAATCAAGAAACAGGTAATGGATCTATTGGATAGAGGTGTTATTCATCCAAGTTCATCTCCTGTTGGTTCGCCAATTATTTTGGTGCCAAAGAAAGATGGCACTTGGTGAATGTGTGTTGATTTTCATGCTTTAAACAAAATTACTATTAAGAATCATTACCCTCTTCCTTGTATAGATGATTTGTTGGATCAATTAAAACATGCTATTTATTTCACTAAGCTGGATTTGAGAAGTGGATATCATCAAGTAAGAATTAATGAAGGTGATGTATGGAAAACTGCCTTTAAGACAAAATAGGGATTGTTTGAATGGCTTGTTATGCCTTTTGGGTTGTGTAATGCCCCAGCTACATTCATGAGATTGATGAATGATGTTTTTAGATAGTTCCCTGATGATTTTGTTATAGTTTACTTAGATGATATATTGATTTTCAGCAAGTCATGGGAAGAGCATGTGATCCACATTAAGAAAGTCATGGATGCATTATGAAGGAAAAAAATTTATCTAAAAATGTCAAAATGTGAATTTTGCAAGACCTCTTTGATATACTTGGGTTACATTGTAGGACATGGTAAATTGAAAATTGATCCTGCAAAAGTGGCAGTCATTGTTAATTGGCCTACACCCACTAACACAACTGAGGTTAGGAGTTTTCTTGGTGCAGTACAGTTTTGGAGGAAGTTTATTACTCAATTTTTATATATTGCATCACCTTTGCATTCTTTGACAAGTGTGAAACAGGTCTTTCAGTGGGGAGGCAAACATAAAAAATCCTTCGATACTTTGAAAGAAAAGATAAGTACTACTCCGGTCTTGGCACTTCCTAATATACAACAACCATTTGAGATCGAGATGGATGCAAGTGAGTATGCTATGGGAGTTATTTTAATGCAAGGTAAGAAACTAGTTTGTTATCATTCTAAAACCTTTACAATTGTAGTAAGAAAATATCTAACTTATGATAAGGAATTGTATGCGTTGGTTCAAAGTGTTAAAAAATGGAAACATTACATGATGGGCAAAGAAACAATAATACATATAGATCATCAGCCCTTACAGTATCCCCAATCACAAACTAAGCTACAACAGTCTAGACATTTTCATTGGATGGGTTTCTTACAACAATTTCATCTTGTGATCAAGTATAAAAAAGGAATTTAGAATAAGGTTGCAAATATGCTATCTAAGCCTCCTATGGTTGTTGCGTCTATACTTTTACAACATGGTTCTTTGTCTCATGAAAGTTATAAAGAACAATATGTGAATGATCTTGATTTTTAGGATGTTTATATAGACTTGATGAGTAGTAGACAAGTAGAAGAAATGGACTATCATGTACATAATGATCTTTTTTATCATTTGGGTAAACTATGTATCCTCAAAATGAGAGGGTGCACATGATTATAGAAGCACATACTTCTCTTATTTCTAGTCATTTTGGAGTTGCTAAAATTGTTGCACATTTGAAAATGTATTTTTATTGGCCTCGTATGCAGGAAAATGTTGCTAAATATATAAGGGGATGTACTCTTTGTGCCACAAGTAAACCTAGTAACAGGAAATTGGGACTTTACACTCCTCTACTTGTTCCTACTCGCCCATAGGAAAGTATCTCTATGGATTTTGTGGGGGGATTGCCTATGACACAAAGAAAACATGACTATTTATATGTGGTTGTGGATAGATTTATCAAAATGTGTGTTTTGATTCCTTGAACTAAGCAGATTACTGGTGAAGGCACTGCATATTTGTTCTTTAAACATGTATGGGTTCATTTTGGTTTGCCTACTTCAATTATTTCTGATCGAGATTCTTGATTTATTGGGGAGTTTTGGTCAACTTTGTGGGGACTAATGGACACTAAACTAAAAAAGAGAATTGCATTTCATCCCCAAATCGATGGACAAACAGAGGTTGTGAACTGCACTATGGTACATTTGCTTAGGGGTTATAACAATAAAAATCCAAAGTTATTGGATGAACAATTATGTTACATACAACATGCATATAACCAGGCACTTCATTCTTCTACTATGAAATCTCCATTTGAAGTTTGTTATGGATACTTGCCTAAATCTCCTCTAGATGTTTGCTATGGACAGGATACAGCTGTTGGTAAACCAAAAGAAGCCATTCGAGCTAAGAAGTTTATTGAATAAATACAACTCATTCATCAGACTATTCATACTCAATTGGAGAAAAGTCAAGCCAAGTACAAAGCCAAGCATGACAAACATTGTATTGATCACCAATTTGTTTTAGGTGATATGGTATGGCTTCACATTAGTAAGGAAAGATTGACAAGTGAAGGTAAAAAGTTGAAAGCAATCCAGTATGGTCCTTTTTGGATAATGGAAAAAATTGGCACAAATGCTTTCCGATTAGATTTACCATCTTACATGTAGATTTATTCAATTGTAATTGTGGAAAATTTGAAATTGTATGAGCCTCCAATGATCATTGATCATGATGAAAGTGTATCCATTCCTTCCATTGATGATTTTTCTCCTTAATATCTAACAAAAATGTAGGAAGATACTATACTTGATAGGAATATGTGAACTTTGCGAAGAGGTAATGTTGAATATCTTTGTGTTGGTCTCAAAGGAATGCACCCAAGCAAGGCCAAATGGATGGAAGTCAGAAAGGTGAGAGAAAAATACCCTCACCTCATTACTAATTAATTTCAACTTTTAGAGGTCCAAAAGTTCCCAGTGGGGAGGAATGATCCAGCTAGATCCATGTACCGTTCTATTTTTCAAAGTCTTCAAATTTAGTTCAAATCATTTACACATTGTAGTATTTGTCAAGAGATTTTTAGCACTTTTCACAATTTGAAAAATGGAGTCTGAATACTCAAGATATATCCAATTGAATAAATCATGCAACAGGGATGTCAAAAGTGATGTGGCACAATTGAGGAATGCCAAGTGGACCAATCTCCATTTGACACATGGCAAATAATTAGGGGGCAAAAAAAAATGTTAGGTGTTTTATCTGATGCACATGATAGTTGACCTTTTCAAATCAAAATAGGTGCCAAACCTCCATGCCACAAAACATTAAGTGCATCCCTCATTCCTAGGCATTTGAATAGGCTAGGTGGCATCCAAAGTTGGTGCCCAAATCTTTCTCATTTGAAAATGTCAAAAAAAATTCTATTTAAAGCATTAAAACAACCACTCCCATCAAATGTGGGACTAAATCCTTGGTCAAAGCACACTCATGGAGGAAGGATGCCCTTTCCCACTTCCCTAGGTGCCTAAAAAGGAGGAGGAGAGTTTGGAACTTGAGACCTAGTGCCTAAAAGGCTAAGGTCTTGACCACTTTAGCCACGATGGCTAAAATATTATAAAAGGGAGTAATTTTTACTTGTATGGACACGGAAATCTGACTATGTAAAGAGAATTAAGAGAATTAGAGCCTTGTTTTTGCCTTGTACGGCCTTGGGCTTTTGTTTGCAGGTTTAAGAGAAATATTCATAGGCAAATAAAGATCAAAGAAGGCAAAATTGAAGACTTGGAAAGGTTTTGGAAGCCTTTAGTTGCACCAATTTTAATAGAATGGTCCTCACTTTGAATGGACCCAGAGATATAGGCTATTGAAGCCAAACTTTGTTATCAATTTGTTGGTATTATCTTTGATTTTCTCTAATTATTATTGCATTCTGATCTTCATTTTAATTCTGATTTTAATTTCTTTATGCAAAATTAAATACAATAAAGTGAGAATTTGAAGGATTTCTTAAACATGAAAAAGTGATTTTCGAATGTACTACACTTGTATTTTCAGTTTACAGATCATTTTCCATCAATGACAAAGGGGGAGATTGTTGGACATTGCCATTGATTAATGGAGAGAGTATTGATCATTGTATTTTAGTATTAAGATTTAATATTTAATGTTGTCATTAATTTTAAATGTTGTAATGAGGATGCATAGTTATTTTATTGATGTCAATATAATGTAGTTGATGTCAAAGGTTCTTGTGCAAATACTTGGTCAAGCAAGCCTTGAGGTTAGTATATTAAATGTAAAGTATCTTGTAATTATTTCTATAGATTTCATAAGATAGTATTTATAGATGGAAAGATGAAATGTATGAGATCTGAAAAACAAGCAGTATGCTCTAAAGTTCTATGCAAGCAACACTAAAGATGAGATGCTTTGACTAAGCAATGAAGATGAGAATGCTCCAAAGATAATGCCCCAAAGAACACTTGACAATGTTTGAGAATGAATGAGATTGTATGAGGTTATATCTGAGGTATTGAATACCTTGTATATGAGTATAAGGTTATCTTTGAAGATCTGTATGCTCCTAAGATCTATATATACAATTTCGAAGATACTACAGTCAAGCTCCAAAGATATGTAAGTAGATCCAAAGAAGTTATGTTGAGGATCCAAATTAAAGTGAGTGTATGATGTTGTTTTAGCATACACAAGAGGCATTATAGCATAGGTTATTTCCAAAGTAGAGTCTATAGAGTGGCTAGAAAATCAATTTCAAGGCTTAATAAGACTTGTAGGTCAAGGCTTAGAATGCAGAAGAGAGATGGTCTCTAGATAAGTTAAGAAGATTAGTTTAAATGTCTTGAGTGAGTAGATGAACATTTACAGAGGTAAGTGAAGTTGTCTTAAGTATTTTCATAAAGTTTTAGGACTTGGTTTACAAAGAAAAGGTTTGAACGGTATTTTAAGGTTTCATGAGTGCATAATATGAAGATATGTCTACCTTATAAGGTTTTCTTAGTGCTTATGGGAAAGTGAAGTAGCTTCATGAGATGCTAAGATATACAAGGTAGATGAAGAAGGAGTCTATCTCAAAGTTCCAAGTGTTGGTTTCTATAAAGAGGAGCTAAGTTTTATGAATGATCATTAAGACTAGAAGTTAGTCTAAACCCTCATAAAACCCTAACAAAGACCCAAAATTAAAGATCTTATTCAAAAGAGATAAAAATGGTTTGATATGATAAAAAAAGTGATTTTAGGTTGAATTCAACTCTCCCATGAATCTTTAGGTGTGATTGTTTTCTCAAGTGAATGAGAAGACCTTACAAATAAGTGATTATCTTTTGAAGATTTGTTATAGTAGACAACATTGATCGAATCATAATTTCTAAGTAGATGAAGATCAAAGTGTGATACTTGTATTTGATGATCATGAGAGATTCTATACAGGTTATAGATCTCAAATTTGTGAAGACAATGATAAAAGTTGGATAGTCACATAATAGACCTTGTGATACAAATTGTGAGGAAATCAGATAGAAGAGAGAAGATGTTTTATGATGATTTTTCATGAAAGAATGATACATTGATATGCATGGTGATGTTTTTTAGGTCTTTAAAGATCTATCCATGTTTTTTATAATCTTTAAATTTTTTATAATAGGTTAAATCATTGAAGCCAAAATGGATTATCTGGTTGTTTAGAGTTTGTAAAGAGAAGGTCAAAAGATTGGTCTATAAGACAAATAGTTCTCATTAGATCTCATGATCTAATTGATTAAGGTTGATATGAAGATTTTTTAAGATAATATACATTCATTTAAATCCCTTTAATATATTTATTCATATATTATATGTTCAAGTTTCCTTGACTATGTTTTGGAGTCAATTGGTAGTTCTAAGTGAACATCTTATAGTGGTGTGTTTGAGCCTCTTTACCCTAAATTGAAGCATCTTATTAAGTTGGTGATGACCCTGAGATCATGAATATTCTAAATATATTTTTTCCCATAATTATTTGTAAAAAATGGGTATATACTTTATTTGTTCAAGGTAGAGTTTATGTATATTTGTAGGCCTTTTATAAGTAGTGATTTGAAGAAGGGTTCAAGTGCTAGTTAGACCAAAAAGGTGTTTTAGACCTAAATTTAAGCTAGATAAGTTATATTAGAGTGACATGTAATGTGTTATTATCATGGGATTCATTTTGGATAAAATATTCAAAGATATCAAAGGGTAACGTGTTGTTGAGAAGGCCTACTAGGTCTCCATAAGCCTAAAAGAGGGCCGAGTGCTAATTGATGTATGACCGACCTATTGTAGTGATTGATCATGAATAAGGAGTATTATTATAATATGGTATAATATATTCATGTCCAACCTAAGTGATTTGAATGTATATATGATAGATAAGGATATGATCAAATGACATGTATAAAAACAAGGTAGTTAGGCCTATTTTGGTAGGCTTAGAAGAAGCAAAAAGGGGATGCAAATAGTGTACTTATAGTGAGGGTAGAATAGGATAGGAAAATCACATAGATAATTTTAAAGAAGGAGGTTATTTTAACCAGCATATACATCATAAATATCTAATAGAGGTTATTTAAGATAGGATTAAGGTCAGAAGACCTAATTAAGATATAAATAGGGATATTTCAGCGAAGAGTGTTGAAGATTAGTTTGAGAGGGCTAAAGATCAATTTGATTGGGATGAAGAGAGTAAAGAGTAAAAATAATATATCATCATCTATTTTAGAAGCAAAAAGGATTTCTTAAGGTGATCAAATAATTAGGTGGTTGAGTTGGTGTTGAGTCATCTAGGGGGTTATAGCCTCCTTGTAAGTTGGATCTTGTTAAAGCCAAGTGGGTGCTTGGTAAATTAGGGGTTGACAATCCTTGTTAAGTTGGTGTTTAGTTAAAGACTATCAATTTAGTGATTTATAGATTGGTTTTGGTGATCCAAGTTGAGTGGGTGCTCAACTAAATGGTAATGTTTATCTTATAGGACAATTGTCCATTTGCTTCATCAATGGGTTTCCTACCCCAACAAGGTTTCCTACATATATGATGTGTTCATATTTTTCATGCTTTTATGTTTTGATGTTTATGATTGTTGATATGTACATGCATATAAATATGGTTCATATATAGTTAATTTGAATTGAATGAAAAGTTTTTAAGAATGATTCACCCCCTCTCAAAAACCTTATTTCTAATAATTAGTATCAGAGTAGGTCCTTTTGAATAGGTTTGACAGCCTAAAGGAGAACCTAAGAAGCATGGATGACTAGTTTTCAAGATCAAGGAGGTTTCTCTACAAGTAAATCTCCATTATTTAATGGATCTAACTATGCCTTCTAAAATGTTAGAATGAAGATATATCTGATGTCACAAGGACATGATATTTGGTAGTCAATTATGGATGGTTATATTTCACCTCCAATTAAACATACAAATGCATTAAGAAAGAATGCTAGCAAAAATAAATCCAAGGTAATGAATGACATTCTATGTGGTATATCAAAGGTAGAGCTAGTAAAGGTAATGCATTATGTTTTAGCCAAATATATATGGGACAAATTGAAAACCATCTATGAAGTAGACACCAAGGTGAAGATGGCCAAGTTGCAGACCCATATAAGATAGTTTGAAAGTATAAGAATGATTAAAGATGAATCCATTAAATCATATCAGTTAAGAGTTGATGAAGTTGTCAACATCATTAAAGGATTGCGAGAAGTGAAAGAGTTTACTGTTATCCAAAAGGTTTTGAGATATCTAATTTCCAAATTTCACTCTAAGGTGTCTGTAGTAGAATAAATGCATGATTTGGACAATCTAGAGATGTATGGGATTCATGACATCTTGACTAGCCATGAGATGAGAATAGATAGAGGATGACTTCTCAAGAAGGAAACAACTTTCAAGGTTGAAAAATGTTAAAGGCCAAGAAGGTCCGCGATGTAGTATATTCAAAAATGGATGATGATGAACTCATAGTCATGTTTTATAGGAAAATGAGATTTGACTCAAGAAAATACAAGGGTAAGTTACACTTAAAATATTTTAGCTATGTAAAGATTGGTTAATTTACAACCAAATGTCCTAAAAAGGATAGATATCAAAATAATGAAAAACGTGATGAACTTCATGAAGATAACAGAAAGGTTTAAAAGTCTGACAAGAACAAGAGAGACTTCAATAATAATGAAGGAAATAAATGATCTTTCAATAATAATAAGAGATTATACACCAAAAAATATAGTGCATCTAATGTGAATGATTCAAACACATTCGACAGTAAAGATGATAGAAATAAATTTGAGCATGATAATATAGAAACCCCATTCATAGGTATAGAATCAAATAATGAGGGGTTTTTAAATGAGAAAGGTCCAATGATTAATATAGAATGAGATGAAGAAAAATACTATGATAGTGAAGAATCTGAAGTGGATCTTGAAGAAAAACTCATGAATGTTCTAGAAGAACTTAAAATTGTGAAGAAGAAAAATAAACTAAAGTCATTAGGTCAGAACTATGAGGAGAAGATTAGACTATTTGAGGAAAGGTTTTAAAAAACATCCAACTAATATGAAGAAATCACCTAGCAAGTTTAAACCCAAAATAATAATATGATATCAAGCCTAAAGTTTAAAGAAGAAGACTTTAGTTGGTATGAAATTGAGATAGAATCACTAAGAGTTGATTTGTATCAAGTATCTAGCAAGGAAAATAATTTGGTGAAGTTTGACAAGAACAATGAGGATCTAGATGATATCTTGAGCAGCCAAAAGTTTACAAGTGACAAGACAAGTTTTGGATTCAATAAAGACAAAAATAAGGCACCTCAAATTGAGAAGAAGACTATTGAATACAAGAAGGTCAAAATACCTATTAGACACCCCAATGCTACAAGGTATGGTAATTCTTTCAATAGTTATTGTTTTAAATATAGTTAGTTTGGTAATAAAGCTAGAGAATGTAGAAGATCCTCTAAGAATGAGTACTCTTGGAACTATGGAAGGAGAAGAAATTGGTCATAGGGAGATCACAATCAACATTAGTCAAATGGTATGTATAGAGTAGTCTATTACTAATTTCATGATGTAGGACATATTGCAATATTCTATCCTAATAGACTTATAATATCACTCAATCAAGACAAGAAGGTTCATAGTCATGTCACTAAGAAATGGTTTAAGAAGTCAAATTTTGTATACAAGGTAAAGGTGGGGTAAAAGAGTAAAGAAGAAGATTCTATGAAAGTTCAAAATGTGGATAGTGGTTTCTCAAGCCATATTTCAGGAGACAAGAAAGGTCTTGGTTGTCATATGAATAATCAAAGTAGTAAGAATGAAGAAGTGGCTAAGAATAAGAGGAATGACAAGGTAAGTCATGGTTAGCTCATAAACCAAGGTGGGATGTTTGCTCTTGTGGAGCAAAAATCAAGTAAGGGATGTCAAGAATTTTTTTTGTCTACATGTGCTAACAAGGTAGTCAAATAAAATAAGAAGGTTGACAAGGTTGATGATGAGATGAAGCCTAAAGATTTAGTCAGGTACAAAAGGATGTTGAATAATATTCAACTTATTAAAGATATGGAGATCTAAGAATCTCCTAAGGTCGTGTTGTTTTAGTATCCTATGAAAAGGGGTGGCTTCATTGATATTAATGGAGACATTATTCTATTAGTATAATCATGATAAATTTGTAGTTAAAAGATGCTCTGAAGATATAATGTAGAACATTTGGCATAGAGGAGGTAAGCTTTTGAAATTTTGTTTGTTATAAGTAGTTGAGCTTGATCTGTTAAGACAAACGGGGAGTCCCTATTTATGTAATTGGTATTCTTTTATATTAATTTTCATCTAGTATGGGATAGACTATTGTTTATGTTCAAATATTTTGGTATCTTCTTTATCCATGTCAAATAAAGGTGTTTTATCTTGAGTTCCTAGTTCAGTGAAAGAAGATATGTTTGGTCTAAGGGGGAGCTTGGTAGCTTTGTGTTCTTTGTAAAAAAGAGTGATTGCCTTTGATATGCATAGAGATAAGGAGAGACTATATCTAAGATGATTCATATAATATATTGTTTGATCATTTTTATGAATTAGCTAAGAGAGTAATCTGATTGAGAAGTTTTTGATAGTAGTTGTTATAGTTTCTAAAAATAAAGTTTCTAACAGTGGGGATTACCAAGTAAAATGGAAAAATCAAATTGTTAAGAATGGTTCATAAATCATAAGAAAAAATTATTCAAAAACATACCATTAAAATTAATTATACCAAGTTTACTATCCACTACCAAGAGAATTTGACCTGAAACCTCTCCTACTAGTTGTATCATAAGAAGACCAGTTAACTAGTTTTGTATGTTTAGTGTAGTGATGGAAAAGAGAAATGGTTTTAGTCCATTTTTGGTATTTTAAAAGTATATAAATTTGTAAATGGAGTCATGGAATATGAATGGTCACTTCATGAGGTTTCCACATGTGACATATTACCCCATAGGTCATACAACTTCCAAAACTCCCTTTATTTCAACTATTTTCTTGATTTTACTTTAACACCTACAATTTTTTTAGTTATTACTAACAATTATTGATAGGGTCTGACATATTGGACATTTAAAATAATTTTATAACACTTGGACACCTTGAAAAACCTTACCACCTTCATTTAAGACCCAAATATGACCCTTAAATGGCATAAATGACTTAAGATAAAATATGACCATGGACAAGGCTAATAACACATTTTAAAACATCAAAAGGACCATTAAAATAATATTACATTCTAATATACCACTATATAGAGTTTTGGACTATAGGGGGTTGACCTATTTTACTTGTGGTCAAAATAACCAACATTCTTGGCAATTTCCCAAGGGTGGTATGCTTGTTATGCCTACACTAGTAGCCTAATCCTATCCATTGGGCCATGGAGTCACCTATATACAAGTTTGACACTAATTTTTCCTTTTAAACCATACCAAACACAAATAAAGGACACACAAAATAAGACACACTAAAGGAAACAAACATGTGTTCTCAAGAACACTTATGGAACACATATACAACTGAAACAAAGACACACATACCTAATATACTATTTAAAATACCTCATTATTGAGGTGGAAACATATTATCATGCTTAAAACAAGGTCAAATATGGTTCCTCTTGTATCTTTGTCACTCCATGAAGGTAGTCTAGCATGTGAAGTATGCTCATTATTAACCACTTGAATGTGTAGATGATCAAGAAGCTTACCATCTTTAGATATCCTCATGTCTACAAGTGGACTATTTAGATCCTTCATGAATGATTTATCTTGATTTATAAAGGCTTTGGTTGGAGCTATAACTAATTTTATATCTATCATAATTGGTATTTACTCTTAAAACTATAAATTAGATTGTATGCTGGCTACCTCAACTTTTCTCTCCCTTTGGGTAGACTATAGTTGATGTATATGATCATCAAGTTCCTCTTATTTATGATCCAACACCCATAAATTCGGCTTTACTTTATATGGAGTTATTGACTATTCTTTAAACACATCAAAATCTACCTTGGACTCATAAGATTCCCTTATGATTATAGACTCTTGGGTAGTAGATTGATGTTTATCTTCCTTCATAACATGACACTCATTTTTAGTCTTGATAAAAATAGTCAACAACATGTTTATTAGTTTCATCAACAATATTGACTTCATATATTCAATTTTTTAGAGGAGAAGGGATTTTACTGAACTGGTCAAACTCTTGACATATGGCATTAAAACTTTGCCACAAGTCTCCCTCTTCCTCATGAATGTCATCATCAAGGGTAGATTCATTAATTTTAGGAAGAAAGACATCATTCTTCTCACTATAGTAATCAATCAAGTTCTTCAATCTATCATCATCATATACATGGATGAGTTAGTTACTCTCAGTAGCTTGTGAGAAATAATGCTCAACACTTACCTAAGCTCCCTCAAATGGTCATGGATGATATAGGTGCCAAGGTTAGTTTATTCAAAGTATGCATAAGGATCATGTTCATAATCATGTACACCATACTCATCTAGAAAAAAATCAGCTATGCCTTTAAGATTGGAAGAACCATCATCCACATTAGACTCCTCATTGATAACATAATTCAAGTTAGAGCTTGCTTGAACATAGGGATCAATGTGAAACCTTGCTAGTGGTTGAGGTATTATGGTCACCTTGGTTCCATATCTTATCCTAAATTCCAAGGAGGACCATAAAATTAAGAGGTATCCACCTATCTTGATAGTAAAATCACCTGAAAAGGTAGATTTCAAAATGAGCAGGAAGGTCAACAATAATAATGTCTTGAAGAATGGGAAAACTAGGAATGTCTTGAAGAATGGGAAAACTAGGACAGTCATGGAGAAAAACATTCAAGTTTTTTATCAACCTTATTTTCTTAGAAGGTGTACCATCTAACTAAAACACTCTTTTACTACGAGTTTCATATTTTAGGCCCAATTTATGAGCTACAACTTTGGGTATGACTGATATAGAGTCTCCACTATCAAATATGCAATTATGGACTGATTTATCACCCAAAATGAGAATGAGGTAAAATGGTGGAGGATTTTTAGCTTTGGTAGATGGTTCCATAATTTTGTTAGGGGTGTTGTCCCCCAAAAATATCACTCATTTTTGGGACAACATTTGAAATTTTTTGCTCTTATAGACCAAAATTGTCTATTCCCTTTTCAAAATTTGTCTTGGGCATTCAAATTCCTCATTTTTCAATCTTCTCAAAAATCTACAGACTCACAGGTTGAATCTATGAACTCTGCAAGTAGGTTCATTGCTACTAGTTCAAAGGCTTCTACAGGCAGGTTCAATCAAAAGAGTCAGTTTCCAACACTTAGTCATTTTCAAGATTGGTTCAGCACCTTAGTTCAATAAAAAATGTCCATCAACAAGCATCAGTAGCAGGTTCAATGCATTTGGTTCAACAGATTCAAAAGCTCTCAACACAATTGTGAAGTTTAATCAGCAAAGTTCATCGCTTTGGTTCAATCAAATGGTTTAGTGCTTTGATTTAAGGCTTCATTTGAATCGTTGAACCAAATCTTGGTTCAATGATTGGTTCAACATATTTTGGTTCAAAGGTGGGTTCATTCAATTGGTTCATCAACTTGAACCATCGGCTTGAACCATCAACTTAAACCATTTTGGTTCAAAGCTTGGTTCATCAGCTTGGTTCAACCAAGTAGTTCAATGCTTTGGTTCACTCACTTGGTTCAAACACTTTGCTTCATTCACCAAGTAGTTCAATGCTTTGGTTCAATCAAATTGTTTGATCAAACAATTCAACAGTTGGTTCATCACCTTGGTTCATTGGCTCGGTTCAAAGGAGCAGTTCAATGCAAAAATTCAAAGAAGCCTCCAAAAAGACAAGTGCCCTTGCGAATGGCACTTAGTTGACAAAATTACCCTTCAGAAGGGTCATTTTCAAAGAAGGCAGTTAAGGTAAATTCTTTCAAAATTTTGTTTAATGCAGATAAAGGCATTATTCCTTTAGACTTTTTGTCCAAAGGAATTCCTTCGAATAAAAAGTCTAAAGGAATTCGGGAAAGAAGTCATGGAAGGAAATCTTGAAGGAATTCACAAAGACCAAGGCAAACAGAAGAAAATGGAACAATTTTGTGGACTTTTTGTCTATGAGAAATTTCTGCAGACTTTTTGTCCGTGGGAAAATGCCTGCAAGAGAAAGCCAAAGGAAAATGTCCACGAAAATAGTCCGTAGGAAAGCCACGAGAGACTACCAAAGATAAAAGGCTACCGAAGGACCCCAAAGGGTAGGTGCCCTTGTGGGGGACTCTTGGCGGCCAACTTAAAGGACATTCCTCCAAAGCTAAAGGGTCACCTTCCCTTCGGGAGGATGCAAAATAGGAAAGCTGAAGAAGGACCAAGTGGTGATGCGCCTGAAGAGGTCAAATTCAAGAATAGTAAATTATCCATTGAAAATGTAGTGATGGGTGCACAAACGTAAATTTCAAATCTCACAAAATATTTGTTGATCCTTGTAATCTATAGACCCAAATGCATTTAAAGGCTTTAAGGCCAAAACTAGTAAGAAGCGACTAAGGAATAGAACAACAAATTGAATCTAGGATGTGATTCAATTAACTAGAAAAGGAGGAAAAATGAAGAAAGATAAGATCACCAGGTGAACATTGAAAGTTACAAACTTTCAATAGCGTGACTTGTTTCTCTACATTTAGAAAAATAAATGGGTAGATGCCCCCAATTTCCAGCCTGCCTTCCTAACAGTTTTCAACACAACATGATGTGTTACTGTTCCTGAGTCCTTCTTGAAGAAGCTATATAAGGGACTCTCTTTTATTATAAATGGATCTCTTTTTGACAATCAGGATGAAACTCTACCCAAATTGAAAGGCTTACTGAGACTTTGAGCTCAGATTGTTGATCATATTTTGTTATTGGAATAAGAAAGCAAGTGATTTTTTAGACATTGTGCTATGATATCTTTGTTGTTGAGGAAACTATTCTTATGTCTTTTTCCTTAATATATCTTCTATTCCTTTAATTCAATAAGAAGAATTAGTGACAGTAGTTAGGAAGGTGTCCTGAAGTCAACTATGGAGAGACTTTGTGCCCCCATAATTGCCTTTCAGTGTGTTTTCTTTTCATTTCTGTGTAAAGGACCTTGGGATGACTTTGTGCCATCATTGTCCTTCGTATCTCACTCTTGAGAAATTTAGGTGGAGACTTTGTGCTGCATCTCACTTTGCTGGTTACTACGTCCCTAGTTACATTTTGCATTTACTACTAGGAGTATTCTTGTGGTTTGCTGAATAGTACTTCTAAAAGAAGAGGAGTGTTGTGTGTCATTTCCCTTGAGTTTTTCCTTTGATTTGTACACATCATCTCTGAAAAAAGAGAGATGGATGGTTTGTCCCACCCTTGAGTATTATTTTCTATATATATATATATATATATGATATCTATAGGGAACCTCCCCTTGATGAGAGGAGAGATCAGTCTCCTTTTGATGTGGTAAACCTACACATTTGGATGACTAATCTTCTTACTTTGGCTGATCAGACCTATTTTGTTTATCAGTACGTTGATCGACAAAATATTCAATCAACAAGGGGAATTTTTAATATCTACATGACCATGATTATTTTTTGGAGGTAAAGGGCTAGTAAGGATAATGGACAACTATTTTTGTCAGAGCTCTTTTTATCCAATCATATGGAGGACATCCCAAAATGAAATGGATGCCTTAGTATTATTCAATGAATCCACTATGATTAGTGTAGAAATGATTACCTTATCTTGAGTCCTTGGAGGTAAAATATTTATTAGAAATTGAGGAATTAAGGCACCTTGAGCAGACCTTACCACACTCTAATTTGGAGGAGGTATAGGAGTATTTGGTACTACTATGTTTGTAGCCATGCCTTATTGCCTTATAGGAGGATTAGATGAAATTTTAGACATGTTATTACCATCTCCTAGAGCCTTATTTTTGTATATAGTTTTATCTACAATATAAGTTCCATGATTGATCATAAAAGTGTCCTCAACTAAGAAGTTGGTGAAGCTTTCTCCTTGAGGCTACTAATCTTGACTTGTTTGCATTCAAACCTCATCTTTAGCTGATAGGAAAGGAGTGACTCCTCCTTGAGCAATTATATCTTGATCTCCACCCTCATTGGCATCCATGAATTTAATTTATTTCTAATATTCACCTTGCACCAAGTTTTTAATGTACTAATACCATCTCTCTTGCATTAGTGGTGGAAGTAGGATTGTACATATGAGCAGTCCTATTGAAATTAGGCTGCCCTTGACCTCTTCCTCTCCCATATTGTTGAACATATTGATACTAATATGGATAAGTATTTTGATGAGAATCTTATTTCATATTGTCTTTTCTAATATGAGCTCTTAAAATTTTAATTTTTTCATCTTTATCCATGGCATCATCTACCTTATTAGGAGCAGCTCTAGGCTTGGTGTTAGCATTAGGAACTTGGGAAAAACTTGGAGTATTAGGAGGAATATTAGGTATCAGAGGCATAAATATTTTAAGAGGTAGGTTTATTTCTTGAATGAGGTCATTCTTAGCTCTAATTTCTAGTTCATATGCTTTGGGAAGAGTGAATCCACCCATGGATTGTATCATGATGGAAATATTTGTACCAATGGCTCTCAAGTATGTAGGGAACACAAAGCTATCAAGTGGTCTCATGGGAGGAGGAAATCTATACCAAGTCTCTTAAAACCTCTCATTGAAGTCATGCAGTGTTTCTTTGGGGGATATTTGGATTACATTAAGTTGATGTATGAGTGAAGTGTGGTCACTTTCATCCTCAAATCTTGAAGTTAGCAACACTCCAAATTTATCCCATGTTGTGATGCATGCACTGGGCAAAGTCTTATACCAATCAAGTGATTTACCTCTAAGGGACATGGTCAGGAGTCTAATGGAAATATTTTCCTTGGTGACAATATAGAAACTAAAAAAATTGGAGATATCCTTGATGTGTTCACTAGGTGTGACATGACATTCACTATTGAATATAGGCACACTCTTTGTAGCATTAGGCGGAATGGAATCATAAGAATTAAAATGGATTGGATTTTTAGTATTAAAAGGTAGGGAAGGCATATTTCATATCCATGATTTATTCAAGATCTTCACTTTATTGTCTAGAAAAAACCTCTTGCTCTTCAAAGGGAAGATTAGGCTGAGGATGTTGAACTTCAAGAGGAAGTTCAGGTTGAATAGGTGGATTGATGGGATTTATAACTCTAATATAAGATGACCTAGTAAGTACCATAAAGTATGAGAGAAAATATATGAAAAAAACATGGTCTACAACCAGATTTTACCTTGAATAGAGTCACCAAATGATAAGTAGCACACTAATTATGTAGTTGATGTTGTCAAGACCAACATTCACCTTGACAAGTTATCTTTAGGATAATGGGACCCACCGTCCATGATATAACTATTATCACAAAATATTTTACCCTATCGGATGTTTCTCAAGCCTCCTCCATATTTTTTAAATATGGGAATACTTATAGGTATGTGGGTTTACCTATAGTAGAACTAGACCTCTAAGTTTAAGGGTTATCTCCCTTAATCTACCTTGAAGTGATTATCACTTACACTAATTATTTACTTATGGGTAAATGGGTAGAAGTATTCATAAAATGAATATACTCTAAGGTTTTTATACATCATAAATATTTACAAAATACCATCATACTTATTTCACTAAGAAATAAGACCTACAATACTAGCTTCAAAGTCCTAGAATGCTCTAACATTAATATTTCAATATGGAGGTGATATGCATAAAGACTATCCAATTTAAGTGAACCATAGATTATTTTAAGACAATAAGGATAATTTTACACTTGAAAATAGACCCATACACTTTACAACACTTCATATGACTTGCTAGAGTGGAATAACTTGCATCAAATATGGAAGGATTGAGAGAAAGCAAGGATATATGAATATCACTTAACTATCACTATACATATCTTCACAAACTTAGAAAACATGATATATGAAAACAAACTAGATTTTAATTATTGTTAAAAGTTAAAGTAAAAAATTAAACCAGTAGGGCTTTACCATACATGGTGTGTAATTAGTCTACAAGATCCAAAATGGCTACTACTTATAGAATTTAAGGGAGGATATAAGAGAATGAAGTTCAAGAGTCACTAAATAAATTTTCAAACTGAGAAAAGGAGTTACATATATAGGAGAGATGAATATGGAATAGACCATGCAAGGTATACTTGGATAAATGTCCCTAAAAGGCATGAAACTCGTCAAATATGGCATAGGATTCTTCAACTACAAGTTTGAAAACTGCCTTCATCATTTGGCCCCCCATGAGCACTCGATAATATAATAGGGATATATGAGATGATTTAAATATGAGAGGGGGGTTATAAAAAATCCCCAACATTCATTGGTTGTGTCGTTAGGCACTGACATTCTTTTTCACATGAGTTATCACTACCTATAGTCATAATCACCCTCCTTTCACTCACCCTTCACACTTGGCATCAAAGAGGTCTTCAATTTCTGAAAGCAGTCTATACAATGGAGTGTATGACACTTTTAAAAGGTCCTAATTTATATATATTCATCAAGAAGAACTTAAAATTCCTTCCACTTAAAGTTTTCACCTTCTCACTTGGTGGTCATTCATTGTTCACTATGCCAATTTGGACTAGTTGAGATGAAGATGTTAGTAGAGGCACTTTTGAGCTTATCTGGTGTAATAAATGAACATTAAGGGTTATATTAGGTCTTATTCTTCCTCATCAAGTTAATTTTAATCTTTAAAAACCTTTATATACCTATACAACACACAAAAGTATCAAGAAAAATAGTTTTACACCCTATCTATATAAGTAAGGTGGAAGTAAGTATGATGGGAAAGAGACTTAGATAATCCCATTCAATTTCTAATCATCTCCCATGTCATTTTATCCCTCATAGATGCCTCTCCTTCTTCATCTTTCAAATCAGATCACTCAAAAGGGTTTTAGAGGGTTTTAGCCTTTAAGGACTTTTCATAAAGTTGTGACATTGGAACCCTAAAAAAATTCCAATAAATAATTTATTAGGACCCTATTCAACACCTCCTATCTCCTCTAGTTGCCATGCTAAATGTATGTACAGTTACAGTCTTCCAAACTTGCCTTCTCAAGCTTCTCTCTTCATTTTATGTAGGCCTAAGTTGCTTTAACCCTAAATATGGCTTCTTTGTGGTCACATTTGAAATCTAAAGGATTTGACACATATAATATCCTCATATTAAATTCTTAAATTATGTTTAAAGACTCATCTAATGCTAGAAGTAGAATTATACCCCCTTGAGGGCACTAGGCCTAGTCAAGACCTAATAGGTTTATCTACATAACTATGGGTTTAGGCCTTCTTGTTATGTCATTGCAACTATGGGTTATTTTAAATATTGGTTCATGTATAACATATCATTACACATCTATTTTCAATGTCTCATCAGCTTCTAGTTTACCTTCTCATCATCTTTATGACCAACCTATAGAAAATGACACTTTGGAAGTGCCCTCTATCTGAAATAGAACATAGGGAACTTCTCTGATTTACCTAAAAAATAAGATGGTATAAGGGGATTATATAAGCTATATGTATACTATGTACAAAATTTCATATCATGGTCACATGAATATCCCCTCTAAACATCATGAAACCCTTAAGGTAGACTGTGTGATGTTCATTATATGTAGGATTTTTAGTGTTAGTTGTAAGTTGTTTTAAAGAGCCCATTCATACTCTATTACCCCTATTTTGAGAGTATAAAAATACTATCATAACCTTGTTTAATATAATCTAAACATATTTATCACCCAACCCTTGCCAAACTCTTCAACATACACCTTGCATTTTACTAGACAAGATTGTAGGTTGACTGTAACTATGTTTACCCTTAAAAAAGAGATTGCCTATCAATAGATACTTTGTCCTAGACCTTATATGGTTTACATAAGACCATTATTTAAGTATTTTTTCCCATATTATATTCATTTAAGTCTATGCATACCATTCCCATGCTAAGCTAATCACCAAGGCAATCATACCTCAGAGCACTGTCAGTTACAGTCAATTGTAGTTGACCTTTCTTGAAACAAAAGGGGTCCTATAGATGAATATAAACTCCTTTAAACCTATGTAACATGATTTAGGATCTATTTTTATTCATTTATATGCATTTATAAAATCTAAAAGTGTTTATGTTTGTATGTTTCCATGTTTAAGTCACACCATATACATGTAAGAGTCTAATGTCAACTATAGGTAAGCCTTTGGAGGGCAAGGCACATCTATAGGTGGTGATGTAGGTCACAACGTTATAATTTTACCCTTCCTAATATTATTTGAAACATTAATATTCCTCTCAACTCAATAGTACCACTTAACATGAATGCATGATTTTATGCTGCTACTTTGGATCGTAAGCCACTTGAGTGTTCAATATCCTATAGTAAACACTGAAAGTTTGTAGTGAACAAATACATAGATTTGAAACCTTTTAGTATGGAATATTATTAGCCAAATACCTCAATTTATTTTTCAATTTGTTATCATAAATGAAGGATTCATGATGGAATACTTAGGATCTATCTATACCTCCTTTTACATTTTTCCATGATAGCTCTAAAAGTGGCTAGGGCTCTGTTTTGGATTTTTTAAGGAAAATTGTCCCTAAGACTCCTCTTCAATTGTGAATAAAACTCCTTATGTATTTCTACTACTTGATAGATTCACCATTATTCTCATGACATTTTCCAACTCCATAAACTTCATGAATGTATCAAAACATGTCAACTTCTTCCATACAACACTTTTAGATTTTTATGAGAGCCACCTATAGGTGGACATTTCTATATACAAGTCAGTGAGTGGAGACATGAAAAATTTTCATAGTGCATAAGCTTACAATCAATATTATACCCTCTCAACGTGTTCAAATGATTTTTTCCATCATGGGCTTAAAACTAGTTCAAAAGTCTTATCTCAATGTGATTAGCTCCTGTATGGCACTTGTAGGTACATATCAATGGTGTATGACTATATGTAGAGTTGAAATAGCTGTCAAAGTCAATCACATAGCATTTGAGAGGTTTAGCTTATTTTCTTATGATTCAATAAGGTGTCCAACATTTGATATTTCTCATTGCACCTCCATAACCATGCTCATAGCTTCACACAAAATGGGTGTAGATGATGTATATACATAATTTTCAAATATTTATTGATTACTAACACTTTTTATCTTACAGGGACTTATCAAATCTCAATCTTTCTATGCACATACCTTAATGGGTGCATTAGGAAAGGGGTGGTTAGACCATCAGTGCTTCATAAGATTATTGTCCCTTTTTTTGCTTGCCATCTACACACTCATCTCCTAAAACCATTAACCCTAAGCTTATTATTTTAAATTCTACCCATTCCAGTCATTTTCCTATTCCCATCCTCCTTTTATTGCATTAATTCCATTTTTGACTATTGGTTATACTAATTTGACCATGGCTGACCCTATATAGTTTAAGTTACTTTTCACTTTTTGGGTTTGTTAGCCTTTTAGCCAACCTAACTCAAACCTAGTGAATTGTCCTTGAAAACACACTAGGTTGACCATGGACGACCCTATACAACTAAAATTTTTGGGAGGATTTAGGACAAGATCCACCTATATATAAGTTAATTTTCAACCATTTATATAGAATAGAAAAGAATAAGAATAAGTGTGAATTAGCATATGCTTATTAACCATTCTACTTGAGGAATAAAGCTTAGGGTTCCATACTTTCAGAGATTCTTTTCTTGTCTTATGGAGAAGTCTTTTGGATGCATTGATAGGTTGTGTAGTGTAGAGATAATTTGTTTTTTTTATCCTTACATACCACAATAGTCTCTTAAGAATCACCTAGGCCAAAGGAGAGAATGAGGATCAACAGGTTCATCTTCAAGGTAAGTATTCCTAACTTTATTTATCCTTTATAAGAGTAGATAGCAATTGTGTTTCTCTCTTCCATGCATTTGGATTTTGTATACTTGACATGAGTATATGTCTTCTATGAATATTTAGTTTAGTTGTTTTTTTAATTTTTAACCCCCACTTTGTGCCACAATCTTTGGTTAACACTAGATTAGATTTACTTTCTTGTTTGTTAGAATAAGTGAAATATCAAACTTTAGGACTCTTTTAGGGTCATTACATGATTTTTTTAGACTATAGGATTTGGAACCCTACCTCACATGGTGTATTATGGAAAGTTATCCCCTAATCAAGTCTAGCAGATCCCCATATTGGTCATGCTCTTGCTTAACAAATGTATTCCCAATCAAAAGTGTAAGTATGCTCTATCTTCTCCAAGCTAAGATCAATTTATAGGCATGATGCATTTATAATTGCATACATTCTAGTGAACCTAATGTGAAACTAAACTTTGAAATATTTCTTTCACTTGATTTTCATTATTTTTAGCATTATTTTTATCATATATTTGTCATACTAGATCGACTCTATCAACCCAATTCTAATCTCTATACATAGACTTTTAATAAAAAGCAATTTAATCAACTCAAATAACCTAGTATAGGTTTATAGACTTATAGACTTCCAGTTTAGATTATTAGGTCAACCCAGTCAACCTTGTATACTTTCAATCATCCAAAAAACCTACTAGGTTAACCCTAGTTGACCATGTACATTTTTAAGCTTCTACAATAGGTCCTTGCACATCTCGATCAACCTAGTCAACCTAGTTAGTAGGTTTTACCAACATTCTTCAAGGTTATTGATAAGAAATATTCCTCCTTTGCATCTCTAATCCACCAAAGTTCCTTTTTATTTCTCTAACTATTTTTTTTTCTTTCCTTTCATATTTTATAATATTCAAAATTAACCCTGCATAGTCAACTAGATTGACCCTGTAGACCCAGTTATGTGTTTTATGTGTTATCTAAAATAGGTAGGTCAACCCTAGCTGATCCTATACATTTTTAGACCTTGCTTCTAAAGTTCAGGTTTGACCCTATCAACCCTATTCTATATTTTATGCATATAGTGTCAATACTATACTTTGTTTTAAATTGGAATTAATCTCTATATACTAGTAATTAGTTCACACCTTTCTTTTCCTATTGCTTGCATGCTTAGAATACTTCACATAGTCTAATTAGGGGTTTTTTTAATTAACCATTTAGTTTCACTATTTATATTTTATGCACACATGGCCAAATCACATAATCTAAATAATAACTTTAACATTTGTCTACCCAAGGCCAAATTAATTGGATTTCATCACCAAGGAGGAAGCTGACTTGATAATCTGGTCAAGTATAAAGCATGGTTAATGGTATATTTTGGATAAGCACCTAACACCCTTATCATTGTAGTGTGTGAATTGAGGGGGTAGGACTCAATACTAAGCTTATATCATTACCACTATAGTCCTTTTCAGCCCAAACTACCTAAAACCATCCTTAGATTGTTATCTAGTTCCTTATTTACAACCAACTTCCCATCACATTAAAAATCATTTCTTAATAATCTAATAACCATTCAAGTTGACCAATTAGTTATCTCTTTACTATTCAAGTTGATTTATTTCTCTTTAATAAATTATGTGTGTAAAATATTACATTAGCCAATGTTAGTGTAAGGTTTTATATTGTGTGCTTCAACTGGATTAGCTAGCATTAATCCATTTATCTATTTATTTCCCTTCAACTCTTTCTTTCCTAGATTAGTTGAAAAATTTGTCTTATTTCATCTCATAACTTGTTATCAACCTTTTCTATTTCCCTGTTTATTGTACTAGGTTGACCCAATTGACCCTATACCTTTTTTAATCCCTTGTGCACTATATAGGGTCAACCCAATTGACCCTATACTATCTATAACCCCTTTTACCTCTTTTGCCTATCTCTATACACTGTACTAGATTGACCCAATCAACCCTGTATAGTTTTATAGTCCTTGTTTTTGTGCTAGGTTGACCCAATCATTCATATACTATTTTAGTCACTTCTTAGTTATTTTCTTTCTCATCTTTCTTCATTTCCCTTCATTATGTACTTTTTATTTGATAGTGACATTGAGTTTCAGTAAATATACATGATGAACATTATCAATCCTCATAGGGTCTCCTATAGACAAAGTAGGGCTCCTTTATTGGATGCTAGTAACATTCATATTTCCATTTTCATAATGAATTATGGGACCCCTCCTAATATCTCTTCAAAACATAATCATTTTTCTCCTTAGAATACCAACCTAAATTAGAGTATACTCCCAAAATGCTCTTCTTTATTTTTGAATTCCATCAACATTGAGTAAATGATCCTTCTACCATTTATAATATTATGATTACTAGTCAAGTTGAAAAACCTCACTCACCTACTCCTACATTCTCAAGTTACATCTTTTCCATCTCTTTAACCATGCCCTCTTTCCTAAATTACAATATCAGGTCCACACTCTCTCTCCACATATCTTGGAGGAGGCTATTGACCAAGATAAATGATAATATTTCCTTATGCATCAATTTTATCCACCCCAACCTTCCACTGGTCCTCATCTATCATTAAAGAACAAAAATTGTAATATTACCAATGATAGTGTTATAGATTCTTATGGCACTATTCACAATGTTCAAGTTATCATTTCTAACCAATATTTGGAACCAACTCCCCCTTCTCAAAAATATACTAATCCTCATAATTCTTCACCAAATAACATCAACATTCACAAACCTCTATCCTCAGATAAATTACTTAAGTGTCTATCCAAGCCTCTTCCTTGAGAGATTGACCCTACTCATCCTATGAAATCCTAGTATTATCCTAACAAGTTTTGTTGGTTTCATGCTAGTTGGGGTCATTCTCATGAGACCTATATAAAACTTCATAATTTAGCTATGGATTTTATTCTTGGACTTAATTTTGATCATGATTCCATCATTGGAAAGTGTCAACAAACTTATGAAATTACTTTCAAGGATTATAAATCATATGACAAAACTCAAGCCTTGAAACAAGAAAACACTCATTTAGCTATCTATAAAAATCATCTTCCTAATCATTAACCATTTTAAGATACCCAAGACAAGCCCACCCCTTCCACCAATAATGTATAGATTATTTTTGACCCCACTTCCAAAGAAAATGTGGTTAGCATGACTAATATTTGAAGGGTGGTGGCTTTCATTGATTCACAACCTATCTACACTCCTCCTTCCCATACACCATATCATGTTATTCCAAGATTCTTCTCCAACTCATTTAAATGAGTTTGGGAAAGATGACCTTATTACTTTTGATGATCCAATTTATGATTCTCCCTTAGATAACACTTCCCATTCTATTTCTACCATTCTTCCATCATCTTTCAATACTAATAATACTCAAGCTTATACTAACACTTCTTCCATTTTTCCAAATCAACTTGAACTGACTATTTCATCTTCTCAACATGATTTAAAACCTTTTTCCAAACTTTCTTATTCTTATTATCAACAAAAATTCCAATGTACTTCAGCTCCTCCTTTCGAGGACCTCCTTAACCATTACACACATATATCTAATAACCTTATTATGTGCTATGATGAGTGGGATGCCAATGTGGATCTCACTAATCTCCCATCCCAATTTTTTTTTTTGAGCTTATGAGGACTTATCCACATCATAGAAACTATCTCATGCAACTATTATTCAAGATGAATGTCCCTCATCCTCCCCTAACAAGATGAGAGGTAGCTTTATCTAGATTTGAAGATAGTATTTTACAATAATGTGAAGAGATGTTTATCAACATTGATGAAACTATACACTTCTTTTTATTTAAAATTTACCATAGCTTTTATGATTCCCAATGAGATTTTAATTCATGTGGATGATCCTAATTTATTTATTATCATCCATATAGATGATATCTAAGTTAAACATGCATTGATTGATGAGGGTTCTAGCACATGTGTTGATTCTCTTGATTTCATTAAAACCCTTAGATATTCATAATGCAATCTCAATTCTACACATAGCACCTGCCAAGGATATGATAGAAGGAAAATGCCTCCTCTAGGTTACATGTGTTTTCCCATTACTATCCCACCTATCACCATTTGTATGAAGGTGAGATATTTAAATTTCTCCTTTATTATAACATCTTTCTTGATAGGTTGTGGACTCCTCGCATGAGAGATATTACTTCTTCCACCTACCAATGTGTTAAATTCCCTTATAATGGATCCATTTACAAGATTCAAGGTGACACTAACCCTTGGAATTTTGAACAATTCCAAGATCATGGTGCCTTCAAGATTCTTACTCTTGAGCCTTTACTAAGCATTCCATTCTGTGAGTCTCAACATCTTAATTTTCCTATCAATTCAACCCAAGGTTATAATGGGAATCCTGAGCTCATTGGTAACATTTCTCCTAATCTCTTATATTTTGATGATTATGAGCTTGATGAGATTAAATTAAAGATCAAAACTTATGATCTCTCACCTTATCTCATCTCGTAGCT
This sequence comes from Torreya grandis, assembly GCA_037957365.1. Classification (NCBI taxonomy): domain Eukaryota; kingdom Viridiplantae; phylum Streptophyta; class Pinopsida; order Cupressales; family Taxaceae; genus Torreya; species Torreya grandis. Next base: position 1,049,746 of record JARHVA010000198.1, read on the forward strand.
TCCTAATTCCTTATATCCTCATTTTCTCAAACTTCCTTGTGATGACATTCTCGTAGTCTTAACCAAGACTAGGCATTCTATTCACCACACTTCCTCAAATGGCAAAGTCATCCCTACTTGTGTCATTGATCTTTACACCTAATATTATGATGATGGTTATTCTTTAGATGATCCATTGTTTGGTGGTCTTTTACAGGCCCATAATGCTGAGATTATCCATTATTATTCTTATTTACTTGAGTCTTTTCTTGTATCTTATTATTTTACTTCACTTATAGTTACTATTTTTTGTATTTCCCCCTTTATCATAGGGTAGAGATGGCATCAACACCTCTAGTTTTTGAGGATCCTTGTAGGACTATGATCATAGATCATGCTATGATTAAACCTTACTATTTTTCTAGGTATCCTGACCCTCATAACTAGTTTACCCCTAAGGTTAATGTGAGTCTCCTTAGACCTTCTATAGATCCCACTCTCCCTCAGTAGAGCCTACTTTAGTTGATCATGTTTCTAATCCTATTATTTTTTATTATACCTCTATTTCCAATTCCATTTCTCTTTTCATTGAACCTAGTTCTATTCCTTCCTCATCATCACCTTGCCTTGGTGATGGTTTACTCAATTTGCCTAAGATGGTTCTTCTACCTACAAAATGGGTTGATGAGTGTTATCTAGCTTATTCCAATACTATTATACCTCCTTGCATGAGTGCTCTTAAAACCACTCACAAGCATATATGTTGCTTTCATGGGACAGATAATCATTCTTCCATCCATTATCACAAGTTGTGATAATATATTGATACCTTACATCCTTATTCCCTATCATCAAAAAAATCCATACCTCCCCTAAATGTACTGTCTAAATATCTACCCAAGTATGGTGAGGTATATTATCTATGACATCTATTTGGAACCCATCATACTATTCATTACCACATCCTTCAACATCTTAAGGATCACCTTATAGTCATTATCATACCTTCTACCACTTCTCCCATAGGTCATCCCTATAAGAAGGCTCATCCTTCTTCTCCCATGGATCCACCTCTTATGGTTCCATCACTTCCTATGGTCCCTTCACCACCTTCTATGCCTCCACCCATGATTCCTTCACCTATGGACTTTCCCTCACCTATGGACCTTCCCTCACATATGATCCTTCTCCACCTGTGAATCCTTCACCCATGGATCCTTCTCCTTTGATGATTACTATATCTCCTATAGAGCTTGATCCCATGCTTTCTCTTAACCATCCCTTGCCTAATTTCCCTCCTTAGCATGATCTATTGATCATTTCAACCTTTTCTATGGAGGATATTAGAAAAGAAGTATTTTCCTAATATTCCTTAAAGATTGACAAGACATTAACAATAGTTCATATACAAATTCATAGAGATTTATCTGATGTCTTGGATAATGTGTGTGGACATATTTATTAGTATTTATGAGCATATTCATGGTGCTTTCACATTTTCATTTGGGTTGGATGTGTGCTCAAATATTATCTTTATCTATCTATTATATCATTTGACATTGTGTCAAGTTTTTCTTTATCATATATGGTGATTTATTTCTTGTTATACTATATTTTCTTATCATGTCATTTATATTTTGCATATTATTGTCATTATTTATCATTGATTTCTCTCTCTTACTTGAGTTATTCTCAAAACTCTTTTCTTTCCTCTTCATGATTACTTTCTTATCTCAAATTTTCACAGTTAATTATCATTATGACTTGGTTATACAAACCCTATTCCCTTTGGTTCTTATCTCCATTTTACCATGTGATCATTTAACAAAAAATAATATTCATTATTATCTCCTTACACTAGTTCACTTTTTGGATCTCCTTTTTCCCTTCTTCATTTTTCACAAACTAAGCATATGCATGGTTGAGAGTTGAGATCACATGCTATTTAATCAGTCTTTGTCTTTGGTTACTTACCTTCCTTTAGCCTTAGCCTATAGATCAGTCATGTGTATCACTTAATCTCTTATGATTGGTCATTACAAGTCCATATGGAGGAGGAATATTAAAAATACATAAAAATTTAAAATCCAAATCATTTAAATAAAAGGCAATGATATCAAAAGGCAAAAATATTCTTAAAAGTCTAATCACACTAAAAGACATGATTCAAAGCACATATCCTTTTTCTAATCAAATCACAAACTCTAAATTTGGTCTCATAATAGAGATAATGTCCTTTGGGGTGCAATAGCTTAGTATATTAGAAGAGGAGATTTTTTTTTTAAAAAAAAAAAATAGTGCTACCTACTTTCTCTTGCAAGTACCAATCTTTGTAGTAGACCGATGATTCTTTAAGGGTTCCTGAAGAATGAGGAGCATGTCATGGGAAGGTAGGTCAATTTTCATTTTCCTATAATAATCTACCTTCATGAGTTGATTTTAGTATCATGTCTATTTGTATATAAAGATTTATTTCTATAGCAAACATGTTTCCTTTGTACATAGATGACCACTAGTCACTTAGTGTCTTCTCATGTCCTTAGTATGCCTCTTGTCTCCTAAGTTCTTATCATAAGATGCCTACATCTTGATTTTTACACTCACCTTTTCATTCCTTATATCCCTCACATTTCTTCTTGGGAAATATTGTTTTTTTTATTGATCACTCCCCTTGGGATTTCATTTTTGAGTTGTATTATAAGATCATGGATATGACATGACCATCCTCACAAATTACCATATTTTATTTACTATTAACCACGTCCTTGATTACCTAATTTTTCTTGATTATTCAACCCTAGTGGTGTTCTCTTTGTGAGTTGCATTATAAGACCATAAATAGGACCTAACATTCCTCACAAAATTTTCCAATACCTAGGTCATAATCTAAAATTACATGTGTCAAATATGAGATAAGATTCAATTGGTTATGAAGTTACACATCATTGACATGCTTCCCAACTTGATTTAGTGTATTTTATGCTTATTTAATTTATCTTTCAATTTTTTATCTTCTTATTTTTTGAGTGCATGTAAGAATTCAGCCATTTCTTGAATTTTTCATACTTCCCAACTTGAATTAGTGTGATAAATTTAAGACCAATCTTTTACCAATTTTGTTTTTATTTTATACTTCTCAACATGATATAGTATGATTGATTGACTTAATTTCATTTATTTTTATACCATTTGTGCCCTTTTACATACCTTCCATTTTATTACATTGTTTTCATTCTTCTTGATGAAAATTAGTATGATTTTACTTGTTTTAATTTGGTGCAAAAATATTTCACTTTGGTTTAAAAACAAATCCCTTTTTACCATCTTGTTTTATCATATCTTGGTTTTTTATACTTAGTCATTTTTTGTTATTACACACTCTCTAGATTTAAATAGTGTGATGTACATTTTCATGATTGATTATATTTTTCTAAGTCCTTTTTTCCTATTTCTTTTTGACCATGCATATGTTTTTTATAATGCTAGAAAAGAAACCACATATCATATATTTCCTATAACACATACAACAAATCTAACATACATGTGCTAGAAATAAATATATCCAAAGAATCAACATCCAAAACCATAATGAACAAACCAAAATAAACCATAGTGACAACATACACCACCAATATATATATATATATATATATATATATATATATATATATATATATATATATATATATATATATATATATATATATATATCATGAGTTTGATACAACAAATACAACCATCTACAATGCTCCAAATCTATGGTTAGGATTTATCCTATCTATCTCATGGCCTAACCATGCTACCTGTTAAGGCCTCAATCTAATTCCTTTTAATAGTATGTTGTAAGGAGGCTATCTAAGATCTTAGTCCATCTGCTTACTCCTATAAGTGTGCTACCTACACCTACGACTACATTAGTTGAATCTAGATCTTTGTTATTTTTGATATTATGTCCAAATACATAGCTCTCTCCTTAGTAAGGGCCTACCATGCCCACATCTCACCTACACCCATATTTATTTGTGGCTACATCCTCTCTTTACACTTGTATCTATCTCATTGCCTCCCTAACTAGTCTAAACTAGCTTGCCTAAGCTAGGGTAGATGGTACACCTGGGTCCTCTAATGTAGTAGGGTCATATGGATATAGAGTCTCATTTAAGATGGCATAGAGTGATCCCCTCACTAGGGGCCCCCATCTCTCCTTTGCATCCTTAGATACACCTAAAAAATAACACTAGATGGCTATTAGATCACTATTATATCTCAAAATATCTATCTCTACGTCTAAACTTAAAGCAAGAATTTAACCATCTTTTCTTACCTATTTGTATCTTGGCTACTATGGTCTTACCATTTGCACAATCACTTATCATAGTCTTCCCATCTATATGACCTCCTAGTACCTCCTCTATAGACCACCTCCTCAACTTAAATCCATCTATTATAGTTCATATCCATCTTAGCCTACACCTAAATAGCCTCTTTATCATCTATCCCTTCCATGGCTCCTTTGCTAGCTCATCAAGGATGACATTGATATCTACTATGTCGTATTATATCCATCACCATCATGTCCTTGATAGTTACAGTTCCTCTTACTATAAAACCAATAGTAGTACATTTGGTATCTCTACTTCCACCTCCCTATCCTCCTGCTCTACTCCCCATCATGCTTGACCAATCCATGGTCACTCATGATGTGGTCTACGTGTTGGTATTAGTATCTATAGTCCTATCCCTCTCCTCCCTCATGGATTTCTCACATGCCAATCCCACTACTCAAGCATCAATATCAATGTTAGTGGATGAGGCAGCCCCATCTATCCTAGTACTTATACTAATAGATGTGGCTCTCTCCATCATGTATAGTGTCTAATAAGATTTATATTAGGTATTTTTGGTGTAATTATGTACCAAATCACCCATGTACTCGTTATGTCTCCATAAGGTTTCCACACTATGTCTATACATCTCACTAACTATAGTGTTGGCACATGGGACATGAATTACAGTACGTGGTCCACTCTCCATCTCCGTAATTGAGGTGACTTATCATAGATCACATGGGGAAACCCAACTATTTGATACATAAGAAATCTCTCATATATCCAAGCTATCAAAAATATGATTGGTCCCATGGTCCTCTGAGCTCTAACCAGCATCTCATATACATCATGTATGAGTTAGACCTAGATGACATATCCCATACCATATAGAAATAATTTCTCTAGCATCATCCTAATCAAGGCTACCACAAGTAATGGTACCTTACCATCTAAATTATGATGTGACACCTATTGTGTCACAAGTCCTATCACAATTTTCTAGATATCTAAAATCTATGACTATATACATCATCCATACTAACTCTCCATCCTCCCAAAATCATCTATGAGCCTATACTCTACATGGATAAGGTTCTCCTCTCCTCTATGATATCCAATATCTTTGTGGTTATTAGTGCTCTTGTTATGGCTATCCTAAGGATGGTGTTGTTACCAAAATTAGCAATGCTCATTTTTAGAACAACCCCTACGAAACTTGTTCGTTTCATGTTTTTCTCTCTAATTTCATCTTTTGAGGCAAGTTTTTCTTGTTCTCATGTTTGTTCAACTGGCATCATTTGAATTTCATGATGTTCCCTTGTTACGTTTTCCCAAAAAAATGAAAATTGTTATCATCTTGATGCAACCAAATGACAATTTTCTCCTTATTTTCAGAGTTAGTGTTTTTTAGTGTTTTCATGCAAGGGCAGCATTTTTCACCACCACTACATTTATTTTTGGTCTTTCATGCAAAGGTGACATTTTTTTTCGCCCTTGCATCTATCATGCAAGAGAAGTATTTTTCATCACCCTTACATCCATCATGCAAGAGTGGTGAATTTTGTTGCCCTTGTATATCTTTCCAACTTCCCATGTAGAGGCAGCATATTTTGTCTCCCCTGCATGGCCTCAATTTTCACACATGGCATTTATGGCCATGCACATTGAGTGGTTGGGGGAAATTTTCAACCCCATTTAATCTCTTTTCTCCCTCTTTTCAACCCATTCTTCTATTTCTTCTCCTCCTCCCTATGCCTGGGTGATCTAGCGAGCTAAAGGAAGCACATTTTCAACAGATTTGAGCATTATTTCATGATTACCAGGTAAGGATTTTGTGTTTCTTTTCTTCTACCTTTATTTTTTTTTTGTTTTTTACTTTTTCTTCTCTTCTCCTTGTTGTTTTCTCCTTTATCTCCCTCTTTGTTAGGTTTTCTTATGTTTTTCTTCTTTTTCCTCCATCGATGAGGCAATCTAACAAACTCTATCCCTCGCCCTCATTTTTCACTCATCAACCTTCCTGACCGCCATCGTATCTCCAGATTGACCAGTGTTAGGGTGGAAAAATTCACCATCCTTACAAAACTCAGTACCAAATCTTTACTAGTGTAAGGGCAGCAAAAATCACTACCCTAACACAAGACATCCAACCTTCCGATCATATGCACCAGTGGCAATTTTTGTTGCCAATGCAATCCAACCACCAAACCAAGTGTAAGTGTAGACACCAAAATCGTGTCTACTCCTTGGTTGACTCTCCCCCTTGGTCCCCTTGGTCCACTTCTAACACATTCCTAACCCACACAATTATTAATTTAAAATAAATTAACTATTTTAAATTAATAACACCCTTGACACATCACCCATGACACCTCACCCCACCTTGGATACCTCTCCTTGGATGCCTCCCATCACCCTATGATCAATTTATGACCTATTTCAACCCTCTCATGCTTATTTAATCCACCTTCAACCATTTTCCAACGACAATTAGACCTGGTAGTTGGAAGAACGGGCAAAAGGCTAATTTTAGACCTTTTCCCATCTTCTAGCCGCCGACGTCAGTTATAGTCAGCCGATGCCGATGGGATCGCTGACTTTGGTCACTTAAAACAACCCAAAGGCAAATTCTCTTCCCCCTAGGATGCAAAAATCACAGCGCTGAATCAATCAATCATAGACCTAGAATTTGACCTCTCTTCCTCTCTCAACTCTCAGACTTGGACATCAACAGGAACTCTCTAAGATAAATCATCAGAATTTAACTAAATGCTCTTCTGGCTACAGACACACTAGGTACAAGCATTTCAAACACCTCTAGCTCTGCTCCAAGCAAGAGATAAGTATTCTTCTACCCTTTTTATTATTTCAATTATCTAGATCATATCAGCAATCAGTTTTTTATTCATTGCTTTTAAATAACATTATCAACCAAACCTAGCTATCAACTAGACCAAACCTAACCAAACTTCTACCTGAGAGGCTAAAAATATTGTCTTATATCCTAACCCATCTTGACAACCTATCCCCTGCCTTTGTCCCTCCTAAAGACCCTGTCCACTATCCTGCATCCCTTGCATAGACCCAGACTCCTTTTAGACCATTCTGTCAACCACAAATAGCCCTGAGACTCATCCAAAGCCCCATTTCCCTGATCGACGTCGGCCTCTAGGCCCATTTCCCCTATCAACATCGGCAGGATAACCGACGTCGACAACCTTAACCAAACCGACGTCGATAGGCTAACTGGCGTCAGCGACTGTGGTAGATCGACTGCAAAGAAATAGGTATGCATTATCTAATTTCCTCTTTGCTAATCATCTATCATTTCTTTATTTTTGACACTTTTACTTATTAACAGTGGACTGTCATCCCATAAGGAAGTCTTTACACTTCTAGGACCAAGCTTTTGCTTGGCAGTCCACCTTATATCCATCTAACAATCTCTTTGTTTAAGTCTTTCTTCTACAGGTGTCATCCTCCACAGCCAAAGAGGAGTCCCTACAACATCTGGATAATGGTGCACAAACTTCATCTAGGTACGTACAAACCCTTGACCATTATCTTAGTTTCTTTCATCTTTTGAATGTAGAAAAGCAAAAAATAGTTAGAAACATTCTGGCACGCTTGGTGGGACCCTAGGACTTTTCCTTGGGTTCATACTTTTTCTTCTAAAAACAAACTTTTCATATAGGTGCATTAGGTCTCTTCTTGCATCCTTTTCCTCTATCTCTTCCAAAAGACACTATCAGCAAAGTTAAAAAGAGTCCTTCTTTTTCTTTCTTTCTTGCATCTAGAGTAGTGAAATTCATACTCTTCAACCTTTTCTCCACTTGTCTGCATCCGAACACACATTTCAATTTGGGCTTAAAAATCTTTTTCATTTCATTTATGCTTGCATGCATTTTTAGCTCACCTAGTAACTTAAAACCGCATTATGAATTAATCGTAGTGCACTTATGTTACACAACCTGACCACTTTCACAAACTAAACATCAAAACATACCTGAGACAAGGTCCGACTAGGATTTCATCACCTAGCGGATACCTTACCCTTCCTGGCAATCCTACTTGGACTTCACTACCAAGGGGAGAGCCCACTCTATTCTCTGGCAGAGTATAAACTCTAGGGGAAGTATATATTGGCTAAGCGACCCAGCTTAGCTCTGGGCTCGTGAAGTGAGGGGAGATTGCTCCTTAGCACCAGGCCACGTACGGAACCTAACACAGACTCTTGAGCACCGAAACTAACCCAAAACCAATCTTAGACTGCTTCTTCTAAGACCCGTTCTACAAGCCAACTTTCCAAACACACTCTTCTAAGGCATAAGCCAACAAGACTCTAAAATTTATTCCTAGGAATTAATGTTTAGGGTCTGCTTGTCTTCATCCATTTTTCTGTCTGTATCTAATTTTTTGAGTTGGTGAGGTTGTATTCTGAGATCTGAAAACAACTCAGACCTTCTTATTTCTTCCAAAAACTTTCAGTTTTTGAGTTTCTGGAAACACACAGTCACTGACATTAGTCTTTCCACCGATGTCGGCAACTTTTTTTCACCGGCATCAATTTTTCTACCGATGTTGGTCACTATCAACAACTTTTTTTCCAAAACAGCCTTAAAATCTGACCCTTTTTCTGCCAAAACCACATTCTGAGTTTCTAAAATTGGAAAAACATAGTTTTTAAAACCTGACCTTTTTTTTTGCCTTGGATGGTTTTGACACATAGTCAAACCAAGACTCTTATTGACTATGCAAGGCAACAACCACTCTCGCCTTCACCTTCCATAACCAATCCTCTAATGGAGTATCATTCAGAGACTGAACCAACTCCTACTCAACCAACCCTGACTCAGCCCCCTATTATCCCTGAAGGGGACCAAGACTTTGAAAAGTTCCTTGACCTCAATGTCAAGGCCCTTCAACACTATCTCGCATGCAATTAAATGTGAGACTCTTTAGGCAACCCAATTTATGGGATGCCAACTACCTTGCTTGAGATGGCAACTGTATCAATCGCCTCTGTCATTCAACCCATAGACACCCAGGCTATCACCTCGACTAATAACTAGACCATGACTAATCTTCTAAGTGTGGCTTCTCCTTCTATCTCTAGGCCCACTTCCATTGGGGTTTTGGCCCCCCATCAACTGTAGACTATTCAACAAACCTCTACCCATTTCCAAAATCTAGTTGTCTCCACCCGCCTACTCTTGCCCCCATCAACACCAGGGTGGCTACTCATCCTTTGGCTAGTGTTGCCACAATCCAACCACCTCTGGCAACATCAAGCCTAGTCGTGCCTTCTACCTTCATGACGTAACCACTCTTGGCTTCCACTTCTATCCCTATGGCTAGTTATCAGTATGTTGCGCCTATACAAGCATGACCGACTACGTCATATGCCCCTTCTAGCACCTTCCAAGTGCCTTACAACCTAGGGGGCACCCCACCCACAAATCCATCAGCTGATCTAATCAAAATGCTGATGGACAAAATGTCTAATCTTGAGACCTCTATTTTGGGCTTAAGAAATGTCCTTTCATATGACCAAATTTGTAATGAACCCATCCATCCCTCCATCCCAATCCAACTGTATCCCAGTCAGTGGGAACTTTCTAAGTTTACTCACTTCTAGAGTAAGGAAGACCCACAACAACATCTGTGAGTATTTAGACATGCTTGTTACTTGATAGCACATGATGATGCGTTACTGCTACGCACATTCCCCATGTCACTTTTTGGTACTGCCCTCGACTGGTATAGCTCTCTCACTAGACACTCTCTTTTCATATTCACCCAACTGGCCCAACTCTTCCTTGACCACTTCTTGATCAATATCACCAAAAATGTCTCTATCATAGATATATACTCTATCAGACAGTTTGACAACGAATCCATAACCGATTTTTTTGCCCATTGGAGAGGCTTAATCAACCAGCTCTCCTTTTCTTTGCCTCAACCTGAGCTCATCAAACTCTTTTCCCAGGCATGTGCCAAACATATTTCATCTACTCTCTAAGTTCAGACATTTTACACCTTTGACGAAGCTTTCACGATGGCCAGGAAGCTTAAACTACGTGCCATCGAGGAAAACAAAGTCAAATTGTAGAGTAAAAACCCCAACACCAAGTCAAATGACTCTTCCTCTAAACCTTCTTCTTCTAATTCCAAATCTAAGGCATTAACAAATGATGTAGTCATTAGACCATCATATTCAACAACAACCAACCAGCCCGAACCTTCCACATCCCAAAGTATCACACGATAATTCCAAGAAAGATATGTGCAGCATCAATATACTCTGATAGGAGAATCATACGCATCTGTGTTGGATAAACTTGTCAAATAAGAAGTCCTCAATCTCCCCCAAATTTGACCGCCTCCTTAATTTGATCCCTCGCGCGCTATCCCAGCATGGTATAGGGAGAATGACTTCTGCAATTATCACCGTGTCAAAGGCCATGACACAGGCAACTGTAAGACTCTCAAGAACATCATTCAAGACATGCTAGATAAAGGTGACCTCATCTTGGATAACCCAAATGTGCCACCCAATCAAAACATAGACATCTTCAGATAACCATTCCCTAACCATCCCCCTAGCTAAAACAATGTCCAGACCATAGTTGATGACCCCCAAGAGCGTAATATACGCACAATCAACACAGTATCGCCTCTTATGCCTAACCAACCTCTCTCATAGTTTGAAGAGGTTAGTCAACTTATTGGTCCTTCATAGGTAGAAGAACCTTCTTCTCCTATTTCTCCTCCACAGGTGGAGGAACCATCTTCTCCTGTTAGTTCTCGATTGACCTCTCTTATATTGGAGGATGCCTTGACCATACCAGCACCGACTGCCTCACCTTCATCCTTCCTATCATCAATGGGGGATCATACTTTTCCCATACCTCAACCACATACCAAAGTCATCACCATCCCTATGCTCTGCCCTCTCGAAGAGCCACATTCTCCAATCCCTTCTCCGCTAAGAAAGGAACTCATCACCTCACCTACTTTGGTCGAAGAAGATCCGGTGAGGGTAGACTTGAACCTGACCCCCCACAATAGTGGCCCTCAAACCAAACCAAAAAAGGCAACTAAACCACATCGGAGAACTTTTCTCCCACCATCACCATTGCCCTCTATTTTGGGCCCACACCCATCCACCTTAATATGAGTTCTTCCTACTCCAACACCCAACACAAACAAATCACCTCCATTATGACCAACACCTAACAAAAACATACCTCCTTCAAAACATCCAATGCCTCCTACCACGAAAGTGTCATCTACGCATCTGGCCACACCGCCAAACAAAAAGATGATACGAAACACTCCCCCAACAATGTCTAAACAGAAGTCGTCAACTTTTACTACAACACAACATGCAAACCCATTGGCAGGTTCTTATACCTTGCTATTATGCCAATTGTTACAATCCTCTAACATCACTCTTCTGCCTATCAAACCATTTCAACCTCTTGGACCAAAACTGTCTTGGTTCGATTACACTAAAATTTGCCTATATCATCGCACACCTGGACATGACACTAAAAATTGTTGTGCCCTTAAGGTTGCCATTCACCATCATATGGACAAAGACACCCTTCTTGTTAGGGATACTGTCAAAAAATCTCCAACACCGTCTCATGTCTCCCAAACATTTTCACCGTCACACTCATCAACTCTCGGATCAAGGCCATCTTGGTTCGATGACACTAAATTTTGTGTGTATCATCGCACACCTGGACATAACATTGAGCGTTATTGTGCTCTTAAAGCTATCATTTGTCAACACTTCAAAAAGGAAACCCTTTTCATCAAGGATCCTCTTGACCACTTTTTCAACAAACTACCGACACCATCATATACCTCTCAAACCTCATCACCTAAATCGGGATCTCAACGCAAGACTGTGGTTCCTCTATCACCTTCAACCCCTTTGTTCAAAATCAACACTATAGATGTGGCCAATTGGTCACAAACCATGAAGGATAAATGGAAAGAGAAGGTTTCTCTCCCCCAAGCATACCCATTCGTCAAGTCTCCTCAACCATCAAAACCCAAGATTTCACTCTTGGGCGCATCTCGACCAACTTTTTTGAAACCAATTCATGACCCCATGGTGAAGCAACTTCACCAAACTTGTGTGAAGACATCTTTGTATGACCTCATAAAAATCTCTCCACAACATCATCAAGCCTTAATCAAAGCCTTACAGGTAGTGGAGGTCTGACCTGAAGACCCCCAAACACTAGTTGCCTTAGTCCAACCATTTCTCAAGCATTCTCCTCATCACCAAAAATAATTGGGGGAATTTGACTCTATATTGACTATCACGACATCAACCAAATATCAACCAAGCATCAACCAAGCCTCGACTAAGCCTCGACCAAGCATCAACTAAGCCTTGACCAAGCATCAACCAAACATCGACCAAGCCTCGACCAAGCATCAATCGGCCTCAACCAAGCATTGACCAAGCCTCGACCAAGCATTAACCAAACATCAACTAAGCATTAACCAAATATCAACCAACCAAGCATCGACAACACATCAACCAACTTTTTAATCATCTTTAACATGTGACCAACATGGAAAGAAGTAAACGAAGCAAGTTTTCTCCTAATTGGCTTGGACCTTACATCATGACGCACAAGCATAGATCAGAGACTTATTGTCTGTCTTGTTTCAAAGACTGGCTAGAAATTGAGCCCCTTAATGCCTTACATCTATGACCATTCTACTGTTAGTCGAGTACTCGTTCACTTGAAATTTAACTTGAGCTCGTCCCTTGAGCAATCCCTGTCATCTTAATCCTTATTTCTTTCAAACTTATTTCCCTAAAGTAACCCCTATGTAACCCTTTTATAAAGTATGAATGTTTTGTCCTAATAAAAGGGAGCCCTCGAAATTCTATAGTCTTGTCCATGACTAAAAATTCTATCAAAAATAAATAGATATGTCAAAATATCCAAGGTCATAAACTCTAAATGCAGACTGCTCCCTCGAAGGACAGTTGTACTATCATTGCTATAGCTAATAGACTGCTCCCTTAAAGGACAGTTATTCAAAGCCCTTATATACATATAAAGTAAAAATATAGACCACTCCCTCGAAGGATGGCTATGCCTAAAAATCTTGCTACAAACAGCACTCTCTCAGAAGCTTCCCACATCGATCAGCTTCACATATGACCACAAAATAAAATGACATCCCCATGTAGACTTCCCACATTGATCAGTCTACTAAACAAAAAAAAGGTCATGGACTTGACTTATAGTCGTTCTCAGGGTCTCCTATAAAAAGGGGCAAAGTTATCCCTACTCAAAAGGGTTACCCTATCCTACCATATCACATCACCTACTCAAGGGATTTCGAACTCATTTTAATGTCAAAGTGATTTGATTACTTCTCTAACACAACAAATGGTCAACAACGTAATGCATGAATGGGGCTTTTGTTTCTAAAAACCCCCTACCTATGCTATCATTATGGTCTTTGTCAATGAAAGAGCAACGCGCCTTTCACTTACACATCTTGGTCACATATAACCCAATCATTTCCAAACCAAACCAAACCAACCCAAACATTTTCAGACCACCAACATGACATCGCCCATGCACACTAGTTTCTATGGAAACCAATACACATGGAAACTATCGACCACACAATTTATGTTAAGCATAAACCATTACTTGCTGAAGCATAAATCATCTCAATTCATTTTTAGCATACACCATTACGAATATGGAAACTTGCTAGGGATGAAAGACCACTCAACCAATGTTACAGAATACACCATCACACAATATGGAAAAGGTTGTGACATCATCATACCCTCATCATTTAACCATTATCATGACCAATCTATCAACCACTTTGACTATTGCCTGAACTACATTGGTATGAGGCCCTTCCAACAGGGGCTATGTAGGCAGCACTCAGATGACATGACGTCTTCTGGGGTTAGCTCGGCCACATCCATTTGTTCATTTATCTGATGGACAACCCATATTACCCTCATCATTCTTAACCTGACCAAACCAATCATCAACCATTTTGCCTCTTAGCCTGAACTACATTGGTCTAAGGCCCTTCCAATAGGGGCTATGTAGGTAGCACTTAGATGACATGACGTCTTCTGGGGTTAGCTCAGCCACATCCATTTGTTCATCTATCTGATGGACAAACAATATTACCCTCATCATTCTTAACCTGACCAAACCAATCATCAACCATTTTGCCTCTTAGTCTGAACTACATTGGTCTGAGGCCCTTCCAACAGGGGCTATGTAGGCAACACTCAGATGACATGACATCTTATGGGGTTATCTTGGCCACATCCATTTGTCTATCTATCTGATGGATAAACCATATTACCTTTAACCATGACTTAACCTCATCTGACCCCATCCACAACTGACCCTCTTCCTCACTTTTAGGGAGAACTACATCGACCTGAGGCCCTAATGATAGGGGCTATGTAGGTAGCACTCAGTTGACATGGGGTCTTCTGAGGTTAGCTCGGCCATTCCTTCATTCATCCATCTAATGGACCAACTATTTTGACTTGACTCGACCAACAACCTTGGAGATCACGTCTATCTCCTCAGACCATGACCATTTTTGAGACAACTTTGCCTTAGTTGTTTTGATTGCATGCATTCTACCTCACGAATGGTTAGCAAAATTGTCCGCACACCATATTTCGGCCCTCACAAGTATTGGATCATGAGCAAGTTGATCTCCATTACTTGTGACATTTTTGTGTTTTCCAAGAGCACTTCCTGAGCCCAAGATACTTAGAACACGACGACCATTGGAGCTATAGCTTGGATCAAATAACCCGATCAGCTATGACTAAATTCTAGGGCCTGATTATTTCAATTTTAGCACTCCTCGACCTTTAACCTGTGACAATTTGACTTGACCATCACGTGAAGTGGTATGCACGCAATCTCAGCTATTGCAACGTTCACACTCAAACTTCACCATATCCATCCACTATTTATCTAATCGGCACTCGATTTTAGGTTCCCTTCCCTCGACTCCCACTTTGAGGGGGAATACCTCATCCCATAATCGGGGCAATCGACTCCTATTTTTGTCTTGCAGTTCATCAGAACAACCAATAGGACAAAAACTATCTCATCCCATACCTGGGGCAATCTACTCCTATTTTTGTCTTGCAGTTCATCCAGAACAACAACCAAGACAAAAAGGGGCAAATGTAGACACCAAAATCGTGTCTACTCCTTGGTCGACTTTCCCCCTTGGTCCCCTTGGTCCACTTCAAACACATTCCTAACCCACACAATTATTAATTTAAAATAAATTAACTATTTTAAATTAATAACACCCTTGACACATCACCCATGACACCTCACCCCACCTTGGATACCTCTCCTTGGATGCCTCCCATCACCCTATGACCAATTTATGACTTATTTCAACCCTCTCATGCTTATTTAATACACCTTCGACTGTTTTTCAATGACAATTAGACCTGGTAGTTGGAAGAATGGGCAAAAGACTAATTTTAGCCCTTTTTCCCATCTTCTAGCCACCGACGTCAGTTATAGTTGGCCGACGTCGGTAGGATCACCGACGTCAGTCGCTTAAAATAACCTGAAGGCAAATTCTCTTCCCCCTGGGATGCAAAAATCATAGCACTGAATCAATCAATCACAGACCCAAAATTTGACCTCTCTTCCTCTCTCAGTTCTCAGACCTAGACATCAACAGAAACTCTCTAAGATCAATCATCAGACTTTAACTAAATGCTCTTTTGGCTACAGACACAATAGGTATAAACATTTCAAACACCTCTGGCTCTGCTCCAAGCAAGAGATAAGTATTCTTCTGACCTTTTTATTATTTCAATTATTTAGATCATATCAGCAATCAATTTTATATTCATTGCTTCTAAATAACATTATCAATCGGACCCGGCTATCAACTAGACCAGACCTGACCAAACTTCTACCTGAGAGGCTGAAAATTCTATCTTTTATCTTGACCCATCTTGACAACCTATCCCCTACCTTTGTCCCTCCTAAAGACCCTATCCACTGTCCTGCATCCCTTGCACAGACCCAGACTCCTTTCAAACCATTCTGTCGACCACAGACAACCCTGAGACTCGTCCAAAGCCCCATTGCCTCGATCGACATTGGCCTCCAGGCCCATTGCCCCTACCAATGTCAGCAAGATAACCGACATTGGTAACCTTAACCAAACTAACATCGGCAGACTAACCGGCGTTGGCGACTATGGCAGATCGATTGCAAAGAAATAGGTACGCATTATCTAATTTCCTCTTTGCTAATCATCTATCATTTCTTTATTTTTGACACTTTTACTTATTAATAGTGGATTGTCATCCCACAAGGAAGTCTTTGCACTTCTGGGACTAAGCTTTTGCTTGGCAGTCCACCTTATATCCATCTAACAATCTCTTTGTTTAAGTCTTTCTTCTACAGGTGTCATCCTCCATAGCCAAAGAGGAGTCCCTACAACATCTGGATAATGGTGCACAAACTTCATCTAGGTACGTACAAACCCCTGACCATTATCTTATTTTCTTTCATCTTTTGAATGTAGAAAAGCAAAAAATAGTTAGAAACAGTAAGGGTGGCAAAAATTGCTGCCAGTACACTTGACCTCCCCACTACGTGCAAGGGTATAAATTTTTGCCAGCCTTACATGAAACATCCAACATTTAGCTATGCATTGGTGAAAATTTTTGCCACCGATGCATCCTCTTACCCTAACATGCACATGTGGAAATTTTTGCCACCTATGCACAAGAAACCCCTTCCACATGCAAAGGCAGAATTTTTTTGCATCCATGCATACCTTCTCTCCATTTTTCCTAACTATGAAAAATTTTCATTTTTTCTATTTTTTGAGCCCACTCCCCTTTCCTTCTACTTTTTGACCTACTCTCCCTCAGCCCTTTCAAGTGTGTTTCCCTAGTCATGATCACCTAACGTGCAATTTTCTTAGATTGCCAATTTTTTCCCCTAATTGCGTGATCATGACTCTTATCACAGTTTCTTCTCAAGATCCTTCTTCATCAATGTACTTTTAACAAAGGCACATCTCAATGACTAAATCTTCTCCAAAGAAGTCAAAGGTGATAAAGTACCAATATCAAGGTGTTTTCCTAATCACCTCGATCACTTCTAATATTGACAACATTAAGGACATAGAGATTGGCCACGTAGATATGGCTGAGTTCATAGAGAGAACCAAGGCAAAAAATCCAAGCTCTAAAATGAAGAGGACAATTGAGAGAAATATCTATCTAGTCTCTTCTTTTCCTGTGGAAGTGCATCAAATAGAGTTCATCCTCTGGTGCACACAATTCTACAACAAAGAGACCAGAGCTGTGTCAGATGCTAGTGGTAATGTAGTAATTCGACTGGACCCCAAGTTCATCGATAAAGTTTTCATGTGCCCTCCTACTACTAAATTATTGAATATCAACTTCATCAAATCACAAAAGGAATATGACAAAGATTCTAAGAAGGTGAAGAAGGTGATCAACAATAGGTGGCTGAAGACTCCCAGAGCCAACTTATCCAGATGGCCACAGAACCTTCCAAGGAGTGACTTTATAGAAGAAGTTAGTGACTTGATTACCCTTCTCAATAGGGTATGAGGTTTTACCCTCTTCTTCTCAATTTCATGAATGGATGTATCCCTTCATCAAGATAATCCTCTCAGGGAAATAAGTCATTTTCTGGGGTGAACAAATCAGTAATGCTCTACATGAGTAATTGACAAAGGTGTCTACTACTTCAAAGTTCTATATGACTTCATACCTGGTGTACATTGCAGCTTCAATGAGAACCTTTCTAGGTTTGATGTCAGAGGGAGATAGAAAAACCACCCTTGTATATCAATATTACCTTCAGCTAACATTAAATGGATCAATCCATCACTTTAGGAGGGTAAATGATGCCTTTTTCATAGTATTTTTGTGTCTTTTTAACCCTCAATTATAATATAAGAGAGTATCAGATGAAGCTTGGACTGTTATCAATGACTTTGGTTGTATGCTCTTATAGTTTCCTATTTTTTACTATCTGCGGGTTGGATTTTTCCAAGGCTATCCCTATATGCTTCCTAGATTTCCTTTTGATAAATTGATCCTGATGGAGCTGTGTAGACAAATTATTATTGTACACAATAAGTAGATTGAACTTAAGAAACTAGGCTTCAGGTTCCCCATTAAACTTGGTAGGAACTCAGTGTTGACCACTACAAAAGCAAGGGCAATGGAGACCAAAATGCAACTTGTCACTATGAATCATTTCAAAAGAAGGCCCAAATTTGATTACAGATATGTCAAAGACATGATCAGAAGGAAGACTCAGTTTCATGAGCCCTTGATCGAAGACGTCTAGATAGATTTAAGAATAATAGAAGAGATCAAGAAGATGGACTACAACAGACTGTCTCTAGAACAAATCAAATATCTAGGGCTCGATGATATTCCTCCAAATCTAGTAGATGATAGAGATCTAGTTAATAATAGGTATCTTGCTGAACAAGTCAATGACTCTCCTCTTCCTCTGATCTAATGGTCTCAAAAAGAGTTGACCTCTTTAAGAATGAGATTAGAACCAATATTGGCTAACACCAATGATTGGTTAGCAAATAAAGGGATCACTTTAAAATAATTCATCATAGGATCAAAGGCCAAATTCCAAGAAGAGATAAGGAGAGAGGAAAATAAGATAAAGAATAAAAGTTATGCTCCTTCTCCTTTTAAGCCCCACAAGCCTAGGATCATCTTTATGTCAAAGAAATTGAAAGTTGCAGAGAAAAAACTAGATATAATAGATATGGAGGTTGAGAAACAAAGCACCCAAGAACAAGTGATAGAATGGATGGACACAGATGACAGACCTGCAAGTCAATAGGGGACAAAAACTCTATCTCCACAAGAGGGAGCACAACCATTCGTAAGAATTTTTTCTTCTCCACCTCACTCTCCTATTGTAACTCCACCCATTTCTCTCATCAGTATTCCCTCTTCTCGAGCTGCCTCTCCTTCTAGAGTTATTTTTGGCAACCCTCAAGGCACTTCTAGAGATGTTCTTCAATCATCAGGATCCATCCCTAGTCTTTCATCTCCTTTTTTCAATATCAGAGACAGTTCCACCTTCAACCAGTCAGTGGCTAGTGCAATTTTGCCTAATACTACACCCACTATGCATGTTGTTCCCACTAGTAGTTCAGATGTTACCCCAGTGACACCAACTATAGGGACTGTTGTTATTGTAAGTGCTTCTACTATCCCACTTTGGTTGTCAACTTTCACACCCAAAAGGAAAAAGCAAGCCATCACTCCAAATGACTTTGACTTCGGTAAAATAGTGCCAGTGAAAGCTAAGACCTCCAAGAAGCCAAAAATCCTTTCGAAAATGATTGGAGATAAGGGGCACAAATTTTTGGAGATAGCCAAACCCCCACATGATGTAACCCTTGAGAATTTTGATATGAGCAACTACTCCATTTTTTGAGTTGAGTTAGGGAAAATAACTCATGAGGGTGCCAAGAGCGATTTTCAATCCACAATGGATATCATGGTCTAAAAATTTGATAGAGAGAGAGAGAGAGATGAAAGATCATTACAAAGCAAAGGTGGAATAATTGACCGTGGTGATCAGGAGATTCACTTTTGCTCCAGAAGTGGTAACTCCATAGGCCTTCTCTGTAGATGATCTTGTAATTTAGAAAGTAGATAAGACCTATCTAAAGATAAAAGTACTTGAATATTACCTAGATAAGATGCATGCACTAGGGATTTCCCTATTTACAGAGGTGGCTGAGAAGACAGGTAAAATGAAAAAAATGAGAACAGAGTTAGAAGACCTTATCAATATTATTTCTCAAGATATTGATAGCATAAATAAATATCTTATCAAGTGGATAGAGATGAAATCACTGAAGAAACATACCTTAGTATCAATTAGCATCATTGCTGATAGGGATTCTTATATTGAAATCAAAGAATCACTGATATACAGGATCTAGGTACTTAAGGAACTGATTAGCGACCTCAAATCTTCCAAGGACACTAGTGAAAAAAGTGACACCAGTCTGTTAAACAAATTAGAGGAGTTGCCTTGTAGACTCACCTCTCGAGACAACTAATTCATTTCAACAGAGGAAATGATTCAGGAATTTGAAGGTATGATTCGAAGGGAATTTGAGGAGAAAACTTTCTTAATGACTTATGTGGATAATATTTTAGATAATTAATTAACCCTGGATAATCAGAGAACCAAATTAACTAGTCATGCAAAAGTAATCATAGAAGTGAGAGATGCCATAGTCAGAGCTAAGGTGGTTTTAAAAAATACTATTGCACTAGATAGTATCGAGATATAGGCAGTTATCTCCATGTATGATGCTCATCTAAAGAAGTCTGGTGACAAAAGTTGAACTATTCTTCCATACTTTCTTCTTCATTATTCTCATGTACTTTGTAATTAACTTGGGACATTTTCACATGTACTTTTGTAATATGTAATTACATGTAAAAATTTAGAAAAGTCCCAAAGTCAATGGTGATTCATCTTTGACTAGGTTTTCAATATTTAAGTCTTTTTCCAATTTTAAAGTTTTTTTCCTATATATATAGAGGGAGCCTCTTTTGTAAAGATATCTCTGGATAATTGAGAGAAAAAACTCTGCCAAAATTGAGATACTTCTTGAGACTTTGATCTCAGCTTATAAATCAAATTTTCTTGAATGAATGAAAAGCAAGTTATTTTCAGACTTTGTGTTAAAATAATTTGTGTTATTTAGGAGATCATTATTATGTTCTCTTTCCTAATAATCTCTCATCTATTTGATTAAATAAGCAAAGTGTGTGTGGAAATTATCTAAAGACATTCTGAAGGATATTAGAAAGACTTTGAATTGATTTTATCCTTTGTGATCTTTTTATCTGTTGTAATTTTAGGTGAAAACTTTGAGCTTTACTTCACTCTACTATTACGTACGCTTCGAATCGGTGAGATAAACAGTGAAAGACTTTATGCTTTCATGGGTTTCTCATAGACCTTTTACTACCCAAAAATAATTCTTATTGTTTTTTGCAAACCACTTCTAAAAGAAGAGAAGCACCTTTTGTCATTTCACTAAGATTTCTTCTATCTCTGTGAACATCATCTCTGAAAAAAGAGAGATGGATGGTGTTATCCTAGTATGAGTGTTATTTTTTTCTTATTTATATATATTTAATATATAAGTATTTTAGAATAGGGAACCTCCCCTTGATGAGAGGAGAGATTTATCTCACTTTGATGTGGTAAACCCACACTTTTTATCATATAAATCTCTTTGTACTGTGGTTGATATACCCATTTTTCCATCAGTTAGCTGATGATAAAATATTCACCCAATAGCTTTTGGTGACTCTGTTGGGGATTACAAATGTGCATTTTGAAGCCTCAAGCTTTAACTTGAAGCATCTTCGATTCCATTTTCATTTTACACTCTGGCAGATCCACCGTACATGCAAAGCTAGAGAGCTCAAGGTATTGTTGATCCTATATTCGAGTTGGTGCAATGAACTAACTTTTAGATTTCTCCTCCACTATCTCACCTTCAGCAAACTAGGAGTTTTCCTCCTACCAGCATTAGATCTCCCATACCTGGTGAAGCTTCTAGTCTCAGTACTAGTAAGAGTTTGTCTATATTGACCCCACAAAGATTTGTTATCCCACCATTCAATTGTCATATCATAATGGCCCGAGGTCTTTATGATTACTCCTTTGGTCCTCTCAATCTAGCCCCACCTTGGTATGAACTACCTCGTAGCTTGAGAAAAAAATTTCTTAAATTCTATGGCAATGGAAAGGTTCATCCTGATGAGCATATTTCTACCTTCTCTATAGCATGCAGTGTGATAGGTGTGGAATACGAAGATGTAGCAGTGAGAATTTTTGTATAAACTTTGCAAGGCGTTATCATGGATTGGTTTTACCACCTTCAAGCTTGAACTATAACTAACTGAAACACACTCAAAGCCAGGTTTGATGCAAGTTCAAACCTACTAAAGATGCACATGCCTTGTTAACTCAGCTTACACAAATAAAGAAGGAACCTCATGAGCCTATGAGGGATTTCATAGCAAAATTCAATAAGCTGAGGAACCAAATTCCTATTATCACTCAACCAATGCCAGAGAATCTCAAGTGATTTTTCATCAACTCTCAACTTCTTGAAGTAGGTTTCCTATTGAGGTGGTCCAGTCCTATGGATCTCATTATGGCTCAAAATTTGGCTACTGAGATTAAGGATGATCTTATCCTAGTAGGTAAGATCAGAAAAGACTCCAATAAAAACAAATTTTTATATGCTGAAAGTTCTTCCATGAGCACCATAGATCCTATGGTATAAAAGTTGACAAATGAACTGCTAGCCTTAAAAAGATAAATGGCCCAAGGTATGTCTGCTCTTACTTATCAGGATATGTTAAGAAGAATGTTTCCCAATCAGTCATATCAAGGCAATGCTACCAGAAATCAAGGACAACTGAATCTCCTTCCTCCTCCACATGAGAAGCTTAGCATTGAAGCAACACCTACTAATTCAGTAGTTGGTTACCTTGAAGTTGAACATAATTCTCGTTCCAACCTGAGTTAGACCAACAAGATGATGCTAATCTCTTTGTAGAATAAGAAGAAGAATTATCTGGTGACTCTAATATCTATTTTTTGGATTATAAAGATGAAACTGGAAGTAAAAGAGAAGTGTTTGATGGATCCTATGCTATTTTTACTAGATCCTAGAACTAGTCAGCTCAATAAGATGATAAAGAAAAATCAAGAGAAGAACCTTAGCCGATAGTTTCTATCACTAAATGAGGGACTTCATTGCCTTTCTAACCAAAGGATCAAGTAACTAAAAAAAGTAAGTACCACAAATCATCCGATACCTTCTACTTCTATTTCTCAAACCAGTGCCACACCCAATAAAGATCAAGATGATGGGCTTCCTCCCTCTACTTCTAGCTCATTTCAATTATTTGATATAATTGATCATGCCAAAAAGACTAAGATTCAAATGACTGAGATTCAATACTTATGAGCCAATCCTGAACAGTTTGATAAGTTGGTCGAATACATGAGAAGTAAGATTGCCCCTATAAGACAAGATTCTTCAAAGTTGACTCACGATTCCTCCAAGAATAAATCCACCCAGAATAATCTTGTTGTTACTCCTCTTTTTGCTCCTGAGAAAATAGAACCTTTTTATGCTTCCCTATTAATAAATGGTTATAAATTGAGTAATTGCATAATAGACTCTAGAGCTTCTAATTACATTATGCCCACCAAGGCAGTAGATTCTCTTGGTTTTACTTTGACTAAGACTTTTGGGAGGTGCTTTTCTATGGAAAACAAGCAAGTCCCACTCCTAGGTCAAATCAAAGATGCCCAATTTATGTTTGTAACTTTTCCAGAAAAGAGAATTAAAATGACAGTCCTGGTGGATGATGTTCCAGCCTCTTACGTCATCCTTCTTCAGCAAAATTTTTATAAAGATGTTGGTGGTGAATTAAGCATGGACCTATCTAAGGTGAGGATTCCAGTCAAAGGCATTATGTAAAGATTGATCCCTGAGAAGGAAGTAAAATATGTGGTCACTCAAACATCAGCACCTAAAGCTCAAATTCTATTTGAGTCTTCAGGCATGGGTAACTACTTTTTGTCCATAGAGGAAGTTCACGAGATGCCTGAAAAAATTCCTAAATATTTCAACCTAAAAATTGGTTCAGATGGAATAGCATAAAGATTGGCAGAGTGCAATGTAAGTGTAGAAGAATCTTCCCCTCTAAATGAAGAAGAATCTAAAAAAAAATTAGTTTTTAATGAGGTATGGATTCTAGAATTTGATGGCAGCTGCTCCTCTACCAGTTTAAAAGCTGAGATTGTGTTGATATCTCCTCAAGGAGATATTTTTACTTCTTTATACAAGTTGTAGTTTAGCAACACCAACAACACAGTTGAGTATGAATCTTTACTGCTTAGATTGAAGATTGCTCGAGATAAAGGCATAAAAATCCTCCATGCCAAAGGTGATGCTAAATTGGTGGTTTATCAGGTAAGGAACCTATATCAAACCAAAAATGAGAAACTATGCCACTATTGCAATTTAGTCTAAGATCAATTAAAAACTTTGATGCTTTCAGCATCTCTGCTATACCCAAGGAATTCAATGACTGAGCTGATGCACTAGCTGTTTTAACAGCTCTATTGGTTCCTCACCCTAATTTTAAAGGAGATAAGTACACTATTAAACTGGTCTTCCAACCAAGTATTCTTGATAATGCCAGCCATTGGTAGGTGTTTAACAATGACAATCAAATCATTGCCTTTTTGGAGTAAAATGATAGCTTTGAACAACTTCATTTTGATGGTAGTGAGCCCCAAAAGCTTGAACTAGTCTCTGAATCAAATGCAAATACAAGTGAAGAGTTCTTGTAACTTAAAGGGAATAAGATCCCAAAAGGCCTAGTTTCCCTTGAGAATCTATTTGACAAACACTATAGGTTCATTAAACAGTGGCAAAATTATTCATGCTCCTCCCAGGAGTTTGATCAAGTAAATTTAAATACCAAGGAAAATCCCAAATTGGTGAACATTGGAAAATATTGCACTCAAGAAGAAAAGTTCAAGTTCACTACTCTGCTCTGCCAGTATATAGATGTCCTATCATACTCCTATGATGATCTAAAATTGCTCAAGCCTGAAGAAATCTGCCATGACATTTCTCTCAAAAGTGATTCAGTGCCTTATAAGCAAAAATCTAGATAGTACATTCCAAAGATATTAGGTACTATTCTATCTGAAATATAAAAAATGTTGAGTGCTAAGATAATTTTCCCAATCCATCATTCCACATGGATTGCAAATATAGTCCCTGTGAGGAAGAAGAATGGTGAAATTCACATCTGTGTGGATTATAAAAACTTGAATCAGTCATCATTAAAAGATAACTATCATTTTCCTATCATGGATCAAGTTCTGTAGATGGTGATAGGTTCAAATATGTTATCAATACTGGATGGCTTCTCAGGATACAATCAAGTTGAAGTTGGTAAAGCAGACTAGCATAAGACTGCCTTCACCACACCTTGGGGCACCTTTGCCTATCGAAGAATGCCATTTGACCTGATAAATATTGGCACCACTTTTCAGAGAGTAATAGACCTTGCTTTCAAAGATGAAATGGGTAAGTTTATTATAGTATACCTGGATGATTTAACAGTCTTTTCCAAGCATCATCCTAATCATTTTCACCATTTGAAACAAGTGCTGGAATGCTACCATCAGAATGGTATTTATTTAAATCCCAAGAAATCTATTTTTGGGGTAATGAAAGGGAAACTTCTCAAGCACATTATATCTTGAGAAGGTATAAAATTTGACTCAAAAAGATTCAAGTCCATACATGAGCTTACCCTACCCACAAGTAAGACTGCAGTTCACTCTTTCTTTGGAAAAGTGAATTTTTTACAAAAGTTCATCTCTGAGTTCACTGAGAAGACTCACCACATTGTGAATATGATGAAGGGCAAAGCCACTTTTTGATGTACTGCAAAAGGAGAATCAGCTTTTGAAGACATCAAAAAAGCAATCGCTCACACACTAATTCTGATTTGTCTAGATTACATCAAAGACTTCAAAATATATATCTATGCTTTTGAGCATACACTTTCAGCTATTTTGGTTCAACAGAACCAAGGTGTGGAATCTCCCATTTATTTTATGAGCTATCCTCTTAAATCTCATGAGCTAAAGTACTCAAATATGGAGAAACATGCTTATGTTGTAGTTAAAGCGGTGAAGCATTCTAGGTTTTACATCCCAAATTCACACACTATGGTTTTGGTGCCTAACACAATGGTAAAGTCCATTCTAACTCAATAGGAGTTTGGTACTAAAAGGTGAAATTTGATTGCTAAGATTTAAGAGTTTGATCTTGACATCAAACCTACCAAACTTGTGTAGTGAAAGGGCCTTTTCTAGTTGATTATTGATAATATTCTCAAGGAAATAGAAAATGAAGAAATAGAGGTTGAAGACGTGCCTACGGTCCTCTTCGTCGCTACTACTAATGAGTGGTATTTTGAAATTAATCATTTTTTACCTATAGTGAGTGTCTTGCTCATCTATCCTAAAAATAAAAATGGAATATTAAGCTAAAGGCTATTAGTTATGTCTTGTGGGACAATGGTTTGTATAAGAGAAGCCTTGATGGGGTATTTCTTCACTGCGTCGATAAGGTGTAATAAGGTAAAATTTTGGAGTCCTTTCATAATTTGGCCTATGGAAGACATTTCTCTACACCAGTAGCAACCCATAAAATTCTATGAGAAAGGTACTATTGGCCCATGCTATTTCAAGATGCTTATAAATGGGTGTGTTGGTGTGAATTGTGTCAATAGTTTGTTGGGAAACTTAAATTGGCCGCATTACCCCTTAATCCAATGGTAATTGAAGAACTTTTTCAACAATGGGGTATTGAATTCATTGGTGTAGTCAACCTGTCTTCAAGTGTTGGGCATGATTATGTCCTCACTATGACTGATTACTTTATCAAATGGGTGGAAGCTATTCCAACTACAACACGCTACTTCAAAAGTGGTATGTAATTTTCTTAAAGAAAATATTATTTCATTTTTTGGGGTTCCAACTAATATTGTAACAAATAATGCAGCCTATTTCTCTTCTCATAAGATTACCCAATTCTGATTTTATTATGGAATTACCCTCTCCCACACTTCTGATTATTTTCCACAAGGAAATGGCCAAGTAGAATCGAGCAACAAGAACCTGGTTACTATTATCAGGAAACTAGTAAATGATAATCAGAGGACTTGTAATAAAGCATTATTTGACATTTTATGGGCAGATAGGATTACACTCAAGAGGGAAATAGGCATGTCACCATTCCAAATTCTATATGGTTTGAATGTAGAAATACCAATCACCCTAAAACTATTAGCACTCAGGTTAGCAAAGGCAATCAAATATTCAACCTTTGAAAATTCTATTGATAAAAGGATCATGTGTCTAACCAAATTAAATGAGTAGTGAACCATGGTGGTGGACTGGATTACTGCACATCAAAATTAGATAAAGAAACTCTTCGACAAGAGGGCAAAGATTTATGATTTTTAGATTGGAGATCAAGTCTTGTTGTGGGACAAGAAGAAAGAACCAAAATGAATGCATGGCAAATTTTATTCTTTGTGGAGAGGTCTGTTTACCATTCATCAGGTCTATGGTGAGAATAGCTTCTTGATGGAGTAACAAGATGGAGTGCCATTCTCATTACCTCACAGTGGGCAGCATATGAAACACTTCAATCTTTGAAGTATTAGATGAGTTCACTTGTACATTTGTATAGTTTTTATGTTTTTTATTTTCTTTTAGTTTTTTGTGTCTTTTCCTTTTTCTCACTTGAATCCATAGCCCAATGGCTTAGATGAAGGCACTTAGAGACTAGTTTCTACTCCCATCGATTAGTTTGATCAATAGAAGTTCCCCAACAAGAGCCAGCTGTTGGTCCCAAAATTAGCTACGCTCATTTTTGGAATAACTCCTAAAAAATTTGTCTGTTTCATATTTTTCTCTTTAAGTTCATCTTTCAAGGCAAGTTTTTCTTGTTCTCATGTTTGCTCAACTGGAAACATTCAAAGTTCATGATGTTCCCTTGTTAAATTTTCCCAAAAAAATGAAAATTATTACCATCTTGATGTGGCTAGATGACAAATTTCCCCTGTTTCTCAGAGTTAGTGTTTTTTGATGTTTTCATGTAGGGGCAGCATTTTTCACTACCACTGCATTTGTTTTTTGTCTTTCATGCAAAGGTGGCATTTTTTTCCACCCTTGCATCCATCATGCAAGAGTGGCATTTTTCATCACCCTTGCATCCATCATGCAAGAGCAGTGAATTTTTCCACCCTTGCATATCTTTCTAACTTTCCATGCAGAGGTGGTGAATTTCACCACCCCTGCACGGCCTCAAATTTCATCTGTAATATTTATGGCTGCATGAGTCAAGTGGTTGGGGGTGATTTCCACCCCCATTTAATCTCTTTTCTCCATCTTTTCAACCCATTATTCCATTGCTTCTCCTCTCCCTGTGCCTAGCTGATCTAGTGAGCTAAAGGAAGCACATTTTCACTGGATTCAAGTGTTGTTTCATGATTACGAGGTAAGATTGTTGTGTTTCTTTTCTTCTAGATTTATTTTTGTTTTGTTTATACTTTTTATTCTCTTCTCCTAGTTGTTTTTTCTTTTCTCTCCCTCCTTGTTAGGCTTTCTTATGTTTTTTTTCTTTTTCCTCTACCAACAAGGCAATCTAACAAATTCTATCCCTCACCCTCATTTTTCACTCATCGACCTTCTTGACTGCCCTTGCATCTTCCAGATCGACTAGTGTTAGGGCAGAGAAATTTTCCATCCTTACAAAACTTGGTACCAAATCCTTACCAGTATAAGGGTGGTAAAAATCACCACCCTAACATAAGACATCCAACCTTCCAGTCAGATGCATTAGTGGAAATTTTTGCCATCGATGTAATCTAACCACCGAACCAAGTGTAAGGGAGGAAAAAATTACCACCAATACACCTAACCTCCCCAATACATGCAAGGGTGGCAATTTTTGCCACCTTACATGAAACATCCAACATTTGGCTATGCATCGGTGGTGATTTTTGCTACCAATGCATCCTTTTACCCTAATGTGCATAGGCAAAAAAATTTGCCGCCTATGCACAAGAAACCCCTTTCACATGCAAGGGTGGCAATTTTTGCCACCCATGCATACCTTTTCCCCATTTTTCCTAACTCTGGGAAATTTTTATTTTTTTTATTTTTTGAGCTCACTCATCTTTCCTTCCACTTTCTGACCTGCTCTCACCTCAGCCCTTTCAAGCATGTTTCCCTAGTCATGATCACCCAACATGCAATTTTCCTAGATTGCCAATTTTTTCTCCTAATTGTGCGATCATGACTCTTATCACAGTTTCTTCTCAAAATCCTTCTTTGTCAACATACTTTTGACAAAGGCTCATCCCAATGACTAAAGCTTCTCCAAAGAAGTTGAAGGCGATGAAGTATCAATATCAAGATGTTTTTCCAATCACCTCAGTCACTTATAATGTCGACGACATTAGAGACACAGAGATTAGCCACATAAATATGGTTGAGTTTGTAGAGAGAACCAAGGTGAAAAATTTGAGCTCTAAAATGAAGAGGATAATTGAGAGCAATATCCATCTAGTCTCCTCTTTTCCTATGGTGGCACATCACACAAAATTCATCTTCTGGTTCACCTAATTCTATAACAAAGAGACCAGAGTTGTGTCAGATGCTAGTGGTAATGTAGTAATTTGACTAGACCTTGAGTTCATTGATAAAGTTTTCATGTGCCCTCCTGCTACTAAAGTATTGAAGATCGACTTCATCGAAGCACAAAAGGAATACGATAAAGATCCCAAGAAGGTGAAGAAGGTGTTCAATAATAGGTGGCTGAAGACTCCCAGAGCCAACTTATCTAGATGGCCATGGAACTTTTTGAGAAGTTAATTATAGAAGAAGTTGGTGACTTAATTACCCTTCTCAATAGGGTACGAGGTTTACCCTCTTCTTCTCGATTTCATGAATGGATGTATCCCTTCATCAAGATAATCCTCCAAGGGAAACAAGTCATTTTCTAGGGTGAACAAATCAGTAATGCTCTACATGAGAAATTGACAAAGGTGTCTACTACTTCAAAGTTCTATATGACTTCATACCTAGTGTACATTGCAGCTTTAATGAGAACCTTTCTAGGTTTGACATCAGAGGAAAATAGAAAAACCACCCCTGTATATCAATATTACCCTCAGAAAACATTAAAGGGATCAATCCATCACTTTAGGAGGGTAAATGATGCCTTCTTCACAGTATTTTTGTATCTTTTTGACTCTTAATTAGAATAAAAGAGAGTACTAGATGAAGCCTATACTGTTGTCAATGACTTCGGCTGTATGTTCTTACAGTTCCCTACTTTTTGCTATTTGTGGGTTGGCTTTTTCCAAGTATATCCCTATATGCTTCATAGATTTCCTTCTGATAAATTAATCCTGATAGAGTTGTGTAGACAAATTATTGTTGTACACAATAAGCAGATGGAACTTAAGAAACTAGGTTTCAAGTTCTCCATTGAAATTGGTAGGTACTCAGTGTTGACCACTACAAAATCAAGGGTAATGGAGACTGAAATGCAACTTGTCACTATGAAGCATTTCAAAAGAAGGCCCAAATTTGATTATAGAGGTGTCAAAGACATGATCAGAAGGAAGACTTAGTTCCATGAGCCCATGATTGAAGACGTCTAGATAAATTTAAGAACAATAGAAGATATCAAGAAGATAGACTACAACAAACTATCTCTGAAATAAATCAAATATCTAGGGCTCGCTAATATTCCTCTAAATCTAGTAGATGATAAAGATCTAGTCAATAGCAAGTATCTTGCTCAACAAGTTGCTAACTCTCCTCTTCCTCTGATCTAATGGTCTCAAAAAGAGTTGACCTCTTTAAGAATGAGATTCAAACCAATATTGGCTAACACCAATGATTGGTTATCAAATAAAGGGATCACTTTAAAAGAATTCATCATAGGATCAGAGGCTGAATTCCAAGAAGAGACAAGGAGGAGAGTAGAAAACATGATAAAGAATAAAGGTGATGTTTCTTCTCCTTCTAGGCCCCACAAGCCTATGATCATCTTCATGTCAAAGAAATTGAAATTTATAGTGAAAGAACCAGATACAAAAAATATGGAGGTTGAAAAACAAAGTGCCCAAGAAAAAGTGACATAACAGATGGAAATAGATGACAGACCTGTAGGTCAATAAGGGATAGAAGCTCTATCTCCATAAGAGGGGGTACAACTAGTCACATGAATTTCTTCTTCTCCACCCCACTCACCTATTACAACTCCTTCACCCATTTCTCCCATTAATATTCCCTCTTATAGAGCTACCTCTCCTTCTAGAGTTATTTTTGGTGACCCTCAAGGCACTTCTGGAGATGTTCTTCAATCATCAGGATCCATCCCTAGTCTGTCATCTCCTTTCAACATCAGAGATAGTTTCACCTTTGACCAGTCAGTGGCTGGTGTAATTTTGCCTGATAATATGCCCACTACACTTGTTGTTCTTACTAGTAGTACAGATGTTACCCTAGTGACACCAACTACAGGGACTGTTGCTACTATAAGTGCTTCTGCTATCCCACCTTGGTTGTCGACTTTCACACCCAAAAGGAAAAAGCAAGCCATCTCTCCAAATGACTTTGACTTCAGTAAAATAGTTCTAGTGAAAGCTAGAATCCCAAGAAGCCAAAAATCATTTCAAAAATGATTGGAGATAAGGGGCACAAATTTCTAGAGATAGCCAAATGCCCATAAGATTCAACCCTTAAATTTTTTGATATGAGCAGCTACTCCATTTCTCGAGTTGAGTTGGGGAAAACAACTCACAAGGGAACCAAGAGCGATTTGAAATTTTTAATGGATATCATGGTCCAAAAATTTGATAGAGAGAGAGAGAGATGAAAGATCATTACAAAGCAAAGGTAGAACAATTGATCGTGGTGATTAGGATATTCACTTTTGCTCTAGAAGTGACAACTCCAAAGGCCTTCTCCGTAGATGATCTTGTAATCCAAAAAGTAGAGAAAACCTCTCTAAAGGTAAAAGTACTTGAAGATTACCTAGATAAGATGCATGTACAAGGGATTTCCCTATTTATAGAGGTGGCTGAGAAGACAGGGAAAATGAAGAAAATAAGAACAGAGTTAGAAGACCTTATCAATATTATTTCTCAAGATATTGATAGCACAAATAAATATCTTATCAAGTGGATAGATATGAAATCACTGAAGAAACATACCTTAGTATCAATTGACATCATTGCTGATAGGGATTCTTATATTGAAATAAAAGAATCACTGATATATAGGATCTAGGTACTTAAGGCGCTGATTAGTGACCTCAAATCTTGCAAGGATGCCAGTGAAGAAAGTGAAACTAGTCTGTTGAACAAATTGGAGGAGTTTCCTTGTATACTCACCTCTCAAGACAACCAATTCATTTTAGCAGAGGAAATGATTTAGGAATTCAAAAGTATGATCTGAAGGGAATTCAAGGAGAAAGCTTCTCAATGGCTTTTATGGATAATATTTTACATATTTAGTTAACCCTAGATAATATGAGAACCAAGTTAACTAGTCATGCAAAAGCAATCATAGTAGTGAGAGATGCCATAGTTAGAGCTAAGGTGTTTTTAAAAAATAATATTGCACCAAACAGTATCAGGATACAAGTAGCTATCACCATGTATGATGCTCATCTGAAGAAGTCTGGCAATAGAAGTTGAACTATTATTCCATATTTTTTTCTTCATTCTTCTCATGTACTTTTTAATTGACTTGGGACATTTTCACATGTACTTTTTTAATATGTAATTACATGTAAAAATATGGAAAAGCCCCGAATTCAATGGTGACTCATCTTTGACTAGGTTTTCGATATTTAAGTCTTTTTCCAATTTTAAAGTTTTTTTCCTATATATATAGAGGAAGCCTCTTTTGTAAAGATATCTCTAAATAATTGAGAGCAAAAACTCTACCAAAATTGAGATACTTCTTGAGACTTTGATCTCAACTTGTAAATCAAATTTTCTTGAATGAATGAGAAGCATGCTATTTTCAGACTTTGTGTTGAAATAATGTGTGTTATTTAGGAGATCATTCTTATGTTCTCTTTCCTAATAATCTCTCATCTGTTTGATTAAATAAGCAAAGTGTGTGTGGAAATTATCTGAATACATTCTAAAAGATATCAGAAAGACTTTAAACTAATTTTATCCTTTTTGATCTTATTATCTATTGTAGTTTTATGTGAAGACTTTGAGCTTTACTTCACTCTACTGTTACATACACTTCAAATCAGTGAGAGAAGCAACAAAAGACTTTGTGCTTTCATGGGTTTCTTGTAGACCTTTTACTACCTAGGAAGAATTCTTGTTTTTTGTTGTAGACCACTTATAAAATAAGAGAAGTACCTTCTGTCATTTCACCAAGATTTCTTCTATCTCTATGAACATCATCTCTAAAAAAAAGAGATGGATGGTGTTATCCTACCTTGAGTGTTATTTTCTGATTATTTATTTATATTTAATATATAAGTATTTTAGATTAGAGAACCTCCCCTTGATGAGAGGAGAGATTTATCTCTCTGTGATGTGGTAAACCCACACTTTTTTCCATATATAATCTCCTTGTACTATGGTTGATATACCCATTTTACCATCAGTTAGCTGACGACAAAATATTCACCCAACAGATGGCATAGACATCCTCTAGTGTGATGGCCACCTCTATCAGATCCCCATCTACCTCCCATCTAAAGGTGTTATTTATTTATTCCCAATAATTGATGAACATGAATAACATATCTAAACTCATGGGGATCCTACACATATTAGCTATGCCTCTTAGACCTATGGATACTAGTATATCCCTATCTCTATCTAATAAACACTCTAATAATGTTAGTAACCAAGCCATATCCATAATTATCTAGAACCTCCATCATCTCTACAACCAAGACACAATAAAGGATGTATTAGTTCTTTCATGTCATGTATAGTCAAAACACATTCTTTTTACATGTTTACATAAAAACAAGCCAATTCTTTTTTTAACTTATTCATTTTTCCATTTTACCCTATTTCTAGCCTAATCAGTCATTATTTCCCTCCTTTGGTCATTTTGAGCCATTATAAACCTCTTTCATCCTTTTATACACTTTTTTGTGATTATTCTGGTTCTTTGATCAAACTAGTTTGACCAAAATTTCTTTATTTTTGCCTTGGTTGACTCTAAAATTTAAGTGAACCCTCTTATTTTCCCCTTATTAGTGTTGTATTGTCATTCTGGACCTTGTAAATCAGTTGGAAAATTGCATTAGGGTGTTATCCTAAAAAATGTATAGGGTCAACCTATACCTACTGGGTTGGCACTATGGATTCTACTTAGTTTCAGCCTACTGGGTCGACTAGGTCAACCTAGTTCATTCTACATGTTGACCCCTTACATTTTCTTCAAAAAGTCTATTTTTATTGCTTTCTTCCTAATTCCTCTAAACCCATTTCCCATCTTGCTATTTTATACCCATATAATCTAATTTTGCCTTATTTTAACATCTATAAATGCTTAAAATTCAAAATCACTTAAAATTCACTTAATTTAATACAAATTTTAAAAACTAGTTTGAGATTCATAGTTGCATTCTTGTATTACACCCGTTGTTGCCTCTGGAGCCTCTCCCTATCTGGCTTGTAATCTCCTCACCATCCTAGCTCATTTTGTCTCCATATCTCTCTTTTTCTTTCCTTCACAACTCAAAATAACAAATTACTTACCTTTTCCCCTATTTAAAAACACTTTTAAAAATTCAAATTCTTCAATTATTGTCCTATAGATTCCTTATTTTGCCTATATCTTTTATTTTACTCATCCTTTTTTAAAACTATAAAATGCATTGGATTAATGATGATGTAGAGATTATTTTCCACTATCATATGATTATCTTTCAAATTTTTTGATTTTTAGCTATTTTTTGCACTAACTTATATAGTTTTCCTAGTGTTCTTCACATTAGATGCCTTCACATTTCTTACAGTCTACTTCTTTATCTACAACATTAAAGTAAGAGAAGTTATGTGTTTTTCAATTTTGCCTTTTTCTTTATCTTATTTTTTGTTTATTGTGCTTTACTTAGCATCATCATTGTGTGTTATCATGTTTTTTGCTTGAAGTACCATCCCATGTTGCACTTACATGACACGTGAT
The DNA here is from genome assembly GCA_037957365.1 of Torreya grandis. Taxonomy (NCBI): domain Eukaryota; kingdom Viridiplantae; phylum Streptophyta; class Pinopsida; order Cupressales; family Taxaceae; genus Torreya; species Torreya grandis. Next base: position 1,085,006 of record JARHVA010000198.1, read on the forward strand.
GAGCTTTGAGTGGGGCATATGTATACACATAATATTTTCAAACTTTTATTGATTATTGACACTTTGTATCTTATAAGAACCTATCGAGTCTCAATCCCCTCTGAATGCATGCCTTAAAGGGTGCATTGGGAAAGGGGTGGGTAGACCATCAATGCTTCGTAAGATTGTTGTCCTTTTTTCCCCTTGTCATCTACATAATCATCTCCTAAAACCATTAAACCTAACTTTATTCTTCTCAATTATACCCATTCCAATCATTTTCCTCTTTCCATCATCTTTTTCTTTCCTTAATTCCCTTATTAATTGTTAGTTTTACTAGGTCAATCATGGCCAACCCTATACAGTTTAGGGTATTTTTCACTTTTTGGGTTTGTTAGTATTTCAACCGACCAAGGTCAAACTCTAGTGAATTATCACTAAAAACACATTGGATTGACCATGGCCAACCCTATACATATGATGTTTTTGGGAGGATTTAGGGAAAGATCTACCTATATATACAAGTTTAATATACAAACATTTGTAGAGAAAAGAATTGATGAAGAATAAGTGTGAACAAACATCTACTTATTGACCATTCTACTTGAAAAATAAAGCTTAAGGTTCCATCCTTTCTTTGGAGATATGATTCTTGTCTTGTGGAGAAGTATTTTTGATCCAGGCATCAATTTAGGCGACAATTCGGGTGACAGTTCCCATGGCATATTCAGACGCATCTGTCATCAACTCAAAAGGTTGATGCAAATCTAGCAAGGCAAGAACAGGGGCTGAGCAGAGTCTATTCTTCAAATTCTCAAATGCCCTTTACTATATTTCACCCCACTGAAATGTAGCTTTTGATCCTCCTTTAGTCACTTGGGTTAGTGACCAAGCAACATGTGAAAATCCAAGAACAAACCTGCGGTAGAAATTTGCAAGACCCAAAAAGCTACGAAGCTCTGTGAGGGTCCTTGGTGTGGGCCATTCTTGAATAACCCGAATCTTTTCTAGATCAACAGGGACCCCTTCTGCATTCACAACATACCTGAGGTACTGAATTTTTGTCATCTTGAATGTGCATTTGTCAAGATTTGCATACAACTTCTGCTCCTGAAGAGTTTGAAGCACCTTACAAACATGTTGCAAATGTTCTTCCCACGTTCTGCTATAAATGAGTATGTCATCTAAGTAGACAACCACAAACGAGTTGGTGAAGGGTCATAGGATGTCATCCATCATCCTCATGAAGGTTGCAGGTGCATTAGTTAAGCCAAAAGGCATAACCAACCATTCAAAGAGCCCCTCCTTAGATTTGAATGCAGTCTTCCAAACATCAGTGGGATCGATGGGAATTTGGTGATAACCAGATTTGAGATCAATTTTGGTGAAGAACTTTGCACCACAGAGCTGGTCCAGCAGGTCATCAATCCTGGGGAGAGGATAGCGATTCTTCACAGAGATTTTATTCAGGGCTCGATAGTCAATACAAAGCCTCCATGTTCCATCTTTCTTCGGTGCCAAGACAATTGGGCTACCACAAGGTGAAGATCTTGGCCTGATGTGACCCTTTTGGATCAATTCTTGAATCTATCTTTTTATCTCATCATTCTCCAAAACTGATTTGCAATACACAGGACTGTTAGGCAAAGGTGATCCTGGGATCAAATCGATAGAATGTTTTACCTGGAAATGTAGTGGGACTCCTATAGGTGACTTGAATAAGTCATCATATTCTCCTATGATGCATCCTATCTGCTTCTGTTGTTGTGTTGATTGCGTAGTTAGGACTGCAACATCAGCCTTCGTGGATTTTTGTGGCTTGACCACCATGAGGACAAATTGCTTTGTTTTCTCCACCAATCTCTTACATTTCTTTGCACTGATCAGGGAGACAGATGTGGGAGGTGGTACCTCTGGTACCCTATAGCACCATTTTCCAAGGGTGAGAGTAATCCTTCGGGTTCGTGATTCATAGATGCCATGTCACTCATACATGAATGGCTGACCAAGGAGTACATCACAAACATCTAGATTGACTACATCACACAAGACTTCATCTTGGAATGGTTTTATGTCATATGAAAGAAGACACTGATGGGTGACACGGAGGTCTCTCCCTAGGCTTAACCATCCAATACTATAGGGCTTTGGATGAGGCTTCACAGATAGATTTAGACTTTTCACAACTTTAGCAGAGATTAAATTCTTTTGACTCCCACTATCAAGAATGAAATGTAAAGGCGTACCTTTTACCCATAGTTTAGAGTGGAACAATCTTTCCTTGTCATCTGGTCTTTCTCCACGGTTCTGTGATGAAGCGACAATGGTGTTCGGCTCAGCATCTACAATTTCTTCTTCGTCCTCTTCGACTGTGGGTTGTGTATGAGGCAGAGTAGTGGATGTTGAGTATTGTGACTTAGAAAGCAATGACTTGATGGCCCGACATTCTTCTTTGGAGTGAGTCCCAGTTTTGTGGTAATCACACCATTTTCCAGCCTTCCCTTCCTGGGATTTCTTATCCTAAAACTCCTTTTGCTTCCAATTTGGGCCTCGTGTTTGACCTTCCTTATCACTTTTCCATTTTGAGGGTTGACGCTTCATATTCTTTCTGCCATTCTTCTATTCAATCTTCACTGAAAATTTGTATGCCTCACCGAGGGTTTCCAAATTGAAGAGTTCCATTTCCCCCCGTATGTACCATTGTAGTCCACCACGATATTTGAGAGTCTTATGTTCTTCACTTTCTTGAATTCCCAACCTTACAGACAAAGAATGAAAAGTGTCTATGTAATCTTGAATAGATTGGTCCTTACCTTGGCGAAGTTGTTGCCACTGTATGTAGAGATCATCATATGCTCCAATGGGATAGTACTCTTCTTTCACTGCTTCTACAAAATCATTGGTATCAGAGCTAGGTCTCGAGGTCGAGACCCGCGGAAGCTGGTGGGCATGATCCATATATCCCTTCTCAGGGATAGTGATACACTGCTGCCACGTGTCCAACCAGGATCGCCTTGGGTGCTTCAGTCCCTGGGCCATATAGTGGTCTAGAAGAGGACCCAGATCACTCCGGAGCATCCAGGCATCAATTTAGGTGACAATTCGGGTGACAGCAATCTAGTACCTTGGGTATGTTGTGAATGCAGAAGGGGTCCATGTTGATCTAGAAAAGATTTGGGTTATTCGAGAATGGCCCACACTAAGGACCCTCACAGAGCTTCGTAGCTTTTTGGGTCTTGCAAATTTTTACCGCAGGTTTGTTCTTGAATTTTCACATGTTGCTTGGTCACTAACCCAAGTGACTAACGGAGGAGCAAAAGCTACATTTCAGTGGGGTGAAATACAACAAAGGGCATTTGAGAATTTGAAGAACAGACTCTGCTCAGCCCCTGTTCTTGCCTTGCCAGATTTGCATCAACCTTTTGAGTTGATGACAGATGCGTCTGAATATGCCATGGGAACTGTCACCTGAATTGTCGCTTAAATTGATGCCTGGATCAATTTTGGATGCATAGATAGGTTGTGTATCCCAGAGTTGATTTGTCTTTGTTATCCTTACATACCATAATAATCTCTTTTGAAACACCTTGGCCAAGAGAGATATTGAGGCTCGATGGGTTCATTTTCAAGGTAAGTATTCTTAACTTTATTTATCCTTTATAAGAGTATATAGATAATTCAATTATGCTTCTCTCTTCTATGCATTAGGATTCCATATACATTTACATGAGTATATATCTTCTCTACATGTTTAATTTAGATATTTTGTTTTATTTCTAACCCCACTTTGTGCCACAAGCTTTGGTAAGCATTAGATTATATTTACTTTCTTATTTTTTAGAATAAGTGAAATATCAAACCTTAGGAATATTTTAGGGTTATTGCATGATTGTGTTAGATAGGAGGCTTTGGAACCCTACCTCACATGGTGTATTATGGAAATTGATCCCCTAATCAGGTCTATTGGATCCCCATATTGGTCATTCTCCCACTTAAAAAATGTATTCCCAATTAGAAATGTAGGTATGCTCTATCTTCTCTAAGCTAAGATTGATTTATAGGCATGATGCAATTTAGATGATACTTACAAGGACTAATGGTGTGTTATGTTCTTTGACTGTAACTCCATGAATGTTGACCATTGAGACTAAAATTTTCAAGGAGGGAAGTTAAAATGTCATGAAAAGCATGAAACACAACATTTCACATTCATTATAAATTATTATATGATCAAGTAACTCTACACATGGTGAAATATACCTAAAACCTAGAAACGGTGCACCCAAACTATAACTTAAGATGTTTGAGCTTAAAAAATCAACTCCAAACATGAAATTAGATATGGGAGCCTTAAATTAATAAATTAAACATAGCATTGTAGGCCATTTTTTTCATCAGTGGGTTTTCTACCCCAAGAGGGTTTCCCATGTATATGTTGTGTTCATATGTTTCATTCTCTTTTGTTTTATTTTTTATGATTACTAAGATATGCATGCATGTTAAGATGGTTCATATATAGTTAAGTGGAATTGAATGAAAAGTTTTGAAGACTAATTCACCCCTTCTCAGACATCTTGTTTCTAACATTAAAAACATTAAAACAAATAAAATAATATTAAATGAATAGAATATATTATCTTTTTATATTTTTCAACTAATTAATTTAATAATAATTTTAAAAAAAATGTCTTAGAAGATTAATGGTTTGTATTGTGTCTAAAAAATAATTTTTAGTTATTTTATCATGAAAAAAAATATTTTAGATAATAAAACAAGATATAAAATACATTAATAATAAGTAAAATAAATTAAAAGGATTGATAATGGGCTTGAGATAATTAATGGGAAGAAGAAGGATAAGTCACAATACTAGAGGCCACCTAAAGAATGTATAATAAATTTGAACTTAAATCGGACCTCTAAAGGTAACCCTAGTCTATTAGGGGTAGGTCGGGTGTTTGGAGATAGTGAATGGAAACCTTTGTTAATATACTCAAAATCATTGGAATTGTAATCCAATAATGTGGTTAATCCTAGAGAATCTCTCTTAGGATTTTAAATCATGGAGAAATATGGATGGAATGAGCTTAGTGTTGAAGGAGACTCAAAAGTAGTGATTAACGATCTCAATTTAGGGGAAGTAAAGTCTTAGAGAATTAGGTTTATCCTTGAATAAATTTAGATACTAAATAAAAAGTGTGGATATGTTAGATTTAGGCATATAAAAAAGAAAGTAAATGCATTATTAGATTGGGTGGATAATGAAGCATTATTGCTTAGGGAGGATAGAATCAAATATAAGGAATGGATAGATATTTTCCTAAATGAGGTTCACATTTTTCTAATTAAATATTCAAAAGGATTTATATAATCAAAGGAATAAAATGAGTAAGGTGGTGAAGCATAATTAAAGTGTCGTGAGTAATATAAATTGAGAGACATAAATTCCTATAATGTAGATTCATCCTTGGTTGGAGCCTAGTTCTCAACCCATTCCCTTTGGTTTTATGAATAGATTGGATGTCTCAGTTGTTTAAACGAAATGATTAAAATAAGAAAGGGACATTGAGAAAGGATACTAATGTGAGGATGCCATAATTATGAAGCAAACATAAGGAAGAGCAAGAGGAAGGTTGACACATGTATAATAAGTGAATAGTATGCTTTGAGAGCTAGGACATATAATTTTAGAGAGTATATGACAACATGAGTGTGAGCCTATATTTATATCTACATTTTAATGGTGAAATTAGAGTAGGTGCCTTCACGTGCCATAGATTTGATAAGAAAATGTGGGTAGAAGAGAAAGGTTGAAGTAGTAGGAGGGTTCTATAGCTATGAAGTAGTCATGGTAGAGGGTGGCACCCTCGAATTGGATGATAGGGGAAGTGGTAATTTTTCATCTCTCTAAAAACATTGACAAGGAAATAAAAAACCCTTTCATGATGATATGGCTGAAAAATATGTGGGAAAAATCAGATGGTATGGAGGAGGTTGAAGGAAAAGACATCAAAGCTAATGAAGGATTTTATTCTCAACCCCAAATAGTCTCCTAGTATAAGGAATGTGTTCAACACTTCCTAAGCCATCATCAATGTGAATTTTTTATCAAATATAGAGGGTTAATTTTATATACATAAGGAGCATCTGGACATCAAGACCATTTTGCATTCAATAAGGTTGTAATTAGCTGAGCATTGTCATGTGATCATGGATGTCTTGGTGAAACCTGAGAGTACCTTGTCCTTTCTAGTAGAAATTATAGAGTAAAAAATACTCTACATTTTATTTAGAGTTTCAGTTGCACACTCCAAGTTTTGTCCCTGCACGTTTTGGTTCGAGACAATGAAGTTTTTTGACTCAGAGCACAGACGCAAGTTTATTTTCACCTAAATTTTGTCTAAGTATCAAATTCGCATGGAAGCTGCCAAGTGTCATCGGCCAAGACACATTTTATAATTTCTATAAGTTGCTCGGAATGTGCCATGTGTCCTGTGGTAACTCAGTAGAGCACAAAAAGTGTTGGCATCCACATCTCATGTTTTTTATACATTTCAAAAGCTTCTTTCAATAAGCTTTTCTCAGGGTCAAGCAGAAGGCACCAAGTGGCAATTGTGGAAGGTTTCAATATGTTTTTATAAAAGCAACAAAAAATGCCATGTATCCCTAGCTAAAGAAAGTGGAAGTTGCCACATGTCAACATCCAAAATATCTTCACTTTGTTTCATTGATAAGTAAAGACTATGGTGGGACCCAAGTTTTTGTTTTTAAAAGTTAGTGGAAGCCACCAAGTGTTACCATCCATATGAATCTAAAATGAGTCCCGATGTTTCTACAGTCTATCTAAAGATCAACAGAAGCTACCACATGTCCCTAGCTGAAGAAAGCTAAAGCTGCCACATGTTCCTTGTTAAAGATATGTAGAAAATGACACCTATTCCTATTCCCCTTTTGAAGCTACTCAAGTGAGAAGTGTTGTGGGTCCCATTTTCTATAAGTTGTTAAAAGTTTTGAAGTAGCAGACTATGACAGATGTCAAAAATGAAACAAACCTGAGCAAAGACACAATAAAGAGTATAAGTTATGCATAAAGTGTTGTGTGTCTTTTGTAAGCACCGTGGAAGCTACCAAGTGTCATTTTCTAGTGTCGCCTAAATAATGAGATGATTTTCAAGTGAAAAATTAGATACTGCCAAGTGTCCTCATCCGTTTCATAGTAGGAAGCATTCTGTGTATCTATTTCAGCCAATGAACTTGCACGGAGATTGAACATTTTAGATCTAAGAAATATCTTTTGTTAGACACTTCCAGTTCAGTTAGAGTTCAGTTAGACCATTGGATTGGGAATGTGCCGGCAATCTAGAGCTAGTTTGATTCTATAAATATGGGTGCAGAGATCACCAATAAAAATCATCATCGTCAGAAGACCGAGAGAATTTTTTGTGAGAGATTATTATCAATAAGTGTTAAGACTTTCTTTCTATAGCCAGTAATGTCATTTACCTTTGTTTTGTTTTCTTGAGTTAGAAAATTTGTGTAACTATGCATGTTTTTTTGCCTTTTATGTAACTGGAAAATAAATAAGAAGACCGAGTTCTGTGCCTTTGTTGATATTTTTTGTGTTCTTGCAAAATCATCTAAGTTGTGAGACTTTGATCTTATCTATTTTCATCTTTTACATTGATCATGCCTTGTTTGCTCTTTAATGTAATTGTATCTTGAAGATAGCTTCACTGTGATTAGAATTAAGGGTCAAATTAAATTTAGGTACATTGCCATAGTTAGATTTTCTTTCATTGCATTTGTGTTTCTATTTAATTCATATCCCTTTCCTCAAAATACTTTTTGATATAAAGGAGAGCCAGCTTCTTTAAAATCTAGAGGTCATTTCAGGGTGCAAGTCCCACATTCCTAAAACTTCCCATTGTTGGTGTTGGAAACAAGCACAATTTTAAGCATCAATAGTTTTTGGCATGCCTGGTGGGACCAACCAACACTTTTTTGAAGTTTCTTTCAAGAAATATGTATACAAAGAGCTATAAGGAGTCAGAGCTATGGACCAGTAACAAGATCTCAATCTTCTATTTCCATTGATTATTTGAAAGAATCAAAGCCATCAAGAAATCACCGTTTGGTATGTATAATTATGTTACTCAGAACTATGGGTCTAATGCCCCTTCATATATTTTTAATCAAGCTCAGGTTGATTATGGAATCACCTCAAGAAATAGGGATGCATATGGTTATGATTTTTGCCCTTCACAGGTCCAATATGACCAGTCTCAGCCCTGTCATGAGCTATATCAGTCTTATGCCCAGTCTTCCCAATATGTCACATCTCATACTCAACCTAATCTCATTTACACCTTCAAACAAGCACTGTTAGGATATAAAAAACATGTATTAGAGCTTGACAACAAAAGGGGATGTGGCCAAGAAATCCCTAATCATCTCGTCCATTAAGTAAGAAATGCACTAGATCTGGTTAAAAGTGAATGGGCTCCCATTGAAATAGAAAATTGGCAAAGGCTTACATATGAGATGTTGGATGTGAGTGGCTTGATTGCATCTTTGGAAGAGAAGCTGAATATTCATGAGACACAGCCTTACCAATTTTATCAACCTATATATCCACTGTCCCAAGTTTCATATCAGACATACACAACCCCTGCTCATGAGCCAAGTCGAGCAAGTCAATATCCTTTCCCCTATCATGTTGAGAAAAGTTCTGAAATAGTAAATTTGGAATTTAAGGCCAATCTTGATAAACAAATTGAATTGACAAATCTTCAAAAGTAGCAGTCTATGTTGGTAGCAAGGGAAGTGGAATATAAACCCTCACCTCCCCCTCACTTATAGCCCCATCTTCCCAAGGAAAAATTTATAATCACAAGGTCATGAGTTGGAAACAAATAATGAAATCATGGGGCAGAAGGGAGGAGGAGAAAAGTTTTGCTCAAAGCCTTAAAGAAGTTGAGGCTGATCTTACTCATGGTGATGATCAAGCAGAAGATCCTACATTTAAACACACCCCATCTACATCCCTCTAGGAGAGATATCAAGTCACATCTGATATAGATGAAGTAGTGACCAAAGGGAAAGAGGAGAATCATTTGTTTCTAGCCCAAGGATTTCCTCCTATCCCACATATGTATAACCATCAGTCTTCCACTTCATCCCTTCTCAAAGAGGAACCTTTTATGGAGGAAGTAAGTAAAGAGGAGTATTCTCAGTTCATGGATACTAAGGGAGATTTCATGAGTGCAGATGAGAAAGAGATCACCATAGGTGCACCCTTTGATGAATATGAGGAAAAGTCACAAGATTTTGCCTCTATCTCTGATGAGGAAGAGATAATTTCTAACCCTTTTCTCACTTTGCAAGATGTCATGGAGGAGCATGGACACTTCCTTAATCATGTTTTGAATGACTTGTTTAAAGTCATTGGGTCAAGTTACACTATTATTCAAGGAGGTTATGAGCTGGTTGTAGGTTGAGAAGGCAGCATTGAGACTCAAATAAATATGCAAAATTGCTGTGAGCTGTCAGGCTTATATTTTCAAGAGGTGGGTAAATCTGGAGATGATATTTTTGAAGTCATCAAAGAGGATGATCATACAATGGAACCTGAGCATAAGGTAGAAGGAGATAAGCCAAAAAATGATGTATATCAAAGGGCTTATGATGATGAGCCAACATCCATCGATTTCTTGATGAGACAAGCCAACATGAAGAACTAGCAATCGACAAGCTTCCAAGAACAAGAAGAATATGTATATGTTGGAAGCATGTTTGACTATGATCCACTCAAATGCAGGCCAATCAAGGTGGCAAAAAATAAGAGCAGGTCACCAAAGCTCCATCCCATTCAATCACTTATATGCATCATAAGTTTCCTTGCCATAAAAGAGACTTCAAAAAATTTCCTTTTGCTCCAAGAGGTAGGCAAATATACTTGGTTAGCTGTATCATAGTTAGATAGTTTCCTTTTCTTATTGCTCTATTTTCCCATTTTTTATTTCCAACTTTTTCTTTTTTAATAAGTGTTCTTTGAACACGTGGCCACAGATTAGAGTTTTTTCAAAATTTTAAAAATCTCATGCATTCATTAAATCTCTCTCAAATCTCCAGCATTTCCCAAGGTACCTTACGCAACCACTTTCATGACATGTCTAACTCACTATCCCACACATATTCAATAAAGATTTGCTAATGGTTATCCAGTTTTAATGCCATTTTGAGACTTGATGGGTCATTAAATACCCCATAACAAGCATTAAAGCTTAAAAATGTCTCAAGCATTCCTGCATCTGCTAGAAAATCCATGCTACCTACATTTTTAGTTCATAGCAAACCTACTTAGTGAAAAGTGCCTTCCCTTTTGCAAAGCTCCATACATGTTACCACAATTTACTATTTCTAAGTATAGATATAGATATGGAAGGAGCACAGTCTTCACAAGGGTCTGGTATTTATGAATCCCTTGATAAGCTTCTCATAAGCAAATCATATGCTTTGGCCCCTGCTCAACCCTTAAAGACCTATCCATGGACTAGAGTCCCTGAAGTTGGTTATGCAAATGACCCAGCAAAGGTGAAATATTTTGCAGATAGAATCATGGACCCAATCCTTCACAAGCCTAGTAAAGCTCTAAGAGAAGGAACACATCAAATATGTCTTCAGAGGGCCAAGGTTGGAAAATATGAAACATTCACAATAAGGATATGGACTTCCTAACTGGCACAATTCATTGTCCCAGGTGTGCATCCATGCCCTGACTTGGTTGAAATATACATTGAATTATTTCATGCTCCTCAAATACCATACAACAGGGTCCATTCATAGTGCAGATTACACCAAAGGCTATCAGATACATGTTGGCCCTATATCATGACAAGATAGCCACATTTCCCACCATTGACAAAATGCAAACAACATGGGCAAACGTCAATTCTCAATTGAGGTTTTTGAAATCAAAATTGCAATCAGGCAATGATGATACCACTATGCTGACACTGCCAACAATAAGAGTATTATTTACACAAGCTAGTCAAGATGCACTTTCCATGATGGATTTCATTTTTGGAATGAAAGAAGATATAACTGTCTAAGAAGAACAAATGGCCATCCTTTTCAGATTGAAAACTATTGACAAGACTTAGGAGTATTGGCTTGATTTCTCTGAGCAAATTACATATTCAATGGTTAAACAACTCAACTAGTTCAAATCTAAAGGGCTTTTTAGGTATTCCTCATATCTATTTTATCTCATGTTGTATCAAAACTTTGGCATCTTTTCCCAACACATGCATCTAAATATGTATGACCCAAGCTTCGGTCTACATATGACCATTCTTGTATCTGCATGGACACATATCTTATCCAAAACTAGTGACCCATGTGAATTTTGGGAAATTTTTTTTGCCCCTACTTTTTGTCATCTGAGCCTTGAATCAGTTGTAAGTAGATTGACTCCAAGTGTCTCAGACCTTATGACCAATTGCACTATTCCTTATGATTATTTTTTTGGATCCCATCATACTATTATTAGATTCCATGGTTTTAGTGGAGAACCCATGTTGCTACCTAATATTTTGACCCTTAGATTAGCATTCTTAGAGGTCACCAGGAAAGTGTCTATGATGGATAATGAATATGGCACTGATAAGAAAAAGAAGAAAATGTATGATGTTCCATGGGTGACAAACAACATGGCCCTAGAGGTCAGAGATGTTGAAGATCATGTTGTTGAGAAAGCTAGCCTTCCTGGGTTTCTCTAATTGAAGATAAATGGGGCTATGACCCAAATGGTTTCATAACTTCATAGGTCAAGAATAATAAGGTTTCTGCTAGAATTGTGCATGAGGGCCGTCCCTTTTAGGAAAATAGAAGAAATCCTAGGGAAGATATTCCTAATTTTTATGTAGAATTGATGGATTTACCCCTTCAAGAGGACAGGCCATGGGAAAATTTTTATGTTAAGCAAAGGGATTTTGATCCTAAAATCAGAATGACTTTTGGTTTAAGAAGAGCATTAAATAACAAAAACTAGAACATTGAGAAAATAGAAGCCTATTGGAAATATAGGCAAGAGATTTGTGAGATAACTCACTCTTTTGGAAATGTGGATTCAAATGAGAAATGGGAGGAAATTTGGGATGAATGTCATCTATCTCTTATATCTAGCCCTGATATAAGCAATTTGCAAACATATGGTGGAGAGTTAGAAGCTAGAGAAGAATCCAGTCAAACATTATAGACCCCAAGGAAAACATCAGTTGCAGTCACTGTAATTGTTTGGCCCCAATCTCTTAGTACCATTGAAAAACAAAAGAGTGTGGTATCTTCACCACCAAAAGATTCTCCATCACCACTAGCAATAGTGGTAAATGTTGAAGAGATGGGAGCATAGCCAGAAGAAGAAACACCAAGGAAACATAAGAGGTTGAGGTTTCAACTTGATTCAGAGGAAAGGGTAGAACCCTCACAACACCAACAACAGAGTAATTTGGTTACTCCTCAGGTAAGTGTTGTTTCTCCTTCTTCTCAATCTCTCTCTTCTTCTCTTGGGGTGACATTTCCATCTGGCTAAATAATATCCCCTTCCACCTTTGATGTGCCCATTTCTCATTTTGCCCCATCTATCCATACTCAGGCCACATCATTGCCTCATTTCCTCCCTCTATCCCAAAGAAATTACCTCCTCAAATTTCCCTTAGCCAACATTTGGCTATTCCATATGGCTTACCACAGGGTTATCCTTTCATGGGTGGGCACATTGCCTCTCCTTCTACCTTCCAAACTCAAGCAGATGCTGCTAAGAAGGCTAGGGAAGCCCAAATGGATAAAAAGAGGATCAAAGATAATAAAGTCCTGACTACACCACATATGAGGTCACATTTTGACCCAGTCCAACAGAAACTAACAGTGACCCATTTGTCACTTAATGTAGTCCAACCAAATGAGTAGATGTAGCCCAAAGATTATACAATAAATGTTGTGGCTATAGATATGTCCCTTTTCAGACCACAAGATAGGGTCGGGCTACTAAATAAATCCACTTCTGTAGTAGCTAAGGATTATTTGAAAATATCAAAGAAGCTACAAAAGATGGAGGCTGATCTAACCCAAGAGAAGGCAAATTGTAGCAGTTTGACTACAGAAATTAATACCAAGAATAATGAAATAGAGAGTCTAAATAAATAGTTGCAAGATATTGTTTCTCTTCAGACTCACTAGGCTATTCAGGCCCAAAATAATTCTTTGAAAGTAGGGCTAATATAGGTGAAAGATGCAGTGACAACCTTAAGGTAGGAAAAGGTGGCATTATAAGAAAAATATGAGGAAAGCCTACTACAAGTTGCTCAACTTCAATAGAAGCTACTAAATGAGCAGAACAATATCACTGCTATATATGCCCAAATTCAAGTTGAGCGATAAATGACAAAAAAATTGACACTTGAGTTGGTTAATAGGCCAAAGAATGTAAGGGTTTTGAATCTAGTTAAGGAGCTTTATGTATCAATATGGAAAAGAATCTCTGAGGAGATTATTTAGCTTAGACCCTCTATAACCTTTCTGTTAAATGCACAGAAATTGTGTAAAAAGGTGGAGACTTCAGTTGAAGCCACTCTGTCTGCTATCTCTATGAGAGTGTTTGACTCTCAAATGCTGCTACAAAAGCTATATGATGCAACTAATGTAACATTATCAACAATAGGGATTAGTGACAGAATGATCACTACTAAAATAGTGAATGAAGTTCTTAGTTTCAACTCCATAGCAACTAAATGCAAAGAGCTTCTAGATGTGGTGAAATAAGGAATCAAAGACATATAAAAACACAATGAAGATTTGGTGAAATTGGGCCTTCCATCCCCTTTTCCTGATAGCAACACTATGGTGATGGTTGATGAAATTAAACCTTTATTGTTAGTGAGGCAAAGTGATCAGTCAATTTTTTAGGGATTAAGAGATGATTCATCAGTGATTGAAGTAGAAGCTATTTTGATTCCTGTTCCGAACTTGAATTTAAATTGAAGGCTACCATTCATATTTTGTAGAACTTTTCACACAAGGATATCATCAATCTTGATTTATCCTTCCATGAATTTCAAAATAAGCAAGGATTATCTGATGATGAGTGGTTTGATTATTAGACAGCCTTACTGAAGTTGTGATTTTTGTCCCATTTGATCATGCGGGAGTTGTGGATTCTTATTTTGAGCAGGCTCAAAAGTCCTTGGGGTTGCCAATAACTGTAGAGTAAAAAATAATCTACATTTTATTTTGATTTTTAGTTGCACACTCCAAGTTTTGTCTCTATGCATTTTGGTTTGAGACAGTGAATTTTTTTGACTCAGAGCACAGATGCGAGTTTCTTTTCGCCTAAATTTTGTCTAAGTATCAAAGTCACGTAGAAGCTACCAAGTGTCATCAGCTAAGGTACATTTTATAATTTATATAAGTTGCTCAGAACATGCCATGTGTCTTGTGGTAACTTAGCAAAGCGTGACAAGTGTCAGCATCTGCATCTCATTTTTCTTATACATTTTGAAAGCTTCTTTCAATAAGCTTTTCTCAGGGTCAAGTAGAAGGTGCCAAGTGGCAACTATAGAAGGTTTCAATATGTTTTTATAAAAGCAAAATAAGATGCCACATATCCATAGTTGAAGAAAGTGGAAGCTACCACGTGTCAACATCTAAAATATCTTCACTTTGTTTCATTGATAAGTAAAGACTATGGTGGGACATGGGTTTTTATTTCTGAAAGTCAGTAGAAGCTGCTAAGTGTCACCATCTGTATGAATCTAAAATGAGTCCTGAATGTTTCTACATTCTAGCTAAAGATCAACATAATCTACCACATGTCCCTAGCTAAAGAAAGTGGAAGTCACCACATGTTCCTTGTTAAAGACACATGTAAAATTACACCTATCCCTATTACCCTTTTAAAGCTGGTCAGGTGAGAAGTGTTGTGGGTCCCATTTTCTATAAGTTGTTAAAAGTTTTGATGCACTAACCATTTTTTCCATGTTAACCATTTGAATTTTGCACCACCTAGTGCATGACTAGACCATTTGTGTTTTTAAAGGGAACACTTCTTACCTTAGATACCTACAAAAACATTGACCTTATCTAGGAAACTTATAGAGTCACCCGATCATCTATGACAATTACTGTGGACTAGTTACCCTATCACTTTTTCTTCTAGAAATGATCTTCTTTTTATCAACATTGTCAACTTTAGTCTTTGTTTGATCTTATATATCACACTTAGTCACATTTTATGCACATTTTTTGTGTTCCAAATACCCAACCACACCTTTTTTCACCACCTCATGACTTACCATACACTGCTTATTAAACCCTGAACTAATTTTGGTTTCACCTCATCAATTCCTAGTTTGAGGGGGAACACCTCCCATACTCAAGGTAATCAAGCCTTTGAATATTACTCCATATTTTTTTATAGCCTGTTAATTCAAAACCATATAATAAAAAAAGGCAAAATGTAGACACTAGAAAACTACACATGATAGTCCTAGTTATCAAAACCCTTATAGAACCTTAACAAACCTTGAGTCTAGTTAATCATCTAGTTAGATAACTCATAAATTTACTAGCCTAAACTTTAACTTACCATTTTTAACCCCTTTCAACTTTAGACACTTGACCATCGATGGTCAACCTAACCATCGATGGTTAGCCTGACTATCAAAGGTTAGGTCCTTGACTCCTCAAATTCTTAACACACCATTAGTTATGTGAAAGATAATGAGGCACCATTTAATATATTTTCATTATTTAGTGATAAAAAAATTCCAAGCATCATGATCAATAACCTCACCCTCTAGGGAACTTTCTATCCTCCATCTCTTTTTGCCTATAAAAGGAGGGGAGTGGGAGGTGAAAGAGGATCAATTGCAAGAGTTATCAAGCATATAAGTATTCAAGTCTGCTAGAATATAGTCTTATTTTAGCAACTCAAGATTAGTAAAATAGACCCAAACCTCTACTAAATTTTATTTTGAGGCCAAAGTACCATTACATTGGAAAAATTTATTTAGCCTTCAACCATCAACCAACTAGTAAGATACAAGTATATTAGTACTTTAGTATTGTTATTTCAAATCATTGACCTCCTTAAATTGATTAGACCTATCCACATTTTATTTCCTCTCCAAAAAATCCTTAATATAACCTTTGTCTACCCATTTACCTATGTTTCAAATCTTTTCTAATCACCTTCAAAAATATACAGGCAACCATCGATGGTTAGCACACTTACCGATGGTCACCCCCAATCACCAATGGTTACCCAATTATCGATGGTCAGTCCAACCACTGATGGTCACTGTGTCAAAAAATAATAAGTTATTTTTATCCCCTTAACCCCAACCAAATCTAAATTTTTGTGTTCCTACCTATTCACAACCCCTTTTCTAATTTTATGAACTAGACCCCACCTATTTTAGCATGAGTATTGATCCATTTTTTATAGATCTAATTATTTTATTTAACAATCATTCTACTCTCTTCTTGTATCACATTTCATTTTTCTTATGAAATTATCTTAATTTATAATTTCCAACTTGATTGTTATCAATAGTGGATTGATAGCCTCCTATCAAGCATATGCTTCTTGGATCTAGCTCATGCTAGGTAGTCCACTTAACTATCTTTCTAAAAATCTATTTTATTAGTGATTTATTATTTGTAGGTTATTCCTTCCTATCTAAATAGGAGTTCTCCATCAACATCTAGATTACATATGCATCACTAATTAGGTATTTCTACCACACCCATATTACTAGTTTCTTATCTTCTTCCAAAATTAAGAAATGAGTAGAAATTAAGAGAAATAAATACATTGTGTGGGATTAGTATCTAAGACAAACCATTGTGTATGCCCCCTCTTTTTAGGTGTTTTGTAAAGCATTCATAATAAATTATATCAAAATAGATATTTATGTAAAAAATGTTATAAAAGTATGTAAATTTGAATAGTAATGACAACATGGAGAATATTTGCATAGTCATATGTAAACTAAAAAAATATTTTTAATGTAAGATGCATATATAAATAAGCATACATAATAAAATTATATAGATAAATGTTAGAAGTTAGGCATGGAGATAAGTGATCAAAATAGAGTACTAAAATATGAATTTAACTAATTAGGGAAGGATGCATGATATTTATCATGGCATAAAAAGGATGGGAAACATGACGTCTATCATGGCATCAAAATTTGAGTAAACTAAGCAAATAACTATCCTAGCAATGATACACACAAAACATGAAATAGAAGGCCAAGGGACCACATACAAAAGACATGTTCAAATCTAACTGACATGCATAGAAACATACAATGAAGGATTTGATCCACACACAAAGACATGTTCAAATTTATACAAACAAAACAAATGATACACACAAGACACAAAGTGTGAAAGTAAACATGAAACACATGCATGAAAACATGTAATTGATCAATATAATCCATTTTTAACACTAATATATTCAATAACTTAGGTAACTATTAAGATATCA
Source organism: Torreya grandis (assembly GCA_037957365.1). NCBI lineage: Eukaryota > Viridiplantae > Streptophyta > Pinopsida > Cupressales > Taxaceae > Torreya > Torreya grandis. The sequence goes on from JARHVA010000198.1 coordinate 1,102,542, forward strand.
ATGGTTAGGTAAGTGATAAATATTTATATATATTATGCAATGTCAATAACTAAGATATCAATAATAAGGGTTAGCCAAATAAGGATAAACCTTGTGTATAATATGCCCTTAGTGAGTTTTTTATTATATAAACAAGCTATAAGAGGCATGCATCTTCTTTAGATTTGAGAACTGAAAGTGTGTACTCAATGGGATAGGGCTAGTATAATATGACAATAATTTAGGGCACTCATGTCTGAATAGGGTGATTTTTTATTTTATACAATTTCTAAGTCTAAGATAATTAAATGATTTATAAATGGTTAAATAAATGGTAACATGTATACTCTACATTCACTCATGTACACTTGTGAAGCATAGATGATATGAAATTAAATATAAATATGTACTTAATAATTGTGCACAAATTAGTTGATGTAGATGAATGAAACATAAGCATGTGTAGGTCTTAATCTTTGAATTTTATAAAATATTTGATTTTTTCTATATTTTTGCATGTATAAGCTAAAAAGGAAAAAACATAGAGAAATATACTAACTAATGAGTCTTACAAGGGACTCAATGTAAAAGACCATGTGTCTAGGATATGATTAATTACATTTTAGGAATAGATTTTTCCATATCAGTGTGATTGAGCCTATCTAAATTTAAAATATAAATATTGATTTTTCTTAGTACTATAGGTGCCATTGTCATAATGATGATCTATAACATATTATGACTATTATTGAGCATGATGAATTTTATGGATTTTGGTAATGAATTATGGAGTGTATGAATCCTTTGGTGATGCCCTATTTTAAATACCATTAGTGCCCTATAATATCAATCCAAGATGTGTAAAAGTAGAAAGAGGCTCTCTAAAATTTGTGATAAATCTCTGTTGAAGTTGCCTTTGAAGGAGAGGCCTTAGTGTAAGGGTAGATACATGATTTTGAACTCTCTAATTATGATGCACCTTTTTAGGTGGCTTAATTTAAATCTATTTTATAGGAATATTATCTATTTGTGGTAGGAAATATTCATAATGAATACCCAAGACTACTATGATCTCATTTTCAAATAAATAATTTATAAACATGTGAACTATATAATGAACTACACAAATAGATTGAATCCAAGTGCATCTCAATAATATATCAAAGATCCATGCACTAGGTACTATTGTATATATGGTGGCCATGTATGTTGAACTAACCTATAATGGTAATGTAATATCATCTATGGAGCTTTGAATTGACCATTTAATACTTTTATTTCCATGGTTTTGGGAAGAAAATATTAGTCTATGTATCCAATATGATTAATAAGGGTGATTGTACACATATTCACACTTGAACCATTATCTACCATGACACTCTAAATAGACTAGTGATCAATGTGATCTCAAATGAACAAAGAGTGAAAATTTGAGTCATCATCCACTATCTCATGCTCTAAAAATTTAATAACTTACTTATATGGCACTCAATTATATTACCTATAAATTATGTCTTTCAAAGGATGTAACACCTCTATATGATATTGGTAATAAACTGGTGGAAGGTGTGTATTGCATGCATAATTAGCTCTTGATGTATCAATTATATCATTAATTTTATGCTTTAAAAATTATAATTAAATATTTTAATTCTTTTCTTTCACTTGATTTTGGATTCAAATTGTCTATAGGTATTTGTTGTATTAAAGTACACTCATATAAGATTTTATGCTCAGTCATGCACTTAGTTATTAGGCCAAGTTAGTTCTAGGATTTGGGAAGCTAGGCACAAGGGGGAAGAAAAAAAATCACAATATTTATTTATGATATGGCACTAGCATTAGTTTCACACAAGGCATGAACCTTGTGCACTCACCCAAAGTACAACAACGAAGGGATCAAGCTTGTAATGGACTAGTTATATCATGGCGTAACTTGGGGTTATAGGGGACTTTGTCATTAGACCAAGGGGTTAAAGTAGTAAACTAGTCATAGACCATTCATATATAGTACATTTATAGGTTATTTGAAGTCACTAAATGGCATAAGGGCACCATTAGTGACTAGGGTTGGACCTCCATATCCCAACATACTAAATAAGTACTAATATAGAACTTAAAGAAAACTAACTCATATTATAAAATTATACTTCCCCAATAATATCTCATTAAATTATAGTTCAATAACATAGTTCAATAGTAGAAGCAGAGCACATGCACTCCCTAGTTCTTATTCATGCCCAAGGGCTCACAGGTGAGCTTGGGCTATACAGTCAACTACTTAAGCTACTATGCTAAATAAAATCCATAATGGAGGATCTCTATTATAATATATCTTCACTATATTTTCTCCTCCTCCACTTCTCTTCAAAGTGAGTCTTCTTAAATAGGTGATATGTAGTCTTCTACTAGGTGGAATGGGCATGCATCGAGTGATGGGTTATTTTGAGTCTATCAACCCCACTACATTACCCAAGTCATATGAGTGCATGCCACATGCCAAGATTTTACTTGGGGTTGATATCTCACCTACTCCAATCCTCCAACATCCATGCTTCTTATGTCACCATGTACAAGTTTTGGTAGGGATGTTCCTTGAAAGTTGATGCCATGCAACCACTTGCTAGCTAGTGTAGGATCCTTAGGGACTCCTCTAATTGGCATCAAAATGTATCAAATAAAGGGGAGAAATCCTTCTAAAGGTCACCTTGTGTGAATATTTACCTAGTTGGTATGGTCCATATACTATCTCTAAAAAGGGGGCACAATAGTGTTCTCATATCAATTGTGTTTACATCTATAAAATCATGAAATATTTTACTTCAAACTAATACATCTATTATTAGTGTGGAATAATTCCCTAAAAAAATTATGAATTGCATTTTGATCAAAACCTTTTAGAAGAGGCTTATTAACATCAACCTCTCTATTGGAGGAAGATATATTAGATTTCATTCTGAAAGTTTTTTTTGGACCTTATATAGAGCTTTTGGTAGGTTGGTAAATCATATCCTAGGAGGAGTTGAAATACAATGTATGGAGTGGGATATAAAACTACATATACTATTGATTCTTAATCATTCTTATTATCAACTAGTCTCACCTTATATGGTGGACTACATGAAATTTATGTTGGAATATGAATTGGTTATATATTTAAGCTATTTTGGCCAATAATTTGACTTCCATTTCATTTATTGTATGGCAAAAATATGCAATTAAGAGAAGTTTATTAAACATGATATACTAATGTACCCATGGAAGTGAACTTTATTAGAATATATCTTGTAATTCTTTGTATACCATTAAACTTGTCATTTTGGATAACATGGTCTTGTATATTAAGACATACTATGCAACAAACTCACTATATTCCTATTTTAGTTGTTCAATTTGAGCATATGAAAATTTCTTACTGATGTTGATTGAAAAATGTGATAGAAACATATCAGCTAAATGGATTGAATACATGCACCTATTTATGAGGTAAAATTAAAAACCATTATAAATAATATTCTTTTATAATCCTTGGGATTAACTTAGTCAATAATCTATCATTAGACACAAATTCCAAACATGTTGCATGAAAATATATTAGATGTTACTCAATGTCACCATTTTCATCATATATATGAGCTTTGGTGCCAAAAATCAAGCAAGTAAAAGATATACTTCTATATGTTATGCCAATGGAGTGTTTAATAAAATGTGATAATCTAGTGTTTGATTAGGTTTTGAAGAACCTTTCTCCAAATGTAGCACCTTAGTTTTCAAAGATTTAATCTCATGCATAAGGGATTTTACATCAAGATAAGAAGAATGTGGTTTAAGCAAAGGTATTATTCCCAATGACTGGGTAAGAATTAACATTTTAATCTATTGAATCCCTTGGGTTACCCCTATATTAAATTATGGGACAAAAATTGTATCCATAAGAATATAAGTCTTAATTGATAGTGTCATACTTGTACGTTTTATATCCAAAATTGTTTAAAAAATTATATAATAATTGATAAATTGTTCACATATTATTTATAAAAAAATCAACAACTTCTACTTTATTAAATTCTAGTTGTTCATCACATATAAATGGGAATATATATTATTTTTAATCACGAGGAACAAGGTTATCTTGATCCTATTTTACATGTTATGAAGTAGTGTCATTAACCTCTACATGTTCATTGTATGCATTAACATCTAAAGGTTTGAATATAACCTTGTTCTTATTCATGATATGAAATTTATCAAAAGTAGTCTTAGTATGCTCAATTGAAATACCATATAATCTATAAATTATTCTAATAGATGTAGCAACAATATTTTTAGAGTGAAAAATTTATAAAACGAAAACCTTAAAGATTGTTACTATTAAGTAATTTATTAGATATAAAAACCCTAAGATAGTAATTATAAATTACAAAAAGGGTGAAACCCTTAAAAACATCTATGGTAAGGGTTTTACAACTTTCAAACAAGAGATAGGTTCACCAATATGTTTTATCAAATTTTGGAAAATAAGTAAATTAATTACTTTGATAAGATATAAATACCTTAAGATAGTAATTAAAATTTATAAAAGAAGGTAAAAACCCTATAAACATCTATGGTAAATGTTTTACAACATTAAAACAAGAGACAGGTTCACCTATATGTTTCATCAAATTTTACAAAATAAGTAAATTAATTACTCTGATAAGTTAAAGTGTTGTGTAAAATTAGAATGATAAAATTATGAAATAAATGACACAAACTAATTTGGAACTCACTATATCTGGAAATATGCTAAAATAGGAAGGTAATAAATAAATACAACTTAGTTGGAAAAATGGAATGCACAATTGTTACTCAAACTTTAAAATAGGATATGTGAATGTTTTTATTGACTATGGATCTAAGATAGTGTTTTACAATACCTCTAGACATGAGGATTGTATTTGGATAGGGGAATAAGGAATTTTTGTCCTTATGGATCATGAATGTCTTATGGATTATATAATTCTAATTTTCATATGATTTGTTCACTTTTACTTGTGTGTTATTTTGATTGTGTGGGAGCCTTCAATCGATCATGAATACTATTATATATCTTATCCTTCAATTGTAACCCTATCTTAGTAGACCAATAATACAAATGAAATAACAAGGTAAAAATGGGTTAGCATTTGAAGTTATGATTGAATTAAACACCCATTATGTTTATCATTGTCTACATACCAATACTAAGAAGAAGGATCAAATTCCATGTAGTTATTCCATGTTATGGTGGTGTGTTTAAATTACTAATGTCAAATGCTACATGTTGGGGTAATCCTAGTTTGATTAATTTCTTCAACCATGACTTGTGACCTTATAAGTTTATTCAAAATTTAGCTCATGGATATTAGAGATTATGTATTAATAACTGGGATAAATGGGGAATTTTATCTTAATGTGCAATTAGATCTTTTGTGATTTTCAATGTGGAAGCCTCTTGTGTGTAAAATGACTTGAAATATATATTATAGTGATAAACATGGAATTCCTTCAAAAAGGGATTCTTAAAATTTTAGGATGACCTATTACATTAATTGTAAATTTACAAATTAGTTTTTATTCAGTGGGAGGATAAGATCAATAGAATTAGACACTATCCCAGAGTGTTAGTATCCAAATGGTGCATTGTTTTTGTAAGATAAAAATATGTAGTTCTAGGAGTATGAAAAATCTATGGATAATCCTAAAATTTTTTCCTTTAGGAATAGGGATATTTTTGGATCATTGGTTTGCTTATAGGAATGGGCCTTACACATGGAAAATAAAGGAAAGTGGTCAAAATTTCATGGAATAAGGCATGAGATGAGTATAGTTCCCTAATTTTATATTATATGAATAGGGATATTAAACTAGGGTAAATCATTTTTTCCATATTTTAACAAAGGTGGTGGTGATTTTAGTTCCACATTTTCTATTTATCTTATACCAATCAAATAAAAAACAAAAACAAAACAAAAAAGGGAAATAAACCTAATTTTTGGAAATAATCACACTTCATGTAGTAGTGATGAGGCCTTTCATGGTTGTAATTGTATACATATTAATTAACCTAATTAATTTTCTACCATATTTAATAAATTGAAAGATAATGAATATATAATCTATTTTGAATCAATAGACTTGCCCCACAAAGAAATTATATACTAATAGAATCCCTTGTATATTTAAGTTAACATTAGTGAAAATCAAATTAAACAAGTCCTCATAGATAATGATTTGGGATTGAAAATTTGCAGTGAGTAATTTATTAAATAACTTGGGATTGGTCATCATTCCATTAATACTTCGAATATGGTCATTAATAGGTTTAAAAATAAACCAAGAAGAAATCTAGGGAAAATTACATTGAGCATAAATATTGGACCTAAAACTTTAGCTACATAATGTCAAGTGATATCAAATGATGTAGGATATAATATGTTACCTACGTGTCCATGTATTTGTGATGTTAATTTAGTCTAATCTACATTATATTGATGATTAAAAATTTTCCTTGCAAAGTCCGCATATACTTAACTCACAAAATATATTCCTATCCAATTTTACATGGTACTATAACCATGGATAAAACTATCTCATCTATTTTTTCTCAGATATTAATCACATAAATATTATTTGATTATATTCAATATCAACACTAATATATATAGTCTAGTGAATTCTTAATATAAACATTCAATACTTATCAAAAGTAGTTATAAAATCCATATTCGATAGGGGTGAGTTATTTTCACAACTTATGTACAAATAATCATACTAATAATTAAATATATGTGATGTGATAATATAAATTAGTATTTACAAAATTATCCCTTTAGTGAAAACATAGGGATAATAAAAACCACTCAAGAACCAAAATTATTATGGACTTGACACACTCTGATGGATGAGATCACATCAACCAACCCATGTGAACTCATTAATCGAACTAATAGATGTAGTGGGAATGGCCTAACTACAACTCTAGTCAAGAAAACATTATGATATAATACATATGGTAAGGAACTCCACTTCATTATTGTTAATCTATAACACACAACATATATGAATGGATACACTCTTCTATTATTATTATCAAGTACACACTCATCAAAATACATATTCTTCATCACTTTCGTTAGAAGAATATTATTCATAATCACTTTCTTCTTTTTTGTTAGAATAATATTCTTTCTAATCACTTTAATGTGTTTTTTTCAATATAAATTAAGGCATTATTATTTAATTTTCCATCAAGGAGATCTTATGATATCTATTTACAATCTAGAATATTATGTCTATGCCACTTATAGTGATGACAAAGATATATTTTACTTTGAGTTTTCAATGTTGAATGATGTTTATTGGAGTTAAAATATGAAATATGTTTATTTTCTACAATCATCACATTTTCATTTTTCTCTAGTCCAAATATTCTGGTTCTATTTTATTCATCAAGTAGGGAAGATATCATGTCTCCTAGACTAAGATTTATTCTATTCAAAATAAAAACTATATTTGAATCCTAGGTTGGCATACTATTTAACCAAATAGATTTTGAATCTTAATTTTATAATTAAACTTCTATACCTACTAATTAATTCAATTAAGAATGAAAATTATAGATATGTACAATGCTCTCACCTTTTCCCATTTTGAATCAAAACTTTTTTTACTTCAAAGCCAATGTAGCACTCCCACATTCTAATTTAAATAGATTTTTCAACAATTCCCAAAAGAAACTGGATATATTAGATATATATATATATATATATATATATATATATATATATATATATATATATATGATGAAATTATCTATTATATATACCTAATCTAATAATATATATTTCCTTCTAGTCCTTGATATCCCATTCAATCCCCTCATCAACATTTATTATTCTATTTATTTTTCTATTGACAATATCCCATAGATCCTTATCGATTAGCAGTAATTAGGTCTTGATAAGCTACATGTGAAAATATATATCCTAAAATTTGTACACTAGATCCAAGTTATCCATGGCTATTGGTTTCCCACCCATAAACTAAACTAACAAAAGACATTTATTTAAACTAAAAATGTGTCCAATATAAGAATATAATTATTATTTTGACACTGACAAATGACATACACAAGATTATTAATTATTTAAGATAATGATTTTTATAAAAATAATGCAAATTTTTAAATTATTAAATAAAATAATTTTTCTTTGAAAATGGCTCTACCCTATATTTTAATAAAATTTAAAACACAATTGCTTGTTTCAACTTGAAACCCCAATCAATTAGCAACTACAACCAAGCAAACATGGTGTCCTCGAATCCATGTTCCTTATTCAAATGCCTTTTTTTTTTTGAAATATTATAATTCTTTAGATCAATTAATGGTAATTAAAGATCATAAATATTGAATTGTTTCTCTTTGGATGGTGTTTAACTCCAAAATGGCACCTTGCATAGGTTTGATGCCACACAACTCATCCTTTGCTTATTATGTTCAGATCTAAATTTTACATCAATAGACCTGAACCATCCTCATACAAGGTAACCAATGATTATTAAATTATTTGAGACACTTATATCCATGTGTTTCTCTTACTCCAAGAAAATCCCAACCATGGAAACTCACACATCAAAAATAATAGAAGTATATTTTAAAAAAATAACACCCAAGCTATGCATCACACCACCTCAAACACCCACACACTTATACAAATTAATTATGATTTTGTTTTCTTATTACATGAGCTCTCTCCTTTAGGCTATGCTTCTATTCAACAAAATTATGAGTAGAAAAAACAACTCCTTCTGAACTTTTTTCTTTCCTTAAAATTTATTCATGACCTCACTTTTTAGGAAGATCTACACTCCAATTGTGTCAATTAACAATGCTTCCTCATTCAAAATACCTCCTCCCCCTTAGGATATTAATATTAAATCTTTGATACAATTTCTATTTTCATTCATAGATTAAATATGTAAACCTTCATTAATTACACTCAATCACAACATTAATATATATATCCTAATGAGTTATTAAGATAAGGAGTCAAGTCTTATCAAAAGTAGCTATAAAATTCCTATTTTATATTTTTACTCTATCACCACAACTCATGTACAATTAATCATACTAATAATAACATCTATGTGATGTGATAACACAAGGGATTATTACCAACATCCCACAACTAGATAAATGAAATAAACTATTACAATACTTAAGATTTTTTTTTCCATTTGAAAAAAATGCACACTTTTAAATTGAATGATTATAAGTATAATTTGTATGATAATAAAGAGGAATTATATTATTACACACTTGATATCATAGACAAACATTTATTGAAGCTTAAATCTACACAATGTGGTATTAGGGAATATAGATATTATATGCATGGTTTTAGTATTGGTCAAATATATTACATTCGTCAAGACTATGGTAAGGCTAATCAATAACCAATTACAAATAATGCACCATATAATGAAGATAAGGGTAAAATTCATTTAATAAATAATTTTTGTGACAATACTAACTTGATAAAATATTCTAGTCTTATTGAAGTATCATTATGCAAAAATGGATTTGGACTCACATGTGCATAAACATGGGATGAAATAAACCATCATTTCATTAAATTTGGACATATTCTAGTATATAGTGTAAATATAATACAACCTATATTGGAATGAACTAATCCAAAATAGTTGAAATCAAAATCTAATTATTAAAAAAATGGATTTCAAGATCAACAAAATTAGAGTCTGATATCAAAGAAAATAAATTCAAATATATTCAAAAACATATTTAAATATTTCTTATATCAAATCTAATATCGATAAAATTATATTCAAATATTGATGAAAATGGATTTTATTTATAATTCTTATATTATTGAAATCAAATTCTATTATCATAACTCATTTTTAAACCTAGATCCCACTAGGATAAATTTTTTTTGGAACTTAGGCTAAAATAGATTACATAGCTCATATATAATAATATAACATCCCCTAAAGAGAAAATGTTAGGATGAATGTTTTTGGGAACTTATTTATTAAAAAGGCTAAATTATTTTATGAACTTAGCTCCCTTTATACTAATAATTATTAGTAGATATACTAAAAGTGTTTTAGAAATTACTATTAACCATAAATTAAACTTGGATCAATGTTTTTGAAATGATTTTGGGAGTGTAATGCCCAAAAATATGTTTTTTTTAAAATTATTCTTGGAACCTAACACCCATTAGGCATAAAATTGTAGGGAACATAATTCCCCTCATGTTAAACACTTATTGGAATGTTTATGGGAGCCTAGTACCCACTAGGATGAAAATTGAACTTTTTAGGAACCTTGTGCTCATTAGGATTAAAATTGATGGAAACTTTACTTATTTTTTTGGGAATTTTTTTGAAAATCTACCATGAACTAGGTTGAAATTTTATTAAAAATTGATTGAATTTTTGAAAAAAATTGGAAACATAGTGTCTATTAAGTTGATTTGTTTTTGTAACTTAACATCTACTATGTTGAATGTTTATAAAAAATTGGTGTGTGTTATGTTGAAAGGATTTAAAAACATAATGGATTCCTTTTAAAAAGTATATTAGAACTAAGCATCCATTAGGCTAAAATATATTATGAACCTAGCATTTATTAGGTTGATTTCTTTTGGAACTTGGAATCTACTAAGATGATTTTCAAGTTGTTAGGAACTTGGCTAATTATTTTTGAAAATATTTTTATAACTTAGATTCACTAGGTTGAATTTTTTTGGGAAGTTGGCACCTTCTAGAATGAAAGTTTTTTGGAACTTAATTGATTTTTTGAACTTTTGGGAAATTAACATCTGTAAGGCTAAAAGTTTTTAGGCACATGGCATCCACTACAATGAAATTTTATATGATATTGGAAGAATTATTTTCTATTTTTTTGAATAACACATTTTAAAAATATTTTTTAATTTGAGATCATGCCCCTATTTATAGGTGAACTACCTACTAGGATAAACATATTTGAGAAACTAGTGGCCACCATATTCATTCCATGTGTATCTCCCACCACTAAAGATTATTCCATTCAAAAAAAAATTATGTTTTAAAATATGAAAACCATAGCTAATATATTTAAATAGAGATACATTATATCTATAATAGCTTTTCAACAAATTATAAGGAATCCACAAAAATATTAATATTCAATTTTATTTATATTTTTTTTACAATAGCCTTAAAAGAATCCATATAAATAATATTTAGTTTTGTTATCAAAATAAAGATTTAAAATAGTTTTCATGGCATCCAAATAAGAATCATAATTACATATCCTTACATATAAGTGTATTTGAACATTGTCAATTACATAACATATAATCCTAAGTATTGCATCTCTTATGAGTCATAAAAGTATTTATTAAATCTCATATGGATCATAAGAGTTTTTAGTATAACTCCTATGACTTGAAAGAGTCTTGTTATAGCTCAAATTTGTACTGTTGAAAGCGTGATTCAGTCCATCTCTACTTAAGCTATGAAATGGGATTGGTCATAGGCTATGGGTGACCTTTAGGTGGACCAAACCTCTAGGTTATAGGGCTAACTCCTCTTGATGTATAAGTTAGGTTCACTACTACTAATTGCCTTATTGACAAGGAAAAGGGAGAGAAAAGACATAAAATAAACCTATCTAAGGAGGCAATACATCAAACAAACACTCTCCACTTGAATATCATGCACTTAATAATAAATATTAGGCTTAAATCTTGCTACACTTCTCAAACCAAAGACTTTTAAGCATGAATTCTTCAACATAAAGGTCTTTGAGAATGCAATGAATGAAAGGGTTAGTCAAGAGGTATAAATAAAGCACTATTGACTAAAAATCCACTTTTAATCTATGCAAAACTAAGTAAAAATCACCATGTGACCTGAAAGAAAACAATCCATTTGAAAATAGGTAGGAAAGGATAAATGAGAGAGAGTACAATGATTACTACTAACATTCATCAACTATCACAATAGTAAACTAGTTGCAAAAATGTGAGGAGGTAAGAATCAGATTCATTCATAATTTCAAGGAATAATATAAGTGTTTATTTTAGTAGGGATTTACCGTACTCAACAAAAGGATCTGTATAAAGCCCAACAAGGTTGAATTTATAGAGAAATAAGACTAGAAGAGAGAGGAGCATAGAACTGAGCCATGACAAATGTCAAAAAGGAGTTACAATAAAGAGAGAGGTTGAATAAAAATTTCATAAAGTATCCAAAACTATGTTTTCATTATTTTAATATGCATTCTCTTTTAAATGGTGTAGGATTTCAAATTTTACTTGACACCTTATCTTCTTCTTAAAAATTACCCTTATCTTGGCTTGTGAGGGAAAAGTGGAACTCTTCATCATCAAATCATATCAAGTTACATATTTTTATAATATTTGACACCTTACATCAGTTTTAAAATCTTTCCAAACTGACATCTCATGGGTGATCATCAAGTAACTCTTTAGGTGTCTTGAAATCCCTTAGTTCCACTATGCCTCTCCTTGCTTGCAAGCATAAAATATTGATTCCACCTTTACCACTATAATATCTCTTCATGTATGTAATTTATAAATCATAAAATACCTAAAAAAACTCATTTGAATCCATAAAAAAATCACCAAGACTTCATTTTTCACCTTAATCTCTCACTAGCCTTCAATTCCTTTTAGCCCTAAAAACACATAAAGCTCCTTGTGTAGGAAAATTTACATATTATCTTGAAAAAATATGAATAGTTTTGAGTACCCAGTATTCACTTATGACTCCATGAAAAATTTAATTTCCTAACTCTAAGTGTAAGTACATTTATTCATCTATTTTCTCTCTTCAATTAGGCATTAGGCCTAAAAATTGAGTTTTGGCTCTAATATTCTCCCACACGTGTGAAAATCAAAATAATTGTTTTATTAAAGTTTAAAATCCTTTTACCATGCTCCATGTAAAATTTTAATACTTGATACCTTGTACAAATGGGTGAACCATGAAATAGCCAAAACCCTAGCCTTGGTGTTTGTACATGCTTGAGAGGCATTTAAAGTGTTTTTTCATGAAATTTGCAAGTTAAAAATATTTATAATGACCTAATAATCTATTTACCACCATTTTATAATTGGATATGTTGAGAAAAATATTTCCAAGAACACTCAATAGGCCTATAGTTAGGCTTTGGCTAGTAAATGGTGCATTTTTTCCTCTCTTGACCCAAATTGGTGACTTAAATGGTTTAGAAGTCACCTTAAAAGACCTGATAAGTTGTGTATAGGATAATTAAATCTATAATATTTCTGTATAATCTTATGTAATTGATTTTTAAACTTGTCACAACCTTGCATACTTAACATTAGACCTACAACCATGCATTTAAGTCTATTTCATACAATGTTACCCTCACACATGATAATAAAAGGTATAAAAAGGTTTAAATTAGGTCCATGAAGGTCATAAAATTAATTTAAAGTCTATGAATGTCCATTATAAGGCACTTCAATGTTGTTTTCTCCCATTAGGTTTCTAAAAGGCTTCTTGGTAGCATGTGAGTACCTTACACCCTTAAGGAAGTTTCATAAAAAATAAGGCCTTATTAGGGTAAAATAATTCCACAAATTTAAAATATAAAGACAAATATAACATATTTTAACTAAATTTAATCCCATTTTAAAGGTTGACGTACAAAATGAGTCTAAGAAAGACCTTCTTGGGTTAGGCAGGTTGAGTTTGGTGAGGTTTAGAAGAGAAATTTAAGCTTGATCAATTATTTTGAAGTCTGATTCGAGTTTCCAATCGTTGGTATAGGTATATAACACCTTAGGTGATGTTATATAATACTTATCAAACCTTTTGACCTCATTCATAGGACTAATAACATACATAGTCCTCTTATGAGGGTTTGTGATCAACCCTATAAAACTGACCCTAAAAGCCTTTTCTAAGTTATTTCTTCCTACTTGGTGGCTCTAAAACCTATAGATTCATATTTAAATACATCACTAACCTATGTTATATACTTTTATCATAAATATGTTTCCAAAAATGCAATATTTTGTAATGCTTTAAAACATGCCTCAAAAATCACCACTGAATGTTTTGACTAAGCTCTTAAGGCTCTATTTTGCATGATTTCATCATTATTATACTTTTATCTACTTATACAATGTTACTTTATGGTTTTAATTATTTATTTTTCTTCCATACATCCTATTTTCTCACCAAAATTCCAATATTGGTGCACACATTATACTCAATTCTCGCATGTTCCCACATAGACCTATAAGTGATGGGATGAATGTCTCTTGAGTGTTAAGCTCTGAGATTTAGTCTTCTTTGAGATGGTTTATTATTAAATAAATGATTTTAATGGATTTACCTAGACTCAAATATCCTTCTAACTCTTAATTCCTCTTGGTTCCTCAAGACCTTGAATATTCACCCTTTATACCTCATGACATCCATATCATTATCCTCCTAGTAGGCTTGTAGGTGTGTTTGGGATTATTGACTGTTAGGGTTGAAGAATGAGTCTTCATTGGCATAGATTATATTCTTCATGACCTGTACATAGGTTTAAAGTGTCTACACATATGTCTCACATCTCTATTATTCCTTGGACTTCATTTTTTAAAGCAAAAGTTGGTGCATTTCAAGTGGAAAAGGGACCTACAAGTCTTCAGACTTGTAGGTCTAATTTTCCTTCATTTTAGCATCCTTAGACATGTATAGTGGACCATTTTATCATTGAGATAAAACCTATAGTTTCTTATACTCTATTTCATGAGGTTTTAATATTCAAACCATACTACCAAATCAATATTTGTCATTATTTTATTCACCTTTGTGTTGGCAACTTCATATACAATCTTAGACTTAGAATAATAGGTTTGCCTTAATGCATTTATGATGAGATAACCAAACCAACTATAGTTAATTTTGAGGTTCATAATATCATTTAGTCCTTCTAAAATAATATTCAATATTATTTTCCTTCATTTTACCCATTACATACATGCTTTAGTGATTAGACATGTATATGCAAATTGATCTCACATATGGGCAAACCATCAAGTTTAGGGATTCTTGTACTTAAGAATGGATGAAATTAAACTTCCATTTTTTCATGGATTATATAATTAGGTCATGAACCTAATATCACACTAACAATGTAACATTCAAACCTTTCAATTCACCTTTGTTCTTGGATTCATATGCATAATCCAAAATAAAAAGACCATTGCATGTTTGGATAATGTAGTGTTGGAGTGAGAAATGAAGCCATTAATGGAATTGTAATTTCATTGAGAAGATTGAAAACATGGTAAGAGACATTTATTACATTATTTAAAATTTTTAAAACATTGAAACAAATAAGAGAACATGACATCCAACTTACAAATTGTGTAAAAGAAGAGTTTTCTTGTCCTTTTGAGCTCACATGTGCTAAGTGTGGATTGTAATAGCATGTGATATGTAAAAAATATTAAATTTAAAATCAATGAGGAGGTGAATAGGTGATTATAGATAATCCAAACTTTAATTGAAATCCTTTTAAACACTTAACCAAATAACATTATCATTCATAAATCATACACATCATTTATAGTAATGAACAAGAAAGATAAGCAAGATCACACACATAACATAAGATCTATGTGAAAAAACCTATTGGGGAATGAAACACACTATAACCTAAAAAATGGACTATATTCCTATAATAATAAGATCCAAATTTAGACTAGTACCAACTGATCAAGGAACACCCATCCCTTAATTTAGTGAGACACCCATCCCACAAGGAGTAACCAACCCACTAGGCAACCAAACACCCAATCAGTTACTTTGATCTAATTTCCACCTATAATTTGATGTATTCTACACCTAATTATGTACTTATCTTACTTTCACTCTTTCTCATTTACAATCTCACAAACTTGTACACATAAGAAATACATCCAAGACACCCTTTCAGATCACGCTTCACTTATTAGCACAAAAAAAATTAGAAAACCTAAAAAAATCTATCACAACATCATAAACATGACCTATAGGTCATGCACATAGTCCTTAACATGATATAATATTTAATCCATCCACTAATCACACTCACTCAATCAACCTCTCGGGCTTACTCACTCAATCTACCTCTTCTAGGCTTATTAGGTCCAATGACCTATGTGTTTACCTTCATCACCTTGATTAGATAAACATGACTGGTCCTATTTTATCTTTGATCTTCCTCACTAATATATACATTCTCTTTCAAAATTTCTCTCCTTTTCTCAATATCATGTCTGCTCAACTCTTCTCACTCAAGTCTAGAAACCATTACCTTAGCTTTCACTCTTTATAGAGTCTTTATGAATATCATCTTCTTGGTCATCGATTAGACATATCTTAACCATTAAATATTATATCAAACTTATACATAGCTCAATACCACTCTCATAGGTTGGCCATATCATCCATGGGTCACCTTTAAGCAACTACACCTTTCAATTAGGCCTTAATATCCCTCATAGGTCTCATAGAGACCTATTCACCACTTTAGCACTTAAACAAGCAAATTAAGATCACAAGATAAATATAAAATACATAATTCCACTCCATATGACCTATAATACATCTTTAGATGATTAATCCTACCAAAACACTCTTCTACTAAAGCATAATTTACTCAAACAATAGTCTTGTACATAATAACACCATGAATGAACAAATAGTCAACTTTAAGGCTCCATATCTACACTTTTACAAACATTCAAAAATTTTAATAAACTTTTATGTATTCACCTTGAATTCCTCTTCAAATTTTATTTTCACACCATTATCAAATTCTTCATATATCAAAATTTATAGCATAAATAATACATACTAGTTTTTACTTTGTTAATTTAAATATTCAAATTTCAACGATCACTATGTGAATACTAAACATAGAACACTTTTTCATCATCTTGTGTTACCTACATAGCTCGATAAAATTCACTCCATCAATATCCTTATAATTATCTTGTTCTTTACCTTGCAATTCTCATCATTTATCTTAGATCTGTGCTTTTGTGATTGTGCCACTTGGCAGCTCTACGTGCCTTCTACGCATCCTACAGTTAGTCTCCATTGAACTTCCACCACTTGGCAGCCCCATGTGCCTTCTGATCACTCTATTGAATTATTAACTCAATACATTCCATTGTATCATAATTTTCATGATCACATTCTCACCATTTATCTCTATCTGACAGGTTTCAGGTTCACCATTAGATCTACTACTCAAACTCTATGATTGTGACACATGTCACTAGCATGTTCATTTTTAAGATAGTTGACTTGTTGAATTTGTACTCACCATTGGTCTTTGTCTAAAAATTATAAAAAAATTCATTAGATCTTTATCTATTTAGATTAAATTCTATTCATTATATCTATGATCTAATTAAATGCTCACTGTAGATCTTTGATAATGCAGATTTGGCTAAGTTTGGGGACTTAGTGAACTTTGCTTGAGAAGACAACTTTTAACCTTAATAAATTTTTCCATGTTCAATGATCTGATCTGAAATTTGAACCACATAATCACATCTCATATGGGAATCCATCCATGTATTAAAATTCTCCTAAAAATTTCATACATGTGAAATATAATGTCATCAAACTGCTTACTCAGCCTTAACTATCAGGAAGACTACTTGAACCTAAACATATATATTATTGTTTTGATGAATTAATTTCACTTTCATAATCACTCAAATAAATCAAAAATCCCCATAGGGTCTCTAAAACTTGACCATATCATCAATAATGTCCACCATCTTCTTATCCAAGTCAAACACTGAAGAACTATGTAAGAACATTGAAGCACATTGAAGCACACTTTGTCATTATCATTCTAGCACACATGACACCTCATCAACATCTTTGTTCACCTTGGAGACATCATTGACAACTCTCTAACAATATCTCACTTTTTCATTGATGTCAACACCAATACAAAGCTTATGCTTAGACTCTATCTCTTTTTTAAATAATTTTCTTCCCCTTTGACATAATGATAAATTGGGCTTATCTTCTGATCTCGAGGACCTAAAAAAACTTCAAAGACCAAAAATAGGAAAGTACCACCTTTGAGAGATGGTACATACTCCTCATAACATTGTTCATACCTCTTTTTACCTTGAGCTTCTCAAACATGCTCCATGACTACACTCTTCTTTTATCATACAAATCTATATGAACACAAAACATATAAGAACAACATAAAATACTTGAACTTACCTTGAAAAAATTAAGATGAACTCCCCCTTAAATTTTGCACATCTTTTCAAGCCTCTTAAACTATCTGATTTAGCTCCCCCTAACTCTATGCTCTATCTAAAAAGTCATCTTTAACAAGTCTTCTTAACCAATTCTATTTTGACATCTGGAAACCTCTATGGTCTACTTGTAAACCTTCAAGACCAAAATCCTTGAATACACCTTGATCACACATACTTCTCCACAAGAAATATGTCTCCTAGAAATCATAGGTAGAGACACCCTAACCCACAATATCCTAGAATAATGTGAAACTAGGATTTTCCATAACTCTTCATATTCCTTCTCCTTTTTAGACATATTGTAGCTATATAATTGATTGTCCTTCTTTTTCTTATTAGGCTTAAGAGAAAAAACTTTCTCATCTTAAAACATTCTCTTTCTCTTCTAAACTTTAATTGACAATACATGGAGATAATAAATATTCATGACATATATCATCACTAGATATTAACAACTAATTTTCTTCACATAAAAATTGTCCAACAATGGTAGGATGTTCACTTAGATCTATACACACCTCTAGACTAGCCTCACTAGCATCTTGGTATTCTCCTTAAGCTTGTTCTCTTCATTCAAAACATGAGCAAACAATGAGAGATTTTGGAATTCTTCAACCATTATAACATTCTCCACCATAATAAATAGACCACTTAGACCTGTAGACTCATCATGACTCACACTTTCTACTTTTGGTTTCTATGAGTTAAGTATCCTTCTTCCTTGCACTTTAGTAGTCTGATTAAACTTATTTTGACTTGACAACCTTTGAATTTAGAACCTAGCAATGTGACCAATTTTCTCATAGTTGTATCAAACCACTCTTTTTGAAGGAAAATCAACTTGTCTTACTTTATTTGGATAATATTTTGAAAAGTGTCCCACATCATAATAGTTGAAGCATTCAACCTCACTTACACCACTTGAATGATAATTCCACTCATTCTTAGCAAGTCTTATACACTCTCTATCCCTATGACCAAATTTATTGCAAGTTTAACAATAAGCATTCAATTTTGCATACTTCATGGAATTTAGTTGTTTGATATGATTTTTCTTCATTCTACTAGCATCTTCATTCCATGACTGATTGTTGACCCTCAAGGTCTAATTGTCTTTATTCACATTAGTCTTCACCTTGTCTTGAGTTACATTCTTTTGTTCTTCTTTGTAACCAATTCCTATTCTATCACTAGCATACTTTTGAATATTCAAAATATTGTCTAGATCACTTGAACTCTTTTCAAACATCATAAATGATTTCATCTTACTATATGTCTTTTCTAACTCAGCTTTTAATGACTCATTTTTAATCACATACCTTGAATATTCATCTTCTTTAGCTTTTAGGATTTTAGACATGATTTTTAATTGACAACTGAGATGCTTGACTATATCTTCATGTTTCTCAGTGTCTTCACTCATTCTTTCCTCAAACACACTGAATTAATCATCATAGTCCTTGATTTGAGACTTCTTCTTGTTAATCTTATTCGCAATCTTTAGTTCTTCATGAGCATTCCTTAATTTAGTCTCACAGTCCTCTTTGTCTTCTTCATTATCTATATCACTCTAATTAGACTCTTTTTTATATGATCAACTTCATTTCTCAACCACGTAGAGGAATTCATATTCACTATAAAAATTAAAAATCACTATCTTCACTCTCATATGATGAGATGCAATATTTATTTATGTAGAGACTTTTCTTATTCTTGAAGGACTTATTGTTGTCAAACTTTCTAAATCTTGTCTTCCTCTTATCAGACCTAAATGTATTCTTGACTTCATCTTGGATTTAACCATGATCTTCATCATCATTCTTATTCTTATTATGAGGGAAATTGTTATCAAAGTGTCCTACTTCTCCACAATTGAAACATTTTAAGGGTATCTTACCCTTATACTTCCTTGAGCCTATTTTCAATTTACTTGTAAATAAAGCTATTAGTTCATCATCAGATATCTCATCATATTTGACTTCCTTACCTTGATTTATTTTCTTGTTTGACTTCATTTCTATCTTGAATGTTGTTTCCTCCTTTGGTAGTTTTTCATCATTAACTCTCATCTCATAGGAAGTAAGGATGCCATGCAATTCATCCATCTTCATTTGAGTAAGATCATGAGTTTTTTCTACAGTAAACACTTTGAAATAAAACTTGAGGGAGAGAGACATTAATACCTTTTGTATTATATTATATTATTTAATATTCTCTCCAAGAGCTCTAATAATGTTCACAGTCTCATCAACGATCTACAAAAAAGATGCTATAGATTTCTCTTCCTTCATCTTGAGACTCTCAAATTATCTTTAGTGAGTCTGTAACTTGGCCAACTTGAATTTTGAATCCCCTTTATAAATTATTTATAGTTTTTCCCATATCTATTTGGAATATTTATAATGAATTACCTTGGTTTACTTAGTCTCTAAAGGACCATAGGTGATGGCATTCATTGCCTTATAATTTATCTCACACAACTTCTTATCAGTTGTACTAGTTCGAAGGGTAGGGGGTTAAATATCCATCCACAAAAGATTGACAAATGTCAAACCCTATTGACATGATGTAAGTATTCATCTTTTCACTCTAAAAAACATAATTAGACCGATTAAACATTGGTGATTGCTTTTTAGAGAAACCCTGCATCTGTTTACTTGCCATATTATACCTTGGATCACCTTAAAGTGGTTAAACTTGCAATGAAAGTCCTAATTTGATACCAATTTTTAAAGGCACAATCATTGAGATGCGGGGTAAATTAGTGATTATAGATAATCCAAAATTCAATTCTAATTATTTCAAACTCTTAACTAAATTACATTATCAATCATGAATCATACAAATCATTTATAGCAATAAATAAGAAAGATAAGCAAGATCACACACATAAGACAAGATTTATGTGGGAAACCCTCTTAGGGAATAAAACCCACTAGAAATTTAAAAATATAATATAATACTATAGTAACAAGATCCAAATTTATAACAACACCAACTGACCAAGGAACACTCATCCCTTAATTTAGTGAGACACCTATCCCACAAGGAGGAACCAACCCTGTAGACAACCAAGCACCCACTCAACTACCTTGATATAATATTGATCTCTTAATTTATGTCTTCTACACCTGATGATGGACTTATCTTACTTGTACTCTTTCCCCTTTACACTCTCAAAAACTTTCACACATAACCAATGCATCTAAAACACCCTTATGGATAACTCTTCACTTTTTAGCACATACATAATTATAAAACCTAAAAAAAATCTATCACAACATCAAAAATATTACCTATAGGTTATTAACACAATCCTCAACCTACTCCACTCTTCAATCAATGCACTAAGCACACTCACTCAATAAGCCTCTAGGGCTTATTTGCTCAATCTACCTCTTCTAGGCTTATTAGGTCCAATGACCTATGTTTTCACCTTCATCACCTTGATTAGATAAACATGAATGATCTTATATAATATCTAATGGTAATTACTGATATATACATTATATTTCAAGGGTTCTCTCCTTTTCTTAATATCACATCTGCTCAACTTTTCTCACTCAAGTCTAGAAACCATCACCTTAGCTTTCACTCTTTCTAGATTCTTCAATAATATGATCTTCTTGGTCAGCCTTTAAACATGCCTTAATACTTAAGGATTATATAGAGATATCTTAATACCATTCTCATAGGTTATCCATATCATCCATGGGTTACCTTTAAGCAACTACACCTTTCAATTAGGCCTTAGTATCCCTTATAGGTCTGATGGAGACATAATCACCCATTTATCACTTCAACAAGAAAATTAAGAACACAATATCACTTAAAAATACATGGGTCTAGTACATATGACCTATAATACATATTTATATGATTACTCCCACCAAAACACTCTTCTTCTAAAGCACAATTTACTCAGACAATAGTCTTGTACACAGTAACACCATGAACAAACAAACAATCAAATTTGATGTTATATATCTACACCTTTACAAACATTTAGGATTTATAATAAATTTATATGTATTTTACTAGAATCCCTCTTCAAATTTTATTTTTACACCATTATCAAATTCTACGTATATCAAAATTTATAGCTCAAACAATATAGACTAGTTTTTCCTTTGTTAATTTGAATATTCAAATTCCAACAGTCACTGTGTAAATACTAAACATCAGACACTTTGTCATCATATCATTCTTCCTACATAGATTTAATAAATATGATCTATCAATATCATTATAATTATCATATTCTTTACTTTTCCACACTCACCATTGATCTTAGATCCGCACTTCCATGATCATGTCATTTGGTATCTCTACGTGCCTTCTACGCACCTTCTAGTTAGTCTCCAATGAACTTCCACCACTTGGTAGCCCTACGTGCCTTATAATTAATTTGTTGAATTATTGAATTAATATGATCCATTAGATTATAATTTTCATGATCATGTTTTCACCATTGATCTCTATCTAACATGTTTCACACTTACCATTAGATTTGCTACTCAAATTTAGTGATTGTGACATATGTCACTAGCGTGTTCATTTTCAAGATATTTGACTAGTTAACTTCATGATTTATATTTATATATATCTAAAAAGTATAATTATTTCCATTATAACCTTATATATCTAGATTAAATACCCACCATTAGATCCATGATCTAATTAAACGCTCACCATAGATCTTGGATAATGTAAATTTGGCTTTGGGAACTTTGTGATCTCTGCCTGAGAAGCCAACTTTGCACCTTAATAAATTTTTATATGATCAATGAACATTCATAAAATTCTAACCATATGATTATCTCTCATAGGGGAATCCATCCATGTATCAAAATAATCCTAAAAATTTCATACATGTGAAATATAATGTCATCAAACTACTTAACCTTATATATGAGGAAGACTACTTGAATCTAGAAATTCATATGACTATTTTGATGAGTTAATTTCACTTACATGAGCACTAAAAGTATTCAAAAAACACCATAGGGTCTCTAAAATTTTAACATACCATAAATAATATCCACCATCTACTTATCCAAGTCAAACACTGAAGAACTATGTAAGAACATTGAAGGACATTGAAACACACTTTGTCATTATCATTATAGCACACATGACACCTCATCAACATCCTTTGTCACCTTATAGACATCATTGAAAACTATCCAACATGAATAAACCCTATACATCTTCTATAATTTCTCCCATGCATCCAACTAGTCTAAAACTATCATTTCAAAGAGAAAAATGAGCATGTGAGGTATGTAGGTAGATTTAGATTACCCTACCTTATTAATGATTGTTAATAAAGGAGGGGAAACCAATATGATTAATATGTCTATGTATTTTAAGGCCATTAGGACCCCCTCATTTTGCAAATATTTTGAGAATCTTAAGTCTCACCTTAACTAAGTAGGTGAGAACTTTAGGAATGGCCTCTCCAATAACTCCTAGTCTCTTTGGTGGTCGCCTTGCTTAAATTTTTAAAATATTACCTATGCCCTAGTCCCTTAGATTAAAGGGTGAAGGAATTTTAGGAATGTTATGAATGTTATCAATAATATATTTTTCAAAGAGAATAGGGCCTAGGTCACTTGGTAACAACTTCAAAATAATTTTCATTTAAATAATTTAGATGTAGGGGCTATTATATAAATTTAAGGTTCCATACCCAATGAGTATTTTCAAAAAATAGGGGTCAACTCTCTTGTTCCTTGGTGGAAGGATTGGCACTAGCTTATCACCACACCCTTCACCTAGTATTCTCCTTATTTTGGGTATAATTTACTATCCCCTCAACTTATTCTAAATTAAATGCCCCACCTTAAATGGAATCCCCATTCTAGAGATGGGGTTTGGGCCTAATGCTTTAGCATTATGTGGTTTGTTATTATTGAGACAAAAAAATCATTTATTATGGTGTGTCATTTATTAGGGTTTATTTTTCGGTGATCAACTCAAGTATTTGGGCATATCTAACCCTATTTATCTAGCTTGTCCTCAAACAAAGACTGTTAAACACAATTTTTAGGTTTGCTCTCATGCACAATCTACATGGTGCAGGATTCATTCCCTTTTTAAATCCCTTTTGACCTGAATTATTCACAAGGAAGATGGCTCTCTTGGGGGACTCAGATTTGTTTCTTTTAAAATATAATAATTTTTTGTAGATATTTTCTGTGATATTTTATTTCAAATCTAGAAAGCTTGAAATTATGTTTTCTTTAACCATTAAGAACTAGAACATAGTTTTTTTTATACTAAAAAAAATAGTGTTCTATCTAATGTTACTCCTTAGATACAAAATCAAATAGAAAAGGTCTAACTAGAACTCAACCAACTCTAGTGATTGCTCAACCATTAGGGAAATGCCTCATGTGTAGTTAGCCATGAACCTCTCAAGTCCCTATGACATCTTACACCTCCCCAAAGATGAGGGAATGAGACACATCAATATAATTATAGAACTAAACATAAGAGTCATTCTCATCATTAGTCACCACCTCACTAGTCTTATCTTCATCATGGTGTCTAAGTGGATCTTCTAGATCTAGAGGTGATGGTAGGGGTTAGGATCTCCTCCCTTGTCTCATTATGGTGACATCAGGGGATGGGGTCCTCCCCTCAAGGAAAATTTCCATGCCTATCTCTAGAAATATAACCTAAAATAAATCAAGATGAGACATTAGAGGCTCAAAAAAACATTGGTTAGGATCCCTTACCTATGTATGAGGATCTTCCTACCCTAGGAGGATGGTGTGGTAATACTTAGGACCTGAAATCTATGATTTTTGTGGATACTTAATTATTTTATTTATTTTTATATTTTTCTTTCTCTCTCTACTTTGTTGTCTATATATTGATGTGATGTTTATTTTTATGGGTGTGGTCATTTTTGACCACTTTTTAGACTTTTCCTGAGGTGTCTTTGCCCTCAATGTGTTTATGTTCATGGGGTGTGACTTCTCCACCCCCTTTTTTGATTAGTGGTATAACATATCTTTTTTGATTAATATATAGGCACTCTTCAATCAAGAAAAAATTTTAGGTCCCAACAATACTTGTGTTGTACGAAATGAGCATGTGAAATTGACCTCAAAGAAGTAATGGGAGAGGTTTTTGCATTATATAGACCTGTACCTACATTATAATCATGGATTTGGCTTGGGAAAGCTGAATATATACTCTTTAAGTTTTTTCACTTGAAAATATCTCTTCTTGGTTCATATAAGTGAATATTAAGCCTCTCTTAAGTAGGAAAAATCACTTGTAACTACTTTTCAACATTTTAAATTAACTTATTATCATTCCCTACCAACCTTTAGATTATATAACTCTTCATAAGTTATTTTATAATAGCTTAATATGTAATTTTCACCTTTTTGGGTTCTTAAAGTGATTTTTTGACAATTTGCACATATAAGTGACATGTAGAAGAATGTGAAACATGACTTAATGACCTTGAATACAACATAAATCCTATTTTAGCACTTGATTGGACTAGAGAGAGTTTGACATGACCATGACATATAACTTATGACTTGAAAAGACACCTTAAATCCTTAGCACCTCTTGTTTCAATTAATTTTATATTATATTTCGAGAAGGGAAGAAGCAAAAATTAAGTATGAGTATGGTTGAAAAACCTATTTGGTTGTACACATATTGAATCAAATGATTTTGAAGAGATCCTCTTTGGCTTGGGAGGATGACCTACAAATAATATAACACTAAAGCAAATAGTTGGTTAGATAGATAGTTGAGTCGATTTCCTAGTGCTAGCTAGATCCCAAAATTAAGAGCTTCTTTGGGGGCTATCAAACCACACATTCTAAAAAATTAAGTTTATAAAAAAAATTATAAATTACTTGCATCAATAATAAAAAGGTACTAAAATTTAACACAAGAAATAGGCTATAAAAGTGACTAATATAGTAATAAGTAAGTTAATACTAGTGCTAAATGGGTCAAGTGTGCTTTAAAAAATCAAGTAGGGGTCTGTGACCAAGCAGGGACATAAAAAATTAGATTTGGTTAGGGATAAGAGGGTGAAAATAACTTGATGTTATTTCCTACCACATTGACTATTGATGGTTGAGGTGACCATCAGTAGTTAAGGTGACCATCGGTAGTTGGATAGACCGTCGATGGTTGAGATAACTATCTATGATAATTATGTGTTAGTTGAAGGTAATAAATGGTTGATTGATAGGATCACATAGTTGGATTCTGAGAGATGGGTTAGTGTTGGGATAATTATGAAATGGAAATAAAGTAATTGAATATAAATAAATAAATACTTGTCTTATCTAAGATTAATTTGGTGAAGGGTTGATGTGGTTAGCTTGTTGGTGAATTATAACATGATTCTAATAGAGTAATAGTACTTGATGCTTGGGTAGAGTAGTAGTAGTATGTCATATCTCTAACATGATGGTTGGATCACTAAATTTTTGATGATAGTTGACTTGAAAATTAAAAAACTTTAGATGTGCAAGCTCTTGATAACAATTATAGATGATGTTACCCTCCATGATCCTCTCTTCTTATAATCAAGAAAGGAAAGGTATAACAAGATGTTAACTAGGATTTCTAATTTTAACTCATGCATGCAATGGATTTCACATGGATTTAGATGATTTATTTTTAGAAAAGCAAGGTGAAGTGGTTTTCATGTTGTTTGTTAAGGAGGTAGAACCTGATCATTGATGATTAAGGTGACCATCGGTGGTCATCCTAACCATCGATGGTTGAGGGCCAAGGTACAAACTAGGTAAAAAGGTAGGTTAAGTTAGCTGTTAAAATTGACCATGGTTAGAATTAGGTAGGGGTCAAAATGTCAAATTGGTCCTAAGGTTGTCCAGGGGAATTTCAACATTTAGAATTATGGTGTGTGAATTTTTGGTGTCTAAATTTTACCCTTTTTTGTTATGCATATTTGAATCAACAAGCTACAAAATAAAGATGGATTGTTGGTCAAAGATATGGTTTCCCCAAGTATGAGAGGAGGTGTTCTCCCTCAAATTAGGAATCGATGAGGTGAAAAAATCAAGTACAAGTTTGATAAGGTAGATGAAGGTGGACATCATGATGGTGGGTGATAGGTTAGGCACTAAAGGCAAACAAGTGCACAAAGTGTGACAAAAGTGTGATAGCCAAGATCATATATTGACTAGGTTACCATAATTAGTAAAAATTAGAGTTGGTACTAGAAGGATAAGTGACAAATAGACCACATAATCATATTTAAGCATGGAAGATAGGAACACTCATAAATGTAAGTCTCCTAAGTGATGTCAGTGTTTTGGTGGGTATCCAAGGTAAAAAGTGCTCTCAGTTAAAACACAAATTGGTCAAGTGTCATGTGTATCTAAGGTAGGAAGTGCTCCTAAAAATACACAAGTAGGTCTGGTATGTTTGAGGTGGCTTAAGTTAAAAAAATAGTCAATATGGTAATGTTATCATTATGGTCAAAGGACCAAGCAAAAATTATTGAAAAATGCATGTTAGGGTGGGTTGAAATGGCCCAATGGTGAGGTGTCAAGGTGATCAAGGTTAGGTGGAAAAGGTGGTATCCATGGGTGTTTGTTTGAAAAAGTTAGTGTGGAAGGGGTAAAATGAAAAGGATTGCCCACAGCCTAACTTTCGATGGTCATGGATCTAAAAGGTGACCATCAACAATTAGGTGTGAACCCTAAAAAATCTATGGATGAAAAGTAAAAAGTAAATTTCATTTTTCATTGTAACTTGTTGACCTTGAGCTATCAACATGTAATACTATTGATGAGGACCATGGAAGAGTTGATTGTTAACTGAGGTGGAGAGTGGATTGATTGGTCCATTGAGGATGTAGGGTGGGTGTGGATGTGGACAAGGATGGGTGTGTCTATGAATTAATCCTTGATGGTGGTCATGAAATGAGGTAGGTGGAGCCCTCAAATTAGTAGATGTAATTTGACATGCATTTTCAATGACTGTGGAAATTGATTTTTGGGTGGGTAGGGTTTAGAGTGATTGTACTAGGTTATGCCCTAGGGGTAAGATTTTGTGTACATGGGTCAAAATAGTAGGTGATTTCCAAAATTGGGAAAGGGAATGTTTAGGTAGGGATGGGAGAGGGACAAAATTGAGTTAAATGTGTTGGGTTGGGGGGTTTTGGGTGTATTTTGGGGTAGAATAGGGTTTTAGGTGTTTTGTTCATGAAATACCCATAGTGATCGTCATTGATTAGGTCTGACTATTCATGGTCAACATCCATAAAGTGATGGATGCCTGACTATCAATGGTCACTATGACCACTGGCAATTTATCCATCTAATATTTTTATTGAATGTTTGTAAAGTGTCTTGGGTTATGTTTGGTGGGAGATAGTGTTATATTTATGGATGGTTGATCAATAGGTTGGTTGGAAAATTGTTTATGGGTGACAATGAATAATGAGTGGGTGGTAAAATAACATAGATTGTAGAGGTAAATGCTAGTAGGGTGATGGTTAAAATTTTTTAAGGTAGGTATGAGTTGAACAAGGTAATTTTGTATTCAATCATATTATATGGAACTAAATTATGTTTTCAACTAAATGTTTGTAGGCCTGGGAGCAGATATAGATGCACAATCAAGTGTCACACATTTGCATGAATATCCAATAGGGGATGACCCCAGCTGATTAGGATCACATGGAGGAAGTTAGGCTAGGATCGATGTAGCACTACTAACATGTACCACATGATCATAGTGTTGAGAGTATCCTCCTACAAAAATTCAATAAAAATTCAAGAAATAACATAATTACAAAATAAACAAAAGCACTAAATAGATTACATTGATCATAGACCACTTCAAGGGGGAAACCTCATTTGAGCAATCTCAATACAAATAATTCATGGATGCCTTCATTGGCCTCAAAACATACTTATATACGAATTATAATCTAAACAACTACTACTTCCCATAAATGTGGGATAAAATAAAATGCTCATGGGATGACTTAAAAAGTATATGCATCCATAAAAACTACTAAACTAACAAAGTAAAAAAATGAGATACCACGGGTTCATAACATCCCCTCCCTCTTAGAAAAAGGTTTGTCCTCAAATATTTAGATGTGGGAATTGGTGTTGAATCTGAAATAGTGGTTCCCATATTACATCTTTTGGTTGCATTTTGTGACACTTAATTAAAACCTCAGTGATGAAGTGGGAGTGAATTTAGAGTGTGTGCTTGTCCAAGATTGCCTCTATCTCAAGAAGAATGAATCCTTAATTGTTAAGTTTTGGTAAAATAGTTTTCACTTTGATGTTTGTGCCAAGAACTTTATTTAGACAAGATACATGAAATACTACATGAACTTGAAAATAAGGTGGGAGTTCCAACTTATGAGCAACCGACCCAATATTTTGAAGAGCCTTATAGGGGCCATATAACTTGGGATCTAGCTTATGACACCATTTGATTTTTAGGGAAGACTAATTTTATGGCTGCAAGTGAAGAAAAACCATATCACCTACTTGAAAAGTATGCTCAAAATAGCGTAGATCCACTTGTTATTTCATTTGATTTTATGCCATATGAAGATTATGATAGATTTTTCCAAGATCTCTAAATAGTGGCTATGCAATTAATTTTGAATTCCTATAGAGGAAGGATGAGAGCTCTGAAAATAAGAAAATTCCATAAAGGAAATGTTTGCATTAGCCATTGTAGGAAAAAAGAAAGTATATATAGGGTGAGATTAGGTCACCAAAAAGGTAAAACCCTAACTCACAATTAGAACACACATAAATGTAAATGACCCTTAATGACTTAATTAACTAACCTAAGTAGGATAAAAATATGTGTAGGTAAAACTACTAGGTGGGAAAAAATCCTACACTGACACCCCCCCTAAATTATAGCTTATGTGAGTAGAAGAATTGGGTCCTAGAAATGAGGCATGATGAGGTACCCAAGTATAATGCAACTCCCATAAACTAAGGTAAAGGAGAAAACTTGTAGGAACAAAACTCTTCCCTTAAAGATAGAAAAGAAGAGAAGAGGACTAAAAATCCCCACTAAGGTTTACAATTGACTATATCCATTCGATGTCCCCTAAAGGAATGCTCAAAAGTGACTATGAATATGAAGTAGATGCAGTGAAGAGTGGATTACCCTAGAACAATGAGTTTGTTTACCAAGTTATTGATGGATCTTCAACCAAGGTGTAATTCCTATGAAAGGAATGATCCACATACTATGAGGTAGGTGTCTCAACTGCTCTATGTCAAGATGGTGTAATAGAAGCAAAGGTGAATAAGGTCTATATAATCCTCTATAACTATGGAATAGACTGCCTAATGTTTGATGTATCCTAGATCAATAAAATATTACCATGTAATGTCATAAGTAGACTAGAGGTAGGTGGGTTAAAAACTAACTCTTGAATATCGGGAAGGTGACAAGGAGATGGTGGAAGTGTATCCACTTCACTATTGTAGTCATCTATAGAAGAAGAGTTTTTAATAATATAAAGAAGCTCAAGGTCAAAAGTGTCAATAAGTATAGGTGATTCTGAAGAGGAATCTTAAGAATCTAAAGGAGAGTTAGGAGAAAAGTGTGAGAAGCGATATAGCTGAGTCTAATGATCAACCATTCCCATAGCTAAAATATTATCACTATGAAACTCCCTGATGTATATTAAATCTAGAGTGAATTCAACTTGCATGCCCAAACCAAGGTGAGTCATCTGGTAGTCTGACAGGAGATTAGTTGAGAGTGAGGGCATACTTAGAACATTATTGAATGTCCCACCACTCATTTCAATATACCCTATCCTGAGATCCTTTTTATAAGTGTTTCCACCTAGTTTTATATAGGACATATCACATGGTTCCAAGGAATTGAACTCAATTTGTGAAGAGGCCATGTGATGTGAAACACTAGAGTCAATGACCTATGTAGGAGGATTTTAAGGCACAACTGCAACTAAGGATTTGCCCTTATGTTTCCCCTTGTTATTCTCTTTTTCCTTTTCTTTGATAGATTCATTTGCCTTAGTGGATTCATGGGTTGATGAAGATGGTTTGACATAATCTGGAATACCTATATTGTTCTATATAAGAAGGCTAGTAAGGTGGTAAATTTGTTTCTTCAAATAATTACTCTCATCATGATTACTTGAGAAATTCCCATATTTGATCTAATCTTTCTTAGGCTTATGATTGGAATAAGAGGTCACATTGTTTGATTTAAAGGTGGAAATATTTTTACCCTTCTCAATGTTTTTCTAGCTCTGCTTTCTCTTTCTACTATTAAAAGCCTTATCTTTCTCAACAAGAAATGCATGAGATTTAGATGACTTCATTGTGCCCATCTATATCAACTTATCTTTCTCCTGTATCAGGTTAAAAACAAAGGTATATAAAGAAGGCATCTTCCATGCGGTGTCAAGATCACTCTTAGTGGCATGTTAAGTGGACACAAACATATAATATTTAGGACCCCATTTAGAGAGTATTGACAAAAAAATTGTTCATATTTCTTGTCAATCCCACATGATTTCAACTGCAATCTCAAAAGTCTAAACTTGGTGAAATTTTTTTGAAGAGTATCGAAGTCATCTAGGCTCAATTTGATGAGCTCATTTTCTAGATCATGTCCTCTCATCACATCTTGCACTCTAAAGAGCTTGGACAGTGTGATCCACACTTCAATAGTTGTTTTGGTAGATTTAATGTGAAAGAGTAGATCTAGGGAGATTGAGAGACATAGTAGTCCACAAAATTTATCATAATGGTTAAACCATTTGATTTTCACTCCAACATTAATAGGTTCAGTCTCAGTGCCCATTATAATTTGATGGTAACCCTTAGATTGCTAGATGATTTCCATTCTAGGTTTCCATTCATGATAATTAAATGGTGTAAGTGGACTAATAAAGAGTGAATCCATAGTGTAAAAGTAAATATTATTGTAGTAAGTAAAGAAGAATGCATAAAAATAAAAAATGCACAACATAACATTGTATCCCCTTAGAACTATCAACAGTGACCCCCCTTGAATGTTTAAAATAAAATCATGCTCATTTAGACATTGGATTCAATTGAAAATGCATCTTGAGTAGTAGGTACATAAATAAAAGTAACTAGAGGGATGATAGATTCAACTGATAATGCATCTAAGAAAGAGTATAATAAGGATGAAGTGAGATTTAAGCCATTATACCATGAAAAAATGGATGTTAGAAAATTCCAAAACAATATGACCAATGCGTATATTTAAAAAAACTATGCACTTTCAAAAAAATAACACCCAAAATGGAGATATGGATTGAAATTTATGGCACTTACAAGTTCTTACTCCCACATATTCCTGGACCCTTTCCGAAAATGGATTTTTTTTCTAGTCTTTAGGATTTCCAACTACTTCAACTTCAGGTTTTCCAAATGCTTCAAATTCAAGTTTTATAACTTATTCAACATTAGGTTTTCCAACTACTTCAACTTAAAAAAAGTAACAAGTAGTCACCCTTTGAAAACTTGAGTAGATCTTGCTAGTGTAAATTGGGTTCTTCCAACTGCTTGACTTCAGGCTTGAAATTTAGTAAGATTGCCTCCAAAACTTGAATTTTTCTTGTAGTGTTGATTGGGTTATTGAATAATGAATACTTTGGGGTTTCAAATAGCTTAAAATGAAAAAGGTAATGAGTAATCGACCCTATAAAATCTGAATGGGTCTTGGTAGTGTTGATCGAGGTTGTAAAGTCTGACTACTGAAGCCCAATTACTTGCAAGTAGTTTCCCTAGAAAAGATTGATTACTTAAAATTAATTACTTTGGAGAAGCCAAATTACTTCCAAGTAGTGTAATTTGGGTTTCTTTAACTGCTTTACTTAACTTCATGAATTAGAATTAAAGTAATGCCAAAAACTTGATTTTATCTCCATGTAAGTTGTAGTACTCTAAAAACTTGATTTGGTCTGTGCAATAAGTAATGGCCCTCTAAGAACTTAATTTCATATACATAGAAAGTAATGGCCCTATAAGAACCCAATTTGGTCTATGAGTAATATTTTGAAGTTTGTAGGTGTGATTACTTCATTTGTATAGATGTCTGACTAGATCAAAGTAATTGATTTCTAGGAAAATCCACAAGCATTCTCAAAAATCTAAAATTAACCCATTTTAGATCTGAAAACCCCCAAAAAATATATATAAATAGATTTTTCATCAAAGGCCTTTTAACATGAGTTTCAAGGTAGTTTTCATAAAATTCCTTCAAGTTAAAAAATGGTAGCCATACAGTATGAAAAAATAGCAAGGTGAATGCAAGAGGATCTTACCAAAGGAGACAAATACATGAGGCTATTAGGAAAGATTTAGTACCATGATAGATTTCACCAAGATATCTGAATAATGGTCATGTGATGAATGTTGAATTACTGTAGAGGCATAATGATAGCTCCAAAATCAAGAAAAATCCACAAAGGAAATGTCTGCATTAGCCACTTTAGGAAAAAAGAAAGTACATATAGGGTGAGACTAGGTCAAGAAAAAGGTAAAACCCTACTCACAATTAGAACCCACTTAAAGGTAAATGATCCCTAATGACTTAATTAGCTAAATTAAGTAATATAAAAAAACATGTAGGTAAAACCACTAGATAGGAAAAAGCCTACACTGACAGATTATCTCACAAGGTACTAAGGATCTGATCTTAGGTTTGGAGAATCATGTTGATTGCTTAAACTGATGAACTATTGGGGGTGTATGGAAGGATCACTGGTGGTGTTTGACCATAGATTAATTCATATCAAGTAATATTTTTTGAAGTTTTTTAGGAGGTATTGTAACACCATTTGGTGAGAAGGAGCCACTTTCCCCACTGATGTTATTGTTCTAAGGTGAAGCAATGAAGGAAAGTTTCCAAGCATTTGTTGATAATTTCAGTTTGGCCATTTGTTTGTGGATGATGCCCATAAATCATCTTCAATTTAGTTTCAATGCATCAAAATAATTCTATCCAAAAATAGTTGATGAAGGTTGCATCATGATCTAAGACAATAGATGAAGAAATGCCATGAAGATGGAAAATATGGTCTAGAAAAATTTATGCAACCATGGAGGCAGTATAGGGATGGTTGAGGGCACAAAAATGATTATATTTGGAGAGTAAATCAACCACAACCAATATCACCATTTTCCCTTTAGATTTTAGGATCCCCTCAATGAAATCCATAGAAATATCTATCCAAATCCTAGTAGTGATGGGAAAAGGTTAGAGTAACCTAGGGATGAGTGTTGTTTCACCATTGTTGCATTGGTAGGTATCACATTCAGCCACCATCTATTGAATTTTATTTTTCATTCATTCTAAAATAAGTTATGTCATATATACTCATAGGTTTTGAGAAAGCCTAAGTTCCCTATAAATGGAGAAGCACGGAGTTCATATAATACAAATTGCTAAAGATCTATACTCTGGGAAAGCACTAGATGACCCTTATATCGTAGAAAAGCACCATCCCATGAATAATGCAGTATAGTTAAGGGGTTAGTGGCCAATTATTGAATGATTAGATATAATGAGTATTCATTAACATACCTTTGTTGTATATTGTCCAACCAATTTGGAATAGGCATGGAAATAGAAAAAAGGGAAGCTTGGTCAGAAAATGTGCGATATAGAGCATCAACCATAATATTGTCCTTACCCTTCTTGTAAGTGATCTCATAGTCATAACCTATGATTTTACTGACCCATTTATGTTGTGATGGGGTAGAAACATATTTTTATAGGAAATATTTTAGACTCTGGTGATCAATTTTGATACAAAAATGATTTCCCAGGAGGTATGGTTGCCACTTCTGAACTGCATGCAAAATGGCCATCATTTCCTTCTCTTAGGTAGAGAGACTAAATTCTTGATAGAAAGGGATTTATTGGTAAATTTAGTGGGGTTTCCTTCTTGGAGGAGAAAAACTCCCAGTCCATTGCTGTAAGAATCACTCTCGATAGTGAAGGTCTTAGCAAAATATGGGATGCCTAAAATAGGTGTGGTAAACATAGCTTATTTCAATTTTTCAAATGCACATTCAACAATGCGTATCAAAGTAAAAGCATCATTTTTCAACATATATATTATTATAGCTGTAATCTTCCCATAATCCTTGAAAAACTTATGATAGTATCCAGTTAGTCCAAAAAAACCATGGAGGTTCTTGAGTGTCTGAGGATGTAGCCAATTTGTCATGGTATCTATTTTATCAACATCCACCTAAACCCCTTGGGATGACAAAATATTCCAAAGACACTCCATTTTATCTTGGCCAAAAATAAATTTGGACTATTTTTCACAAATATGATGGTTAGAGAGAAGTTGTAGTGTGAGTTCTAGATGTTGAATATGCTCAGACCATGTTTTACTATAGATGAGGATATCATCAAAGAAGACCAAAACGAATTTTTATAAGTAGGTCCATAACATTTTATTCATTAATTCCTATAATGTTGAAGGAGAATTAGTGAGGTCAAATGGCATGACCAAAAATTCATAATGGCTATCATGCATGCAGAAAATTGTCTTAGTAATATCATCCTCATGAAGTTGGATCTGGTGATATCTAATGTGAAGATCTAACTTGGAGAAAAATGAGCACCATGAAGATAATAAATAATAGGGATCAAGAAATTATCATTGATTGTGAGGTGATTAAGTGCATTAAAATCAATGGAAAGGTACCAAGGCCCATCTTTTTTCCAAGCAAGGAGAACTGGGGAAGAATATGGGTTGCTACTGGGGTGAATAATGCCTTGCTTCAGTAAGTCTCAAATGAGCATCTTGATCTTGATATTTTTATAAAATGGGTAGTGATAAGGCCTGATCTCTAGAGGAATGCTTCCAAGAAGGAGTTTAATATGGTTGTCTTCTAGCCATGAAGGTGGTAATCCCACTAGTTTGGTAAAGACACATGCATACCTCTATAGAATGGTTTGTAGATCAGAAGGAGTAGTGGAGACAATTGATGGTTATATTTGAATGGAATGGAGCTGGGTAATGATGTCATGTGAATTATTATTTAGAATATTTTATATGTGATGTGAACTAATAATTCTAAGAGATCTAGCTTTTAAGCCTTTCAATGTATGTTTTTTCCCATTAGTTTAAAATTGTATCCAAAGTTTAATAAAATCTCATAAGATAGGTCTAAATGTGCATAACCACTAGTCTCCCAAAACAACATCACATATACCTAAGGGTAAGGAAAACATGGTGGATCACAAGTTATAATCTCAAATAGAGATACACACATTGTGACACTTCCCTTTACAAGGTAATGTGCCCCCATTGGTAATCATGAATTCAAAGTTGGAGCAAGGATGAATAAAACAATAATCCTATTTGGTGATCTGAGGGTCAATGAGTATTTTGAGAGGGATATTTTTGAAGTAAGCCCTAACCTACATGGTTTTTGGGGTAGTAAATCTTGTTAAGGCATGGAGAGAGATCTGTGGTTGGTCTTCTTGAGAATCAAGTTCCACAATCGGTTGAGATTTTCTAGTTCATTTTTTGTATCATGAACATCTTCCCAATATTTAGTTGTGGTTAGAGAGTCCACATATAATAGGTATAGCTTTTGATCGACACATCGATGCCCCCTAGTAAATTTATCATCACAGTTATAACATAGTCCTTTTTCTCTACAAGCTTGCATCTTTGCTTAGTCAAATACTTGATAGTAGTGGTTCTAGGAGCTGACATTATTTGAGATCATTGTGGAGATATATTTTAGAAGGGAGAAAAATTGGATTTGAATCATTGTTTAGCTAAGATCTTTTCCTCTACCAACTTAGCCAATCCTAAGGCTTCCATCATCATGTTGGGCTAGAATATTTTGAGCCCAGATTGAATTGTATCCTTCAATCCATTGGCAATGCAATTTATGAAGAATTCATCAGATAATCCTTATATGTGATTGGATAGTTTTTCAAATTTTGTTTGATATTCTCACATGGTTCTTGTTTGGTGAAGTTTAGTGAGTGCTCTAGTGAAGTCATCAAAAGCAGTAGGGCTAAACTATTTTAAAATAAGGGTGCAACAATTAGTCCATATGGTTTCATCATGAGCCTTGGTATACCAAAAACACCATTAAAGGGCTTCAAGTTCCAAGTGAAAGTATGTAAGGGGAACCTTCTTGGCATCAAAAGTATTATGCAAACTAAAATATTGTTTAGCCTGATAGATCCATCTAGTTAGATCTGCATCATTAAATCATGGAAAATTAAGCTTTAACCCATGATAATTATTGGAAGAAGAAAACACAATGTCTGAAGAAGACTCTGGATGTCATTTGTTGTTCACAGTGGTATGTTGAAGACTAAGGCCAAGAATGCTTTCATCAAGATCTTTGATGTGGGTCTTGAGGGCAACAATTTCATCCTCCATAATATTTGCTCTATTTTGGGTTACTACCATGACCCAAATAATAGTTTTTTTTTCAATGGATAGGAAAACTAGAGTTAAGACACATTTAGTAAAGAAATTTTTGAATTTGGGAAAAAATAAAATGGGTAAAGGGGATTTTAATAATTTTTTTGCATAGTGGGAATATGATTGATGAAGGTGAGGGCAATTTTAGGAGTGAAAATGGAAAAAATAGAAAATTGGTCAAAGAGAGACAAAGGAGTAGAGTGAGACAATGAACATAGTGGAAAAATTTCAAGGAAAATAGACAAAAATAAAAGAAATTAAAAAACCCAAAAAAGGGAATTTGTGATTTACAGGAATTAAGAGTAGAATTGGGATATGGGACCTCAAGGAAGAAAATGTAGGGAATGGAAGTTTAGGTGTCTGAATAAAGTTTGAGGATAAAAAGGGCTAAAAATGGAGAGACATAAAAAAAAATGAAAACAAATTTACTCTTTTGGTTTTATATCTAATGATAAGTCCTCTAAGAGTCTACTCTATGAATAGTTTGTGGATTTTGGGTTCTGTTAAATATCTGCTTATACATCCTCTGATAGCTATAGATACTATATTGATTATTTTAAGTTTACTATAAATTTTTGGAAATTGATAGAAATGGGCCCTAAGTTTCAATGGTTGCCTAAGGGTTTTAAAATTTTCACTTTGGCCACCAATGTCATCTAAGTAGAGTACTGTTCTCCAAACCAAATTGGCCATGGATTTATCTCTTTGTGATAGCTGTTGGTTTTCCTCATAGATGGGAACAACTCAATCAATAAGGG
Organism: Torreya grandis; assembly: GCA_037957365.1. Taxonomy (NCBI): domain Eukaryota; kingdom Viridiplantae; phylum Streptophyta; class Pinopsida; order Cupressales; family Taxaceae; genus Torreya; species Torreya grandis. Next base: position 1,141,133 of record JARHVA010000198.1, read on the forward strand.
CCCATTATCCATTTTTATAGAAAGTCATTTTAATGGGATAGCTACTTTGGGGGTTCTTGTGGTACTCCTCACAATGAGTCTTAGGGCTTTCAACCAAGCACTTTCGATAGTTATGCAGTCAAGTTTTTACCTTGATTTGAAATAGATTATTGTGTTATAAGAAAATATTGAAATAAATTATAAAATAAAACAAAGTTATTTTTGAAAAATTATTATGAAATAAATAGAGTGAATAATTTTTGAAAAAAAATTATCCCTAGAAAGCACTTTGATCCCAAATGAGAGGATCCTCTTGCAATAATTCAATAAAAATGTATGAAATAACAAAATTACAAAATGAACAGAAGCACTAAATAGATTATATTGATTGTAGACCACTTTAAGGGGGAAACCTCATTTGAGAAAAATCAATAAAAATAATTTTTGGATGCCTTCATTTTTTCAACACTTATATACGAATTATAATCTAAACAACCACTACTTCCCATGAATGTGGGATAAAATAAAAGCTCATAAGATGACTTCAAATTCATATGCATCCATAAAAACTACTAAACTAACAAAGTAAAAAAGAAGAGATACATGGATTAATAACAAGTGCTCATTAAGAGATGGGATATAGCTATGAACACCTTCTTACTATCAACTAGTGAGATCACAATCCTACTAGAGGATGTGCATAGGATTACATAGTTACCCCTACAAAGTGATTTGATCTACCACATAAAGTGAGAGGAGTGTGGGGATCACCTTGACCTATTATATGGTTATGATCATGTTCAATTCAGATGGCCTATTGGGTAATTTAGCTATAACACATTATATGAGATAGCATCAATCAAGAAGAGACTTATGACTATGTTGATGATATTCATTTCATGTTTTGTCCTTTATGATTCGAGTAGTAGGAGGTTCCCATACTTTCTACTAAGGGTATTGGTTGAGTTTATACTAGGGTATACTATATTTGGTTGGGTACTTATTCTCTTTATGTATATATATATATATAGGTAATTATGGGGATTCAAGGCCCATAAGAGGTACAACATCAGTGTCAGTTTTGTTATACACTACTAGGCTTATGAGCACATATGGGTACTAAGGTTGATGGGATTGCCATGGATGGGATATCCATAGATTGAGTTCTTAGTTGGTTACATGAGGTGGAGAGATTAATGTGATGATTCAAGTGTAAGAGGAGGAACACATCATGTAGATTAGTTTAGGGGTGCACTAGATGCACTAGTGATTGGAAATATTACCTAGAGACCATAGGTTCAATTTCTAATATGGTCTAGCTACAGGAGGTAGATATTCTCATTATAGATTTATAGGTGGATCCTTAGTAGGAAGTATGGGGAGGTATAGCTTATTCCCTTTGATAGGTTTCATAGGTAGTTCAGCCTGGTTCAGGGTATTCTAGGTATATTCCCTAGATATAGGCATGAAGACTTAGAGATCCTATTTCCTGAGCCACATCCCATGAAGATGATACTAGATCATGATGAGTTGCCAACCAGGCCATATATAGATGATGTTGTCTTTGCATATGTGTACATGGAATGGATTTATATGTAATTACATATTTTGGTGATGTTGATGATGATATGAAATCAATGGATGTGGACCTAGCTAGGACAGGGGGTCAAAGGATATAGGTATAGGGGGATATCCTTGATGCATAGACATGAGTAGTGTTATCCATGGCACAAGAATAGGTGGTAATATTATAAGAGTAGGTGGCTACATTACAAGGTCAGCTAGCCACTATGATAGGTGAGATGGATGAAGCTAGAGCTACACTAGCCCAGGTCACCCAAGAGTAAGATGCTTTGAGATAGGCCAAAGGAGTAGCATTAACACCAATAGGTCCAATAGGAACCATTAATATATTGAGGTATATAGCCACCATATATGAGTTATGATATTATGAGGCTATAGTATTAAATCACTACTTAGCAGAGCCCTGATGGGGCAAGTACAGAGCTAGTTTGCAAGTAGTGCTAGTGTGGTGACTCTAGATCAATGGGCAACATTTGTAGGTAGATAGATAGGTACCATAGGGGGATATGCAGGTATTATATGGGGGGAGGCACTAGGATCTACTAGTGCTCTAAGACATATTTGTGCCCCAAGGGCATAGTCATGACATATTTTGGATATATTTATATATTGTTTTATATCATTTTGATTCTGGCCTGTGAGTCGATGTGGTGAGATGTACATTTTGAGAGAGAGAGAGACATGTATATTTATTTTTACACATTATTATGTTATTTGACTCATGATTTATATATATGATCTTTTTTTATTGCTCATGCTCATGGTCTATGGTTTGTTTTGATGTTAATTCTTATAATATGATGTTTATATTGCTTATGGATTATGGATGCTAGATACTAATGTAGACTCACCTAGATGGGCATGAAATGGATTTTATTTATGGTTATGTTTTATTTCATGCTTGTTTATGACATGATAAATTTTAATCAGTATATTCTTCATTATTTATATTTAGACATGTGATGAAAATGGTTGATTGCTTTATTGCTCATGGACGCTAAGATGTTATTATACTTGTTATGATTATGGTTATGCATTTCATTATGACACACATGAATATGGTTGTTAATTTTTTTATGATAAAACTCATGAGGCAATTTAATTAACAACACCAAATAGGATAACAAAGAAGATAATCAAGAAACAAACATTGTAATGAAAATATCAAATAGTCATGAGAGGATAAAAAGAGGAAATGATGCTTCTTCTTTGAAAATGACTAAAACAAAACCAAATTTGGATTGGATTAATGAGCATAAGCCCTTTGAATGCTTTGCATTAGCATTTTTTAGTTGGTTAAAAAAGGTGTCTGGTTCATATAATGCTAAGTAAACTCAAAATACCTTGCTTATAATACATAAAAGTGGGATGGATGATAATGGAACCTTCTTGTAAGACTATCATGCCTCTTTTATAGGTGTCCAAAGAGTCAGTATAAACAAGTCTATGTCATACAAAGTGTAGATTGGTCGATGTGATAAGTCTACCTATGAAAGTTGATTATGACTTTCAATATTTAGTTTACTTATGAAAGCTGATTGTGGCTTTCAAAATTATTATGTTTGCATTTTTTTATTGATAATGGGTCTTTTAATTATTTTCGTAGGAGGGTCAAGGAAGCTGATTGATGTGAGAAGCTTCCAAAAAATTACTTATTTTTATAAAATGCTTTACTGAGCCATCCTTCAAGGGAGTAGTCTAATTATGTATGCTTTGTTCAATACTTTTGATAGTTATCCTTCAAGGAATAAATCCACCTTACTTTGATCAATTTCAAATATGTTTTCAATAGTTGTCCTTTAAGGGAGCAGTATATGAATGCTAAGAATGATCCATGATTGCTATTGGTAGGGATTTTTCTTTTATACTTTGTTTGATTTAGCTAGACATAGACATGTTTATATAGGTTTAAGGGTTCACATTTATGAAGGAAAAGCTAAGAGAACAATAAGGTGGAGTAGGTGTAAATTGGTTGAGGTGAAAAAAATCATGAGAATCCATCCTAAAAAAGGGGGCATAAAGTACCATGAGAATCATGCCATGGGTAGAACCATGGTACCCATTGTTTAAAATTAGGCTATGACTATGATGGATAATCACATGATTTAGTTGTAATTAGTTGCCCCTAAAATAGGGAGATAAATGTGGTTAAAATCAAGGGATGAGCTTAAGTTAAAACAAAAGGTGAACTTGATCCTTCTTAATAAAAGAATGGATGTAGATGTAAAGCATTAAGGGGCATAGGTTTTAGGTTTCATTCAAGAGAGGAAAATTGGTAAGCTCATGATCCATACTTGTGGGTTATGATATAAGGTCCAAGCCAATTGAAAGCAAACTTACCCCACTTTCTTTTTTCCATATTGGTGACATGTTTATTTTCCTTTAGGATGAGGTCTTTGATGTTGAATTCTCACATTATAAAGTGTTTTTTATAGGCACACTTGATGCACTCTTTATAGACATGAAGATGGGTAATGACTAGTAAGTGACATTCATCAAGTAACTCAAGTTGGGCTAAATGGTGTTGATGATAATCATCCTTAGAAATGAGATCTTGTAAAGATATGTGAAGATAAGGTATTTAGACTTTGAGTGGTAAGATGGCCTCCACTCCAAACACAAGAGAGAAAGGGGTAACATCCATAGAAGTTTAAATACTAGTAATATATACCCATAAGATGAAGAGGATGTGAAAATGCCAATCCCAATTAGATGCATTAACCATTTTAGTGAGAATGTTGTTAAGAGTTTTGTTAGAGGCTTTTGCCTGTCCATTTTCTTGAGGGAAATAGGGCAAGGAGAAACTTAACTTAAATTTGAATTCATCCCATAGACCTTGGACTTGATTTTTCTTAAAATACTTAACATTGTCAATGATAATCTTGTAAGGAACAAAAAATGATAGATGATGTGATGGTTCATAAAGTTGACAATCTTATTTTCTTTGGTCAAGACTAGAGGAACAACCTCTACCCATTTGGTAAAATATTTGATCATAGTGATGATAAAATGGTGTTTTCATGAATAATGGGGGTTAATTTCACCAATGAGGTCTAGACCCCATTGTGAGAAGGGCTAAAAATTGATGAAAATACGAAGAGTATGGCTAGGTGTATGATGTAGATTGGCATGTTGTTGACACTTACCACACTTTTTCACCTAAAACTAACCACCAATAACCTCCAATCAATATTTTGACCAATTTCCACCCAAAATGCACAATTTGGCCTAAAAACAATAAAACATGCTAAATGATGTGAAACTGACGTATTCAACTACCAATTTTAGCTAGGGTATCCCTAAAGGGGGCAATGCAATTTTTGAGCTAGCTAGCTTTGATTAGTTTATTTCGAGTCAAAATGCTAAATTTACACCTTCCTGTTGTGGATTGATCTTCCCTATCAAGCCTCTTGCACAAGACATGTTCCTTTGTTATTTGTTATTGGTAACATCCTAAATGGGAATATGTATCCAATGCATTTGAAAGTGACTTCCAATTATAATATAGTCAAATTTAGGACCAATAACAAGGCATTTTGATCAATTTGGGTAATTTGTGCACAAAGTGCTTAATCGTGTTGAAGATCTAATTAACCCAAATCAAGGCCTAATCAATAATTCTATGGAAACTAGTTGAATATTTTATTTTAGAAATGAATATTGAATATTTGCATCATCAAATAACCTCATTTCTTGGGAAGACATCCCTAGACCATAAATACCATAAATATTAGGATCCGTGATACCCTCCATGCCTCATCAATGCCTTCCATGATGCCCTCCATGCCTCTTAATTTCCCCTTATTCCAATGCCATAATGAGGATAATTATAAACTTAATTCTAAAAATTGAATTAATCCTCAACCACACATCTCAATCTTGGGATGGATAGTTGAGGTTGATTTTGATTAAATCTAAAAATATATAAATAGGAGGCCTCAAAACATCATTTCAAAATCTTTTTTGATATAAAGTTATAATGCCAAATTGGTTCCAAAAACTTCAAGAAACTAGTTTTACCAACATTAGTCACCATGTTTTTCAAAAAACACAGACTTGAAAGCTGCTTTTTTAAAGTTTGTTGTTTCAAACTCAAAAGGGCTTCAAAGCTAAAGGACATGCTAATAATTTTGATATAGGACCAAGCAAGATTTTTTCTCAAAAAATGTTTAAATCACTTTTGCATGATTAAAATTTGATTAGGAACTTTATTTTGGTGTTTAACAAAGAATTTTTAGATGTTTTTGATGAATGTTTTGAAAGTTTACAACTAAGACCAAGGGGTCAAATGAACACCACCAAACACTTTATTTGGGTTTAAAATTGAACACACTTATCAATTCTTGTTTTCAATAGTTAATTAGTTATTCTTATTTTGAAAAAAGAGGAATGTTGTGTGTATGCTCTTTTATTTGTCCCATATAGGGAATCCTTGGAATCAAAAGTGCCATTCTTATTAAAAATAGCCTAGTCCAAGGCTTAGAAATAAAGTCACCTAAAACACTCTCCAAAAACTCATCAAAGTTTGGATGACCTTGAAAATGACCCTAAAGTCTTTATATTTTCATACACTCTTTGTTTTTATACATATTGGCTTGCAAGGGGGACTTCATCACCTCCCATAAGTTCTTTAGGGAAGCTTTGACCTAGGGTTTCACCTCCCGACATTGACTTCATTTGGTTCCTTTAGAGTTGCACATGAAATGTAGTGACACTTTAGACATCACACTACACTGAGCAAACAACAAGATGTAGTGGTTTCAAAAAGACTAGACCTTTTTTCAATAAGCCAAGTGATACAGACCCAAAATTCATGCTTTTCTTTTGCATTATTTGGCATGAAAATCATTGTGTATTTGATTCCCCTAGATCATTCAAAAAATTATTATATTTTAGACAAATCCCAACTTTCCATGGAAGTATTATTGGTACAAGGTGTGCCTCAAGGTCCATGTCATATTTATATCATTTGAGAGAAGGGTGGTGTAAAAACCCTACTATATAATGCACATTTACTTTTGGATGAACACTTAAAATCCTCTTAAATGATGCATATTGATGGACTACAATAATACCAAAGCAACCTTGTCAGTTTAGGATTTAAGGGTGAGTAATCATTTGATCTTATCCTAGTTTATATTCTTGTGTGGAGTCAAAATTTTTGTGTAAACAAACAATCAAAACCAAACACATAGTCAAAAGTTTCCTTTGAACAAAGAGGTGTTACGCTACCCATGTGAGATCATCCATTTGCCTTGTTCAAAGTTCATCAAAAGATTGAGATTCATATCATCCAATTTGGTGTAGTTATATTACCCAATTGAGTCTAGACCTTTACCAAAAAAATTTAAGTCCTTCACATATAATTTAAATTTGAAATTACACCTTTACAAGTTCATAGGGTTGATGTGTTAAGTGGGTTCACCATTTGCACTAAACTTGAGTGAAAATGGCTTAAGTATGGCTTAAGGGTTGATGTGTTAAGTGGGTTCATCACACCTTTTTAGGTAATATAAAATCATTATGCTTCCCAAAAGATTTAAAATATTGTTTCATAGACCTTCTTGCATAAAGTTTCAAATTTGTTCCTACATTTTCAGACCAATCTAAGTGTACTTTTTTGATCTTTTGTCTAAGCACAGTTATACTATTCACCTTTGTCTAGCTTCTTTGTCAATAGAACCAAGTTTTATACCATTTTTTGTGAGAAAGTAAACTATTTTTAAAGTGCCTTTTGTGTCATACCTTATACCTAGTTGACCAAGTTCATGTCCAAGAATTGAATGCCTAGTGTTTTTTAGGAGTGTTTCAAATCTGTTAGATTAAAACTTTCATCTATTTTCAAAGTCTAGCTTTTGACATCATTTGGCAAAGAATCCTATCACATGCCTTGTTTGAGCCTATATTTTGACATCACATTTGGCCAAAAGACCTAGTAACTTTTAAATTCTTAGATTAAACTAATTTGAAACACTATGACCCTAGAGTTTGGCATTTTGATTTTTTGGTCCATTTACTTGCTTATCTTCATGTGAATAGTGAAACACTAGATATTTTATGCTATCTTGTTTCCTCACAAATATTTGCATAAACTTGTTGATCTTTTTGACAAATCTAAACCAAGTTGGAACATCATCTATTTTAGACATTGTCCTTTTTGGAGTTTGTAGAACTCTTTGACATTTTATTGCAAAGCATTGACTATGGATCCCAACATGTATTCATAAACTTGTAGCAGACTCATGTAAAATCTAGGGATTAATAATATAATTACACAATGGTTGAATACCCCTATGTGGATAACATTGCTTACGAGATGGATTCTTATCCCTCTTTTAATACTCAATCAAGGTCACAAAGCCAAGATCCATTGGATAATTATTTAGTTAACACACCACCTTACATAGAATAAGACTAAGAGAAAATCATGAAATACCTAGCCATAATACCTATAGTAGACAGGCCAATACTTTAGTAGTCGTATTCTACTAATATGGCTTCCACATATGATCCACTTTTGTTTGAGCAACATTTATTAGAGAATAAATATGAGATTTTGGTTAGAGCCATAAAGGTAGGGGCTAAGTTTCCAGCAGACTTCCCCTATGAAAATTTACCAAGTCTAGTAAGAGTGCCCCATAATATCATTTACAATCAACAAGCTTCTTTTGGAAATCCTATGCTCTAGTCCAAACAACATACCAAGATTCTAATATATCTAATCAAAGCAAAAACATCATGGAAAATCACTTTAACTAAATGCAGACATCATATCAAACATATCTAAATTTAGCACATGATTTCAATTAGATGAACATGGTAAGTAAGCCTCTCATTGACCTAGTTCCTTCAATAAGAGTGATGATAGAGTTAACTGGACAAGAGAAACTGAATTCTGACCCATTTTTACAAACTACTTTGATAGATAACACTATACATATGCCTATTATTGAAGAAGTGTCTTCAGCTTCTACACTAAATAGTAAGCCAGACATAGTGGATAATGTATAAATAGCATCAAATCCTAATCAAAGTGGTACTAATGCACAAACAACTAGACAAGAACATATTCCTATAGTTAATCCTATGAATAGGTCATCATGCCAAGCAATAAGAGTTTTTACAACCCAACCTCAACCAGATACTTCCTCAAGTGTATAACCTATAGGATTAGGTAATCAAACAATGGTTAATGTCATGCCTCAATGATAGAATGTGATGAATATTACTCCCCCTCAATAGGTAGCGAGTAGTATTCCATAACAATAAACATAGTCTAGTGTATCAATGCAACAAAGGATGAATACATTACCACCTCAATCAAGGGTATCAAATATTCCACCCCACTAGGTAATGATGAAAATACCTCTTCAATTATATAATAATATGCCAATCCAAAACCAAGCAATGATTACTCAACAACATGCAAATATTGGTCAATGATAGATGCCAAATCTGAAACCTACTTTCACTTCCTCACAAGGATTCATGAAACAAGGAGGTCCCCATGTTTCTTAGGTACCTACTAGACAACCATTGGTTTAAAATATGCCACAAATCTAGATATAGGGTCTTGGTCCACAAGTTCCCACTCAATATCAAGGTTTGATTAGTTGGCATCATGTCCTTTTTCAACCACAACAGGCATAGTATAATTATTTCCCTCCATCCCAACCACAAAATCCTCCAAGTCAAACCTTTATCACCAACCCAAACTAGAATATCTCGTAGCCAAATGTGAAATTTCAATTATATCCCAATCCATGTATGCATATTCTTGTTACAATCCCTAACCAAACCAATATATCCCAACATGTATCTCCATCATACTCTAGTCAAAGTGTCCCACTTGTGACCTCTCAACCATTTACCCAAACTACCATTCTCCCTCAAACCAATATCCCTTCTAGTTTCCTCTCCTAAGAATTAAAACAAATAAAAGATTTAATTGTTGCCATTCAGGCTGGGAAGCAGACCAAAAAGTTCAAATTGGATCACATATGTTCCTATCCATTCAACATGGAGTATTTACAGATACCATTTCCTCCAAGATATGAACCACTAAAATTCAATAAATACAAAGAGAAAGGTGATCCTAAGGCTCATTTGACCAAATTCTTTGTCATGTGTCAACCAATGGCATATAGTGACATATACCTTTTGCTTTTGTTTCCAAGAAGCTTGGATGGACAAGCCTTGGAATGTTTTTTGAAGTTTCTAAAGAATTTAGTAACATATTTTGATGATCTTTTTGATAAGTTTGTATAGCACTTTTCTTAAAATATCGAACATGAGATTTCATTAGTGGACTTAACACAAGCAAAGAAAAAATATGGGGAGAGTTTTACAAGTTATTTATAATGATGGAGAGCCCTTGAAATCTATTTCACCCATAGTTTACTAGAGAAAAAATTAGTTATTGTGTTTAGTAAAAATTTGCATAGTGAGCATACATTCAAAGAGATCATTGATAAAGGTTTGTTGATCAAGAGAGAACTCATCAATAAAGGAGTCATCAAGATTAATTAAATTAATCAAAATCAAGGTACCAATCATAGAAATGACTAGCATCCCATCCAAGTGTAAGCATCATAATCGGCATAGGCCAAAAACCATGAAAGATTGAAGTAATTTGTCAGGATCTAGGAAGCACAATTGATTACCAAGCAACTAAACATGCAGAAATAACCAGAAGCAATAAGTAACTAGAATCAGAAACAACACAAAATATGAGAGACAATACCCAATTGTATTAATACTCTTCCAGAAGGAAATAAAACAAAGAAGATGTCACAGTCTTCTTCCTTACACACCTCTAGGGCTCCCACACCTCTAAGGCATAAACAGTAAATCTCTTCAAGAGCTCACTCTCTCTCTTATGGTCCCAACAAGCAACTCACACATAGAGTTGTTGTTCACCTCCAACCAGTCAGTATCCACTACTGCCAGTACACTGAGTATACACACATACTCAACCGAGTACACAACGCACTCCAAGTAGATCTCCCGTGAACTTGCAACAACCTGCAACTCAAATGATCTTACTTTAGAAGGATCTACCTTGCCTTCCTCTATGATCTATAACTGAGTACACACCGTACTCCAAGTAGATCTCTCTTGATCTTACTACCTATTATGTTGCTATCACCTTGATCCTGCTACCACCTATAGATCTCCTTTGACCTCACACACACACACACACACACCTGTAAATCAATGATCTTACTTACACATGTAGATCTCCAAATGTGGCCTTACACACCTGCTGACCAAGATCCTACATACATGAAGAACCCTTCTGATTCTCCAAACCAGCACCCACACTTGGCACTGTGACACTAGGAGGAACACACCTTGCTCTCTTCACACACAGAAGGAGCTAATATTTGCTCTCTTACTCTCTAGCACAAATTACAATACAGCCCATGAGTCTATTATATAGATCTCATGCAAACAATAATTAGACATCCAATTACAATAATTAAATCCGCAACTCAAGTCTAAAATTGGCCTTTAACATGCAAACAACCAGTTTGTTAACTAAATGTTCGTCAACTAGCAGTTTTGGAACCGCACAGGTGACCGACGTTGGTCCCTATCTACCTGGAGGTGACCGATGCTGGCCGATCTCTGACTGACATTAGTTGCTCTTCTCATTGTATATGACCAACATCGACTGATTAGATCGATGTCGATTTCTCTGTAACTCAGAAACCTCTCAGTAACCTCCTCCATGTCTACATCAGTGAAGCTTTTAGCTCCATAACCTAACAATCTCCCACTTGGAGATAAATAGCTACACTGTACCTGTACCTATACACCATCTAATTAGTTTTTTGGCTTGTATCCCTCTCCAAGCTCAATCTTGAAGACCAACCACCACACATCCTATGGTACAACACCTATCATCCAAGTAGCCTACCACATCTGAAGTCCTTGACCCTGCATAGCATGAATCCCTATTGCTGGTCCCTCTCAGATACCTGAGAACCCACTGAACTGCTTTCCAGTGCTTCCTTTCTAGATTGACTACAAACTTTTTGATAGCACCCACTGTTTGGCCAAACTTAGGGAGTACACATGTACTCAACCTCATCATGTGATTGGGGACCTTATTTTGTGAACTGTCCATCCATAGGTGTGCTACCCTGTTCCACATCCTGCACTACCTTCACACAATCATCCTGTGACAACATCAACTTATGATCTCCCTGTCTCTAGGATTACTCATGCTTTGCTGCTCCCAAATCCTTCATGGCAAACCACTGAACTAACCTTACCCTTAGCTCAGCAAAACCCTATATGTCTGAACCTACACCAAGCTCATCCTCCACATACAACAATAGGATAATGTTGCGACCATCATCCACCTGGTAAGACAAACACAATGGTTACAATGACACTGACTAAAGCCCTACTTTGTCATCCACCTGTCAAAACCTGTACCACTGTCTTGTAGCTTCCTCAAGACCATATGACCTAGCCTTTCATCTCACATATCCATTCTCTCTATTCTTTAACCAAGGAATCCATTCGTCTTTCAGTGCTTTTATACCAGCTAGTAACCCTACCAAATCTCTCATTTGGTTATGCATCTTATTCATGCCATGCTCCCACTTTTTCCTAGATCCTTCCTACTATGTAGTGAGCAATGAGTATAAAGAAGAGGAATAATGAATTTGAGGCTTACTTACCCTTTTAGTCCTCCACATGGGTGTCTGAGACTTCTTGACAGCTTGTTGTCTACCCAAAATCCATTCCAGTGATCGATGTCCGTCACCACACAGTCTTCATCTGACTGACATCAGTTCCATGTGACTATCTAGGTCATCAACACCAATTATCCTATCGACGTCAGTCTCCACCTACCTGACACCACTGACTTTGTCTATCTGCACATGATCGATGCCAGTGCCTGTCTGTTCGACACTAGTTTTATATGACCGATGCCAATACCTGTGTTTCCCTGTGAGTGATGACTTTTTATCCACAAGCTTTCTTTGAATCATACCCATGTCCAAACTTCCCTGCTCAAAAGTATCCAGCCCCCTCCACTGATCTCTGTCTGTCATCTCCTCTAAGAACACCAAGGCTTTCCAGTTCTTAAGTCTGTCAAATACATCAGTCTTCTTTTTCCTGCAATAAACATAATCCTTTCTTATAGCAACCCACTGCTCACAGAAATCTCAGTCTATGCTCTCCAAAGCTGATCTCTTACCATTTGACTCAAGAACATCCATTCCCTTCTCACTTATGTGACCAAGCCCACAAAGCCACACTTGTGCAACAGAAGTAGAATCAGTAATACAAGTAAGTAGATAAAGAGTACCTGCTTTCTTACCACATGCTAATTCAAGTGCATCCTTGGTAACATTCCAAGAATCCACTATGAGAGTTACTATGCATCTCTCATCACCCAACTTTCTTGAAGAAATTAGCCACATCTCCAAGACTGGGACCTGCATGACCTCCTTCAACACCCATGTGCTGGCCATTTGCAATTTCAGCCACACTTCCCCTTTGCCAATACTTTGACAAGGCTCACCAACCCCTCTAATTAGGGCTGCATGGAAAGAGGCAACAGAATCTATAAACCAAGATTCTACTTTATCCAAGGAACATCCAAGAGCATCCTGTGTAACAACACTTGTAACATCTGCTTCTTCAGTTCCTTCATGCTGATATGCTACCAACCAATAATTTTTATTTTCCTGCTCTTTCTTTCCATAACACCGTAATTGACTATTCATGCTTTTCAGTTTCTCCATTCATAGCTTACTTTCTTCTACCATTGCTATACTCCCACTCAATTAGAAACCCTCGAGAGTGAACTAGTAATCAAACACAAACCCTGCTCCCTACAACCTGGCTCTGATACCACTTTGTCAGGATCTAGGAAGCACAATTGATTAGCAAGCAACTAAACATGTGGAAATAACCAAAAGAAATAAGTAACTAGAATAAAAAACAACATAGAATATGAGAGATAATACCCAATTGTATTAATACTCTTCCAGAAGGAAATACAACAAAGAAGATGCCACAGTCTTCTTCTTTACACACCTCTAGGTCTCCCACACCTCTAGGGCATAAATAGTAAATCTCTTTAAGAGCTCACTCTCTCTCTTATGGTCCCAACAAGCAACTCACACACAAATTTATTATTCACCTCCAACCAGTCAGTATCCACTACTACCAGTACACTGAGTATACAAACATACTCAACTGAGTACACAATGCACTCCAAGTAGATCTCCCATGAACTTGCAATAACCTGCAACTCAAATGATCTTACTTTGGAAGGATCTACCTTGCCTTCCTCTATGCTCTATAACTGAGTACACACCGTACTCCAAGTAGATCTCTCTTGATCTTGCTACCTATTGTGTTGCTGTCACCTTGATCCTGCTGCCACCTGCAGATCTCCTTTGACCTCGTACACATACACACCAGCAAATCAATGATCTTACTTACACATGTAGATATCTAAATGTGGCCTTGCACACCTGCTAACTAAGATCCTACATACATAAAGAACCCTTCTAATTCTCCAAACCAGCACCCATACTTGGCACTATGGCACTAGAAAGAACACACCTTGCTCTCTTTACACATAGAAGGAGCTAATATTTGCTCACTTACTCTCTAACACAAATTACAATACAACCCATGAGTCTATTATATAGATCTCATGCAAACAATAATTAGACATCCAATTATAATAATTAGATCTACATCTCAAGTCTAAAATTGGCCTTTAACATGCAAACAACTAGTTTGTTAACTAACTATTCATCAACTAGCAGTTCTGGAACCACACAGGTGACCGACGTTGGTCCCTATTTGCCTAGAGGTGACTGACGATGGCTGATCTCTGACCGACGTCGATTGCTCTTCTCACTGTATATGACTGATGTTAGCTGATCAGACTGACGTCGATTGCTCTACAACTTAGCAACCTCTCAGTAACCTCTTCCATGTTTGCATCAGTGAAGATTTTAGCTCCACAACCTAACAATCTCCCACTTGGAGATAAACAACTACACTATACATGTACTTATACACCATCTAATTTGTTTCTTGGCTTGTATCCCTCTCCAAGCTCAATCTTGAAGACCAACCACCACGCATCCTGTGGTGCAACACCTGTCATCCAAGTAGCCTACCACATCAAAAGTCTTTGACCCTGCATAGCATGAATCCTTGCTACTGGTCCCTCTCAGATACCTGAGAACCCACTAAACCGCTTTCCAGTGCTTCCTTCCTAGATTGACTACAAACTTTCTGACAACACCCACTGCTTGGGCAAACTTAGGGAGTACACATGTACTCAACCTCATCATGTGATTGGGGACCCTATTCTGTGAACTGTCCATCCATAGGTGTGCTGCCCTATTCTACATCCTGCACTACCTTCACACAATCATCCTATGACAACATCAACTTGTGATCTCCCTGTCTCTAGGATTACTCATGCTAAATAATTTCACTGCTCCCAAATCTTTTATGGCAAACCACTAAACTAACCTTACCCTTAGCTCAGCAAAACCTTGTATGTCTGAACCTATACCAAGCTCATCCTCCACATACAACAACAATATAATGTTGTGACCATCATCCACCTGGTAAGACAAACACAATGGTTACAATGACACTGACTAAAGCCTTACTTTGTCATTCACCTGTCAAAACCTATACCACTATCCTACAGCTTCCTCAAGACCATATGACCTGGCCTTCCATCTCATGTATCTATTCTCTCTATTCTTTAACTAAGGAATCCATTCATCTTTCAATGCTTTCATACCGGCTGGCAACTCTACCAAATCTCTCATTTGGTTCTGCATCCTATTCATGCCATGCTCCCACTATTTCCTGGATCCTTCTTGCTTTGCAGTGAGCAATGAGTATAAAGAAGAGGAACAATGAATTTGAGGCTTACTTACCCTTTCAGTCCTCCACATGGGCATCTGAGACTCCTTGACAGCTTGCTGTCCACCCAAAATCCGTTCCAGTGACTGATGTCGATCACCACACAGTCTGTATCTGACCAATGTCAGTTCCATGTGACTATCCAGGTTATTGACACTGGTTATCCTACCAACATCAGTCTCTACCTACCTGACACCACTGACTTTGCCTGTCTGCACATGACTGACATCGGTGCCTGTCTGTTCGACGTCGATTTTACATGACCGACGCTGGTACCTGTGTTTCCCTGTGAATGATGACTTTTTACTCGTGAGCTTTCTTTGAATCATACCCATGTCCAAACTACCCTGCTCAAAATTATCTAGCCCCCTCTGCTGATCTCTATCCATCATCTCCTCTAAGAACACCAAGGCTTTCTAGTTCTTAAGTATGTTAAATACATCAGTCTTCCTTTTCCTGCAATAAACATAATCATTTCTTGTAGCAACCCACTACTCACATAAATCTCAGTCTATGCTCTTCGAAGCTGATCTCTTACCATTTGACTCAAGAACATCCATTCCCTTCTCACTTATGTGACCAAGCCTAAAGAGCCACACTTGTGCAATAGAAGTGAAATCAGTAATACAAGTAAGTAGATAAAGAGTACATGCTTTCTTACCACATGCTAATTCAAGTGCATCCTTGGTAACATTCCAAGAATCTGCTATGAGAGTTATTGTGCATCTCTCATCACCCAACTTTCCTAAATAAATTAGCCACATCTCCAAGACTGGGACCTGCATGACCTCCTTCAACACCCACGTGTTGGCCGTCTGCAATTTCAGCCACACTTCCCCTTTGCCAATACTTTGACAAGGCTCACCAACCCCTCTAATTGGGGCTGCATGGAAAGAGGCAACAAAATCTTTAAACTAAGATTCTACTTTATCTAAGGAACATCTCAGAGCGTCCTATGCAACAACACCTACAACATCTACTTCTTTAGTTCCTTCATGCTGATCTGCTACCAACCAACAATTTTTCTTTTCTTGCTCTTTCTTTTCATAACATCGTAATTGACTATTCGTGCTTTTCAGTTTCTCCATTCATAGCTTACTTTCTTCTGCCATTACTATACTCCCACTCAATCAGAAACCCCTGAGAGTGACCTGTAATCAAACACAAACCCTGCTCCCTGTAACCTGGCTCTGATACCACTTTGTCAGGATTTAGGAAGCACAATTGATTACCAAGCAACTAAACATGCGAAAATAACTAGAAGCAATAAGTAACTAGAATCAAAAACAACACAGAATATGAGAGGCAATACCCAATTGTATTAATACTCTTCCAAAAGGAAATACAACAAAGAAGATGCCACAGTCTTCTTCCTTACACACCTCTAAGGCTCCCACACCTCTAGGGCATAAATAATAAATCTCTTCAAAAGCTCACTCTCTCTCTCTTACGGTCCCAACAAGCAACTCACACACAAATTTGTTGTTCACCTCCAACTAGTCAGTATCCACTATTGCCAGTACATGGAGTATACACACATACTCAACCGAGTACACAATGCACTCCAAGTAGATCTCCCATGAACTTGCAATAACCTGCAACTCAAATGATCTTACTTTGGAAGGATCTACCTTGCCTTCCTATATGCTCTATAACTAAGTACACACCGTACTCCAAGTAGAGCTCTCCTGATCTTTCTACCTGTTGTGTTGCTATCACCTTGATCCTACTGCCACCTGTAGATCTCTTTTGACCTCGCACACACACACACACACCTGCAAATCAATGATCTTACTTACACATGTAGATCTTCAAACATGGCCTTACACACCTGCTGACCAAGATCTTACATACATGAAGAACCCTTTTGATTCTCCAAACCAGCACCCACACTTGGCACTATGGCACTAGGAGGAACACACCTTGCTCTCTTCACACACAAAAGGAGCTAATATTTTCTCTCTTACTCTCTAGCACAAATTACAATATAGCCCATGAGTCTATTATATAGATCTCATGCAAACAATAATTAGACATCCAATTAAAATAATTAGATCCGTAGCTCAAGTCTAAAATTGGCCTTTAACATGCAAACAACTAGTTCGTTAACTAACTGTTCATCAACTAGCAGTTCTAGAACCGCACAAGCGACCGACGTTGATCTTTATCTGCCTGGAGGTGACCAATGCCAATTGATCTTTGATCAAAATCGGTTGCTCTTCTCACTATATATGACTGACATCGGCTGATCAGACCAATCTCAGTTACTCTGCAACTCATGAACCTCTCAGGAACCTCCTCCATGTCTGCATTAGTGAAGCTTTTAGCTCCACAACCTAACACAATTCAACCACAATAAGAATGTTGTGAGAAATGGAAAAACCAAATATCATCATGTATAAACTATGCAGACATCATCTGCACCACATTTAAAGCTTACTCCTACTTAGAAACCTCTCCAACCAATGATGGGAGTGTAACAACCAAGTCCTCCACAATAAATATATCAACCTTTACCATTGCAAACCCCTCCTCTTAGAAGAAGTATCCCTGCATGTCATGTCTTTAGTGACCTAGGAGAACCTATTGAGTCTATATTTCACAAGATTTATACCACTAATTTGATTAGTTGGCCCATACCAAAACATTATCTGCAGGGCATTCCTTATCCTAATTGGTACCATGAAAACAAATTTTGTGACTATTATCAAGTCAACATGCATAATCTATGAAGATGTGTCTAAATGAAGCATTTAATCAAGAATATTTTGGAAAATGGGGAGATAAAATTAGATAATTCTGCTTTCACTTCCAATCAAACTACTGGGATTTATCAAAACCCTTTTCCTTGACATAACAATCAACAATAGAATAATTACAACAACAATGGCCAATGTATTAGTAAAATCAATAATATCAAAATCAAAGGTTGAACTAGCAAAACCAATAAAATCAGTAGTAAAACCCATAATGATAGAATAATGGACAAAAATAAGGTTAAAATGGTAACAACCAACAAACATACCATGAAGTTGCACATGAATACAATAGGGTTGTAGGTCATATTGTAGGGGGTAGAATTAATACCATCCCCATTAATCCTAAACCAAAAACTAATTAGCCTAGACCATTTCTAAACAAAAATATTTCGGCCAAATCACATGGATAATCCTTCTTTGACATGGGAGTGCATACAATCAAACTAGTAAACTAGGACTTCTACTTTTGGATATTATAGTGATAACTCATTCTTGTCACTTGACCATATGTAAGTGCACTGACAATCGAGACTTGTCATATCTGGTCCCACACCATTTCTAAAATTAGTTAGCAATAATGGTCCAATATTCAATATTAATTGTGTAATCACAACTTGAAGGTCAAAGATTACTATCCTAGGCTGACAACCATCTGTCATTTTTCTTATCATCCAACCAACCATTTAGCTTCAAAATAAATCATTTACTACTGATGAAGATAAGAAGTTTGATATTATGGAAGAATTTTAAAAGACACCAGCACAAATTTCTATTTTAGATTTGATGAAAACATCAATAATCCACAAGAACAACTTGAATGAGTTTTTGACCCAACCCACTATTGCTAGTGACATATCCCTTGATAAATTTCAAGTTTTGGTTGGACACCTAGCTCAAGCCCAACAAGTCACATTCAACAAAAGCAATATGTCTTCCCTTGGCTCACTCCATAATAACTCATTATACATTGATGTTTGTATGAGATGGAATAAAGTGAAATGTGTCCTTATCGACAATGAATCTAGCCTCAACATAGTGTCTCTCAAGCTCATGAATCTCTTGGGTACATAATGACAGATCTCCAGCTAGAAACAATAACTATCAAAGCTTATGATAATGAAGAAAGGGAATCTTAAGGCACCATTATTTTACTAGTTATCATTAGGCCTTTGACCCATGATACACTTTTCCATGTACTTGATCTAGAGTTATCATAAAACTTGCTTTTAGGTAGGCCATGGTTACATGAGATTCATGCAGTCTCATCAACACTGCACCAATGCATCAAGTTTTCTCACTCAAGGATGGAGGTGAATATTTTGGGAGATTTACACCCATATAAACACTAAAAGCATCTTGAGGCCAAGTTTTAAAGCTATAATTATCAGTATGACATGAATCCAAGTTCCAAGTAGGATAAAGGAAAGGCTATACTTATTGATCCTTCACCAGATAATTGCATAGATCCTAATACCTTAGATTCCCTTTCCCACATGATACCTCCTAAATCTTCTAATCATTTCACCATTTTAGATAATGGACTGGGAGAATATGTGACCCATGATACATTTCATATTTCCAATCTTCCTTAGAATCTTAAAACCTTTGGGTGACCTAAAGTCATCCCACATATGCATTGGCAACAAAAGAACAAAGGTAAGGGACCTGTCATATTTGTACCAATGTCTAGCCTATGACCTAACCCTCTTGAAGGGGATGAATCATGGTTATACAATAATGACCAAGCTAATTGTTATAAAAATACAAAGTATCATATTCCCAATAAGATCATGAAACATCACAATTATGAAGGAAGAGGCCTCATAATGAATCAACAAGGAACCGTCAAGCCAATTTCCATGACTAAGTATGAAAGACCTTATGGACTTAGATTTAAACCACCTGGGGGTGAACCCATATATCTTATTAAAAATCCATAACCAGTGACTAGTGACGATGATTCCAAAAGTGAAGCAGAGTCTGATCATAGCCTTACCTTTGATAAGCTAGCTGAAACTAACTTATTTGATAACAATGCCATTTGTACCCCTTACCCAAACTATTCATCACAATCCATTGCCATTATATTATCCCCAACTAATAGATTGGGACCAATAAGAATCTAGTCTGTCGATTGATGAGTTCTATAATGATGAGGCATTCTATGATTTTTTAGGCCTTAGAGACAATGTTCCATTGGGAGATCACAAATCAGGATTCTCAATCACATTGGATCTTGTAGCCTATTTTGGAGAGTGAGTGGACAACCTTAGCCAAAAACAAATAAGTAAAACATTGAGGTCCCAAAGTGAAAACCTCTCTGAGGCACTTTTTGACCAGGGAAAAAGTTAAGATAAAGGCCAAACTAGTGGTGAAAACCTATTTCAGGTGCTATTAGATGGGGGTGTTCATTCTTCTTCAAATTTAGACCAGGAGACCACCAACGATGAACTTGCCTATGGATCAGAGTTTAGCTTTGAGGAACAACAAGTATTTGATCAAATACTTCAAGATGTTTCAACTATTTTTATTACATGGATAGATCTCCCATTAGGGGATTTAGATTCATCATGCCTAGGAGAAGTTGAAGAGCAAGTCCTAACAGAGAACCTTGACATAGCCCAATAGTTCAAGTCACTACATACTATCCTAGAAGATGGTTCGACCCTTCAAGTTGAACATATAATGGAGGTAAATATGAGGACTTCATCATACTTGAAATGGATAAAATTAGGTGTGTGCCTCATTAAGGAGGAACACTATGTATTTACAACTTTGTTGAGAGAATTTGTAGATATCTTTGCATGGGCCTGTTCTAACATGCTAGGTTTAGACCCCACCTTGGTTCTGCACCACCTTGTGGTTAATCTTGATGCCAAACCAATAAAATAAAAGTTACATAATATGCATCCTTAGATTGTTGTATTGGTAAAGAAAGAGTTGTAAAAACTCTTAGAATCAGGATGTATCTGATCCATTGACTACTCAAAATGGATTTCTAATGTTGTACCTACTACCAAAAACCCTAAAGGGATCAAAATTTATACTAATTTTTGAGACATCAACAAAGCTTGTCCTAAAGATGATTTTACCTTGCCTAATATTGACATGATCATTGACTCCATGATAGGTTAAGAAATTATTTCACTTATGGATGGTTTTTTAGGATGCAATCAGATCAAAATAGCACTCGAAGATCAACATAAAAAAATATTCACCACTCCATGGGGAACATTTTTTTATCAAGTGATACCATTTGGCCTTAAGAATGTTGGATCTACATATCAAAGAGCCATGATTGTCATATTCCATGATATGATACATGATATTGTTCAAGACTATGTCGATGACATATTAGGAAAATCTAAGACTAGGGCTGACCATCCAACAGTGTTGCATAAGATATTTGAGAGACTACAAGAGTACAAAGTCAGATTAAATCTAAATAAATGTGTGTTTGGTGTAACTTCAATAAAATTACTTGGCTTCATCATGTCTTGCTAAGGTATTTAAGTTGATTTGACTAAAGTCCATGCTATAATTGAGATGCCACTACCAACCAATTTAAAGTAACTCCATAATTTACAGGGTAAGATCCAATCAATTAGATGCTTCATCTCTCAGTTAGAAAAAAAGTTTCATCCATTTACACACCTTTGGATTTCACTGGGATGATCACTACCAAGCAAATTTTCAATAGCTCAAATACTATCTTGTCAATCTACCTATTTTATTATGTCCTATGTCAAGAAATCCATTCTTGTTATACCTATCAGTTACTGATCATGCCCTGGGGGTACTCTTAGCTCAACATGATGACAATGGAAAGGAACATGTTGTATACTACTTAAGTTGTACCTTGGTTACATATGAACATAACTATACACCTATTTAAAAATCTTGTCTAGACATGGTTTTCCTAGCTCAAAAACTACATCATTACATGTTGAATAATAAAACCATGATAATTTCAAAGGTAGATATACTCAAGTATCTACTATCTCAAACATATTTTCAAGGTAGAATGGATAAATGGATCAATTAGAAAGAAATCAAAGGGTAATTTATTATAGATCAACTTGTTTAAGCACCTCTCATAGACACAACCACTCAAGTTTCAATTTCCTAGTGAATCCATCATGACCATTATTGATACGCCCCTAAGGATCAGCCTTGGAAGTTGTACTTTGATGGTTCATTCAATACACATGGATCAGGGGTAGGCTTTATTTATTACACCACAAGGGGATCTAATCCCTAAATCATTTAGAATTATCTTTCCTTGTACAAACAACATGGCCAAGTATGAAGCACTTATTTTAGGACTTAGATAAGCAATGAAGTGGAATATATCTCATCTCCAAGTTTATGGTGATTCTCAGTTAATCATCAATCAAGTTACAAATCATTTTTAGACCAAAAATGACAAGTTGGTTCCATATAAAGACATGGTCAACACTCTTAAATAAAAAATTGTGAACATTCAGTTTGAGCACATATCAAGGGCAATAACAGAACTACAAATTCCATGGCTATTATTGGATCTCTGATTTGACAAATAGATAAAGCTAGAGAGTATTAGTTCCTCATCAAGAATTTGTCAATACCAGCTCATGAAACTTCAATCATTACCATGATTTGTAATATTGTTGGTCCTAATTTTATCTGGTACTCAAACCTTTACAAATACCTTCATGACCAAGTTTTACCACCTAACCTCTCTAAAAAATAAACCAAATCCTTCATTCATCATTTCACTTGTTATACTCTACTTAGATCCACTATTTACCATCGTAGTTTTGATGGAACTCTACTTCATTGTTTAACTTCAGTAGATTCTACATTAGATTTAAGAAAAGTTCATGGAGTATGTGGAGCCCATTTTAACAGGGCAATCATATCCAAAAAACTCTTGCATACTAGTTATTATTGGCCCACAATGGACGTAGATGCTAATGCATATGTAAAGAAGTGTGACAAATGTTAATGACATGCTAATCTAATTCATGCCCCAACAAAAACTCTAAAATTGATATTGACACCATGGCCATTTTCTACATGAGGACTTGACCTCATTAGGAAGATTAACCCCTCTTCATCTAATGGCCATAGACATATCCTTACCACCACCAAATATTTCACTAAGTGGGTTGAAGCTATACCCCTCACTTATGTGACTGGAAAGCAAATTTCCAAGTTCATCTTCAACCATCTCATCTGCCACTATAGTATCCCCTCTGACATTATATCTAATAATGGAGGATCATTCAAGAACAAAGATGTAGACTAGTTATCTACTAAATACAACATGACCCAACATTTTTATACAACATATTACCCTCAAAGTAATGGCTAGGATGAGGTATCAAATAAAACCATGATCAACATTCTCAAAAAGATTGTCAATGATGTCAGTCATGATTGGCACTTCTAGATATTATCTATCCTTTGGGCATACCATACCAATCATCGTACCCTCATGGGAGCCACTCCATACTCGTTTATGGTACTAAAGCCATCCTTCCCATTGAGGTTGATCTACCTTCACTAAAATCTCTTTCAAACATGTCTTAGATGACCATGACTATTGAGTAGCTCACTTGTAAGAGCTGGATCTACTTGATGAAAAATTCATGGATATTCTCAATAATCTTTAAGCATATCAGAATTGACTCAAAGACCACTATAATCAGTGTGTGAAGTATAGAGAATTTGAACTTGGTGATCTTGTCCTTAAAAAAAACCAAAAGAATACCACGATCGATAAGAAACATAAAGGGAAATTCAAACCAAAATAGATAGGGCCTTTCATCATCATTGTCGATTATGGATCAGGAGCATACAGGCTTGCCACACCAAATAGTGATGAACTTCTAGAGCTAATGAATATTATTGATCTGAAATGGTACTATGCTTGAAGTACAAAGGTGTATTATCTATAAGGACCATTTTAGTTATGTTATTTTGACTTTTTTGTACACATACCACCCTTATTAATCCTCTTTTTGTATCTACTTTTGATTTCTAACTTATCAACCCAGTGTGTTCTAAAAACCTAGCCTATTTGACCTTGGTTTTTATCATTCATTACATAGTTTTAACATTAAGGTATCTGATCAGTTTACTAGTTTGTTTAAAAACTTCAGATAGATATTATATTTTGGGATAGTGTGATAGAAGTTTCAGTAGTTGTATCCTTAATTTTTTATTCCTTTCTTACCACTAGTATTGCTTCTAATTATAACCACCTTTGGATAAATTAATACCATAGACACTAAAATTATGTCACACACAAGTGCGTAACTCCGTATGTCAAAACTGACTAAACCTATTTTAATAATAACAATCAATCTCCTTAACCCATAATTTTACCCCTCACACATATAATTAATTTAAAATACTTAATTAATTTAATTAAAAAATCTTATTGCCACCTTACCTGGCCACCTCACCCTATAACCAATTCTCCCCTGATGAGTCACCTCAAGACTTGGTCCCCTCATCCTAACTACCCAAGACTTATTCCACTTCCAAACTATTACTATAAAACTACTTCCTTCCTAACCTCTACTTTTTACCATTTTATAATGGGTGTCACACTTGGCACGCACAACAACAAAAAATAGGCCAAAAATAGAAAGGTTTACCTATTTTAGGACCACCAACATCGGTGAACCCATGACTGACATTAGTGGGATCATTGATGTTGATAATATAAGCTGAACTCCAACCTGTACTTCAGGTTAGTAGAAATTAAGAAAATCAATTCTTACTCTCATTCAGGCTCTTGATATTCTATTTTTTGACATATAGGCTTGCAATCACACTATGTAAGTTAATCACAATAAGTAACTGAGATATTGAGGAGTAATAACACCCACTTTTTCTCTCTATTTAGGCATTCAAGTTTAGACTCCCTAATAGGGACCATCAACATGACACTTATCATTCAGTGACCACCACAACTAAGTACATCACTAATACTATATGTCATTTAAATATTTATTATTATATTTTTTTATATCTACCCTGTATTGTTTTATGTACTTATGACTGTACCCACATGAGGGAGTTATAAAGCTTCCTTGCTTATTTCCCCTTAACCTGACATACCAAACTTTTGACTAGACTTAACCAATCCATAATCTCCCTTTCATAACTCTCTCAACCTCCCTGAGCTGATCCAAACCATTTCCCAAACCTGGGAAAACCTTCTATAAGATTCTAGACAATTATTGCCCCTATTGACCTCAACAACCTAACCAACATTGGTCACCTCACTACCAACCTTAGCAATATAACTAATATCAGTCACTCCCATACTGACATCGGTGCCTATGGATTCCCTAGCCTCTTCAAAACCTACCTAGACAACTTTTAAAACACAAACAAAGTACCTCACCTACACTTTATCACTCTCTACTATGTATAGGTTGTTAATAATGGTAATTTTATCTCTCTTTTACTCTCTCTTTACCTCCCATTTAGTTATTTATTATTCTTTTGTCTCTCAAAAGTGGAGTGTCATCTCTAGGGAAGTTTCACACTTCCTAAAATAAGCATGTAGCCTGGCAACCCACTTATTTATCTGCTAACAAACATCTTGTGGTAGTGTTTTCTTACATGCAGGTAGTCCTCCCCAGCCAGAGAGGAGTGCTCAAAATGTTAGATATGGTGCACAAACCAAATTTTATTTCATTCTAATCACTCATCCCCATCCTTTTTGTTTTCCTTTAGACTTAAAATAGACAAAATTTAGTGAAACATTTTTGGCATGCCCAGTGGGACCCTGGAGTTTTCTTTGAGTTCATTTCTTGTTTTAAACATTCATATAGGTGCATTATAGTTAAAATATCATTTATTGCACTTATTCCTTCTCTTTGCTCTTAAAAACAAAAAATTCAATATCTTATTCTCTATTTAAAAGACATTAAAACTAAAATTTTCTTTCTTTTCTCCTTGCCTTTAAAAGTAATTTATCATTTTATTTTACAAAAAAAAGATAATCCATTATTTATTTCCTCTTGCATGCACATTAGGATGGTAAAATTCATACTCTATTCCAATTTCCTCTCTATTTTCATTCAAATCTAAACATTTCAGATTTGGGTTTAAAACTTATTGTATTTCATAGTTTTCTTGTTGCATACTAACTCATCTAGTTAATTACAAGCATTTTGAATAAATCATAGTACACCTATGTTACACAACCAAATCACATTCACATAAGCAAGCATCCAAATTCACTTGAGAAAAAGCCCATCAATATTTCATCACTAGGTAGATCACCTTACCCTACCTAGCTATCCTACTTAGATTTCACCACCAAGGGGAGAACCCAATCCATTCTCTAATAGAGTATAATCTCTAGATAGAAGGTATATTTTGGCTAAGCAGCCTAGCTTGGCTCTAGGTTCATGAAGTGCAAAGAGCAAACTCTTATAACAAGCCATGTACCTAGTCTAATATAGACTTCCTCTTAAGCACCAAAACTAACCTGAAACCAGCTCTAGATTATTTTCTAGTACCTTCGATAACCAAATTCTCTTCTCAATAACTGATTAAGGCATAAGCCAACATGAGATTAAAAATTAATCTCTAGGACTTAATAGTTGTTGGCTAAATGTTCTTTTTTTGCTTTTTAATTACCTTCTATATTTTTGAGTTGGTAAGAATGTTTTTCTATTGATTCACAAAATCAATACTATTTCTAAAGTTTAGTTTGTATAACCCTTTATCTCATGTTTTTGGAGTGTTATTCCTTCTTACATAGACCTTTTACATCCATTATTTTACCTATTTTTAGCCTCTGATTTCTAAAAACATCAAATTTTCCATTTCTTGGGATTTCACAGTGATTGACATCAGTTAACCCTATCAATATTGGTAGACTTTACCTACTGACATTGGTTATTCTACTGATGTCAGTGAACTATTTCTATCGATATCAATCACACCCCTACCAATGTCAGTGACTATGTAGTTTCATTTACTCAAAATAGTAAGCTAAAATAACCCATTTACCTACACTCAAACTTGGTTTGTCTTTATTCTATTTCAAATATAGGGTAGATAGATTATTTAAACCACCTCTTACATGGTATTGACATAAGCTCAGGCCAAAATTCTTGTTGATTATTCAAGCCAACAACCACTTCCACCTTCCCCTCTCACTTCCAATTCTATCATAGAGCATACTTCAGATATAGAGCATACTCCTAGCCCTAACCAAATTCCCATTATGCCTGAGGGGGATCAAGATTTTGCTAAATTTCTTGATCACAATATGGCAGCCCTTCAACATTACCTTACTATGATCCAAACCCATAATTCTTTAGGTGACATAATATATGGTATGCCAACTTATTTAATGGAGACAACCTCAATTTTAGTTTCCTCCACTATTTTCTCCATGGTTACCCAAACCACCACTTTGATGAGTAACCCAACTATAAATAATGTTTAAAATATAACATCTCCAACTGCCCAATCCCACTTAAACACTGGTGTAACTTCCCTACTTTCACAACCATAACCAATTCAACCAAGTCACACCCCATTTTAGAATTTAGTGGTACCTATTCCATCCACCCTCATGCCTATAATTACCTGTATTATGACTCACCCTTCATCCAGTCTAACCATGCCAATAATTCAACCTATAGTAACAACAACCAACCAAGGCATAATCCCCAATCCAATGGGATAAGTCCCTTTTCTTTCTGCACCTCAGCCTATGACCCATTATCCTTATGTTTCCCTGACACAACCTCAGCAAGCTATGTCATATGCTCCCTCTACTTCTTATCAGATTCCCTATAACTTAGGAGGAATCCCCCAAACTAATCCCCCTTTAGACCTCATTAAGATGCTAATGGACAAGATGTCTAATCTACAGACATCTGTTTCTGGTTCAAAGAATGTATTATCTTATGATCAGATATGCAATGAACCAATCCATCCTTATGTGCCTATTCACCTTATCCAATCCAATGGGAGCTCCCTAAATTTACTCATTTTTAGAGTAAATATGACTCACAATAACATGTGTGAGTATTTAGACATGCTTTTTATTTAATAGGACATGATGATGTATAACTACTTCACACTTTCCTTATGTCTCTTTCAGGTGCTGCCTTGGATTGGTATAGCTCTATACCTTAGAACTCCATTTTCTCATTTACCCAACTTGAAAAATAATTCCTAGACCATTTCTCTATTAACATTTATTAGAAGGTTTATATAATGGACCTATATTCTATCAGACAATTTGATGACGAGTCTATTACTAATTTTATCGCTTGTTGGAGAAGCTTGATCAATCAACTCTCCTTCTCCTTACCCTAACCTGAGCTTATTGATATTTTCTCAAGGGAATATGCTAAGCACATCTCATCCACACTCTAGGTATAAACATTTTGCACATTTGATGAAGCTTTTACACTAGCACAGAAACTAGAAGTTCATGTTATTGATGAAGGCAAAGTCAATTTGCATAGTAAGAATCCCAATATCAAGACAAATGAATCCTCATCCTCTAAAAATTCTCCCTCTATCTAAAAGGTTAAAGGCTCCACTAACATGGTGGTATTTAAGTCAGCCTCTTCCACAACCACAAACCAATTGAATTCTTTGACTTCTCAAAATCTAACCAAGCAATTCCAACAATGGTATGAATAAAGACAATACACTGCTATTTGGGAATCATATACATCTATCTTGAATAAACTATTACAACAAAGTGTGATAACCCTTCCTCAGATTAAACCTCCTATATAGTTCAACCCTTCCCATCCTATCCTAATTTGGTACAAGGAAGATGAGTTTTGCAGTTACCATTGAGTTAAAGGCCACAAATCTAATAATTACAAGACAGTCAAGAATATTGTTTAAGATATGCTTGATAGAGGTGAACTCATCTTGGATAACCCTAACACACCTCCTAATAAAATATGGATGTGTTCAAGCATCTTTTTCCTAACCATTCACCTATTCAAAATAATTTCCAATCCACAACTAACTCAGGTGATCATAATATCCATACGGTTAATATGGTTTTTCCTTTATCTTTAGTTCAACTTGCCCCTCAATAGGAGACACCTATTTCTTTAACTCCTCCCTCATATTCAGTGTCATCTATTTTTCCCATTCTTCCTCCTTAGGTAGAAGAGCCTAGTTTACCCATTCCACTTCATCGAGAGGAGGAACCTCCTTTGCCACTCTTTTTGCCACCTGAGGAGCCTATGATGCTAATTCTATTTGTACCAATATTACCTATCCTCTTACTACTTCAAGACCACACCCTACCTATTCCTCAACCACATGTTGAAGGGAAAATCATTCCTACATTATACCCTCTTAAGGAACCTTCTTCACCTACTTCTTCTCTACCTATAGAGATTGGTACCCCACCCACTTCACCTTTGCACCTAGAAGAGTCCATATCATCTACTCCCATAATAAATGAGAGACCTATTGTACCTACTCCAATTTCACCACTCTTATGCCTTATTTTACCTATGGAGGATCATAATTTAACCATGACTCACCTGAATGTTGAGGGAGCCATAATACCTATGATTTACCCTCTTGAAGAACCTACTTTGAGTACCTCCCCTCCACCCATGGTAGACCAAGTCTCTTTTCTTGACTCTATTGAAGAAGACCCCATTGCGGTTGTTTCTAATCTTTAGTCTAAAGTAGCAAAAACCAATAATTTCCCTCTTTCCCAAACACCATATATTTTTAAATACATAACCATAAGGCCTACGTCAACTTCATCAAAACCCTTTTCATGTTTGGTGAAAAGTCTAGAATTGCTTGACTCCACGAAGCTTGACCATGCAACATTTTAGGACCGGCTTAAGACTATGTATCCAACATAATGAATGTCAACATTTACTACCAATCCCATTACTACCCTTTACCCTAAGGTCTTTGACAAAGCTATAGCTTCTTCACTAAAATCACCTAAAGTTCAACCATCTATGTCAGAACCCTCATCCTCCCAGCAATCTATTACATTAAAGTAGATCAAGCCCTTAAGTGTACACCTTATTTCTAATTTAATTCATCCACATGTGAAATTAGATTTAAATACTAAAACACAAGTTTTAGTTTCTCACCCTAAAATATATAAGAATGTTAAGCCTCCTAGATCTCATCAATCCCTTCTTCAACCCTCAACTTTACTATCCATTTTAGGGTTGTACCCTTCTATTTTAGTTGGAATATCATCTAACCAAGCCAAACAAAAGGTTAAGATACCTCCACTCCTACCTTTGCCATATGGTAGGCTTTTAACATATGAAACTAAGAAAGTGATAACAAAAACATGTAACTCCACCATCACCAAACAAGACACCAAGTAAAATTACCTTTCCAACACCAAAATAAATGAAGGTGTCCACTCCTATTAGTACAATAAGTGTAAGCCCACTTATAGGATCTCAAAGCTTGTTCTTATATCAGTTATTACAGTCTTTGATTTTAACTCTTCCTCCCATTAAGCCCTATAGTCCTCTTGGAATATAGCCATCTTGTTTTGATGATACACAAGTGTGTTTATATCATCATTCACCTAGACATGATATTGATAATTGTAAATCCCTCATAATGGTTATTTAACAACACTTATATGTTGACACTCTCTTCGATGTTACTCCCATTAACCTTCACATTATTCTAAATTTGGATTCAATAGTGCCTCCTACTATTCCACCTAAATTCAAACCCAAATATGTCATTTTAACCCCTTTACCACCTCCCTCACCAACTTTTCAAATCAACACAGTTAATGTGGCCACACAGTCACAAAACCAAAAATATAAAGCTAAGGAAAAGGTCACTACACCTTGGACCCATCCCTTAACCAAAGACACTCCCATACTAACTCTAAGATTTACATCTTGAGTGTTCTTAAAACAACATCTTTAGACATTATCCAAAGCTCAATGGTGAAATAGCTTCACCAAAATCCTGTGAAAATGTTTTTATATGTGTTAATCCAAAGCTCATCCCAACACCGTCAAGCTTTGACTAGTGCTTTGAAAGTAATTGAGGTACAATCGAATGATCCCCAACCTCTTATAGCTTTGGTTGGCTCCCTTAATTTCATCTCTTTGATTTCTTTTAGTGATTCAAAAATTCCACTTTAACACCTTGAAGATCAAAATTCTGCCCTTTTTATTACTGAATATATTGATAAAAATCATATAAAGAGAGTTATGATCAATGAGGGAGCCATTATTAATATTATTTCCACCCATGCATAAAAACAACTAGCCTTTCCTAAAAATTACATGTCTCAAACTGATGTGGTACTCCATTGTTTTAATGATACTATAACTACTACAGTGGGCACTATCATCTTACATATTCATGTAGGTCCTCACATAATTCTTTAGCTCTTCTATGTTATGGAAGGAGATTTATAATATAACATACTACTTGGATGACCTTAGATATGTGCTATGGCATGTGTACCCTCAACTTTGCACCATTGTGTCAAGTTTGAACATGGTTGACAAGTACATGTTATACGTGCTAACCCACCCCATTTAAAACATGTAATATGACCTATAGTCCTAATGATGTTCTCATCCCATTGAAAACATCCTCTTCCTTGCATGATGATTCTAAAGATTCCAAAAGCTCCACTCCCATGATTACATAGATATCGATAACATGAATTACTAACAAAGATCCCATGGAAGATACCTTTCAATGATTGTTGCTAAGTGAATATCATTTGTTGAAGCTTGACATGTTCTATACTCCACAAGAATATGAAAGGCTTCACATGTACCCAAATTATGATCCCCATATTGGGATGGTCATCCCTTATGCCCCCCTAACCTTAAAACCAGTTTCACATATGGGGGAATTGATCAAGCTCTCACTGTCACCAATCTATCTTCTTTGCCACAACCATTTACCTGTGACTTCTCTTTCTTGAGTAACCCTAATTTCTCTCACACCTATCTCTATAGGTGTGCCTAAAAAGGATTTGGTTTGGGTCATTAAAATAAATGTATCCATATGCCTATTGAATATCCTACTAGCAACACCATTGAAAATGCCAAAAAAGGCATGGGGTGGGATATGACGAACCAAATAAACTCACTAAAACCTCTCATGAACTAATTATCAAAGAACCAGTCTCTCCTTCTTCACCTTATTCTCTAAAATCACTACTAAATTAGAGGTATCTATACCTCCTAATTTTTTTTCAATAAATGCCATCCATTTGGGGCCTCTCACCTATCATTAGGGTAAGGAAATAAGGTCCCTTCCTCTCATTCATCTTAAAATAATTGATGAAGATTCTCCCACTATTAAAACTATCCAATGTCAAGATGATGATATAATTATCACCTACATGGGTGTGGATGATTCCTATATCCAATGATCACTCTCATCTAAAACACAAGCTATGTTAAATAAATCAACCATTAACATTAGCCTACCCTCCCATGATAACCCTCACATCCTCAAGATTGACCAATCTTTAGATTCCTCTGAGCAAGCTGATTATGCCATGTTTCTTAATGACCATATCAAAGCCTTCACTTGGTCTTACAAAGACATTCCTAGTATTGATCCCTATATCATCACCCATAAAATTATCACTAATCAATATGCTAATCCTATTAAGCAGAAGCTTTACAAAATTTATCCTCATATTTATCTCCTTGTCAATGAAGAGCTTCAACACTTAAACTAGATTTTGAATGCACCAAAAGTATGACCAAATATGAGGCTTTGATTTTAGGACTTCAAATAGGCCTCTTCTTGGGTATCAAATCCATAACCCATTTCAGTGATTCTTAGGTAGTATTTAACCAAGTTAATGGTTCCTACCTATGCAAAAATGGAATCCTATAATGGTATAAACATTGTGTAGATACACTCTTGGGATTACTTGACTATTATCTCTTGAAAAATATTCCCTGATCTACAAACAAATTTGCTGACATGATAGCTTTACTTGCTTCACACATACCTTATTCATCTTCCTCTTTGAGAATTTATGTCACCATGCATCACTTAACATTTCCCTCCTATGTATCAGCTAACATCCTCTTTGTCAAAAATGTAACAACCATCCCACAAGACTTATGATACAAACAACTCACAGATTATCTTTCCTTCTTTATTACCCCTCTTGATCTTTCTAATAATGGGAAATGGGTCTTCATAAAATGTGCCACTCATTACACTATACTAAAGGGCCTTATCTATAAGCAATGTTTTGATGGTCTTCTCCTTAGATGCCTAGCTAGTACTGAGACTCCTTTGGTTATTAAGGAAGTCTATGATGGGATTTATGGTGGGCATTTCAATGGTCACATAGTTGCTAAATGTATTCTTCAACTTGGCTATTATTGGCCCACACTTCATCAAGGCTATGTTGATTATGTTTGGCATTGTGTCAAGTGTCAATAAGACGCTAACCTCCTTCACATTCCCAATCATGCATTTTAAGTTTCTAGAGACTTTTGTCCCTTCTCCTAATGGGGTTTAAATATAATTAAAAAGATTAACCCTCATTCATCACTCCATCATTGTTCTATCATTACTGCCACTGAATACTTCACCAAGTGGGTCGAGGCCATCCCTCTCATCTCCACTAAAGCTAAAAAAACTATTGACTTAATTAACCATCACATCATCTATCATTTTGGTATACCTCACAAGATTATAATAGATAATGACAAGTCTTTCAAAAACAAAACTATTCAAGATATTTGTGATGCATTTGGAATCAAATTAAGCTTCTCATGACCATACTATCCCCAAGATAATGGACAAGCATAAGCTTCTAACAAAAATTTGACCAAAATTCTCATGAAGGTAGTCAATGATATGGGTAAGGATTGGTACACACATATTCCTTTTGCTTTATAGGCTTACTGCATTAACATTTGAACCCATATGGGTACTACATCTTTTTCATTGGTATATGAGATGGAAGTTGTTTTACCTCTTGAGGTCTAGATTCCTTCTCTTCACATTTATCTACATGACATACTTACTAATGATGATTTTTTCCAAAAAAATTTGGCCTAACTTGAATTGCTTGATGAGCACCATCTCATAGCCCTCAACCATCTCAAAATCTATCAAGAGCATATCAAATGCACTTATAACAAAAACCTCAAAGAGAAAGATTTCAATATAGAAGATCTCGTAAACCAAAATTACGTCACACACACATGCATAACTCCCTATGTAGAAACCCTCCTAAACCCATTTTAATAATAAAAATTAATCTCCTTAACCCATACTTTTACTCCTCACATATTTAATTAATTTAAAATACTTGATTAAGTTAATTAAAAAACCCATGTTTCCACCTTACCTATCCACCTCGCCCTATGACTAATTCTCCCCTAATGAGTCACCTCAAGATTTGGTCCCCTCCTCCTAACTATCTAATACTTATTCCCATTTTCAAACTAAATTCCTAAATAACTACTTTTCGAACCTCTTATTTTTACCATTTTATAACAGGTGTCACATTGGCATGCACAACAATGGAAAATAGGAAAAAATAAGAAAGGTTTACCTATTCTAGGGCCATCAATGTCAGTCAACCCATGGTCGATGTCGGTGGGATCACTGACATTGGTAATATAAGCCAAACTTCAACCTATACTTCAAGTCAATATAAATTAAGAAAATCAATTCTTACTCTCATTCAGGATCTTGACATTCTATTTTTTGACATCCAAGCTTATAATCACCCTACATAAGTCAACCACAATCAATAATTAAGATCTTGAGGACCAACATCACCCACTTATTCTCTTTGTTTAGGCATTTAGGTTTAGACTCCCTGATAGGGACCATCAACATGGTACTTATCATTTAACGACCACCATAGCTAAGTACATCACTAATATTGTCAGTTATTTAAATATTTATTCTTCTATTTCTTTATATCTACCCTACATTGATTTACACACTTCTGACTATAATTTTGGTGACTGATATCGATTATACTATCAAGGTTGATAGTGAGGTGACCAATGTTAATTAGGCTACCAAGGTTGGTAGGGGAAATAATTATCTAGGAGCTTACAGAAGGTTTTCCTGGGTTTGGGAAATGGTTTGGATCAGGTCAGGGAGGTTGAGAGAGTTATGAAAGGGAGATTATGGCTTGGTTAAGCCTGTTTAGAAGTTTGGTATGTCAGGTTAAGGGGAAATAAGAAAGGAAGCTTTGTAACTCCCTCACAGGGGTATAGTCAAAAGTGCATAAAGCAATGCAAGGTAGATATAAAGAAATAGAAGAATAAATATTTAAACAACCTATAATATTAGTGATGTACTTAGTTGTGGTGGTTTTTGAATGATAAGTACTAGGTTGATGGTCCCTATCAGGGAGTCTAAACCTAAATGCCTAAATAGAGAGAATAAATAGGTGTTTTTGGTCTTCAAGAGCTCAATTACTAATTGTGATTGACTTACGTAGGGTGATTGTAAGCCTAGATGTTGAAAAATAAAGTGCTGAGAGCCTAAATGAGAGTAATACTTGATTTTATAAATTTTTATTGACCTAAACTTTAGGTTGGAGTTTGGCTTATATTTTCAATGTTAATGATTGGTTCAGTCTCAGGGCCAAATAACCTAAACCCAACCTTTTCCATTTCCCCTAAAAACCTACCCATAAATCCCCCTAACTTATCCTACACCTACCCTAACTTATTTTCTACCCCACCTCTCATTTAGACTAAAAATTACAAATACCAAATCAAACTAGTGTAGGCTCTTACCTCATTTCTCTGTCTCCTCTTGGCTGGAACCACTAACTCCTATGGTTGTGAACCTCCCGCTAAGTCCCCTCCTTGCACTACCATCTCATATCACTCTCAAGATCTATTTCTTCTCTCCAATCATAAATTTGCAAATGAGTTTGGTCAGCCACTAGACCCCCTTTTGTTGGGTTTGGTTGACCACTGATATTAGCATTATTGATCTAACCTATCAATGTCATTGCTTACACCTACCAACATCTGTAATGTTTCCCTAGTTATATTGATGTTGACACTTTATATTACCAATATCAATACATCTAATCGATGTCAACACCATTCTAATATTATTTTCTAACACAAAACCCCCAACTTTGTACAACCTTACCCATACATTAGGGTAATTGGAGATCACATATATCTCCCTCAACCATGAAAAAATGACATTAAAGATCACTTAAATCTTCACCCTCGACTACTTTGCTTGGAGATCACAAATATTTCTTTTCTCATTGACCCTTTTACACCACCCTTGCATTGCTTGTCCTGACTGCTTAGGCTATTATACTATAGTTGGATATTATGCACACATAATTTTTTTAGGTGTTGTGGATGGAAACTACGTCTATCCTATCACCTTCACCCATTTTTTGTTTCCTATGGGCACTTCCTACCTCAGATACCTAGGACACATTGACAATTAGAGCCATAAATTTGATTAATTTGACATGTTAGCTATCACTTAAAAGTTGTGCTTTGGTTACTTCTATCTAAATCCTCCTTAACCTTACTTGTTCTTTAATTTTTTGACTATAGCTCATTGTGGTCTACATATATAGAGTGATGCTCAATTCACCACTAGTCACCCAATTACCTTTCTATCAAACCTGTATCTAATTCTAGTTTCTCCTCTATTAATTCCTATTTTGAGGGGGGGATACCTCATCAAATACTTGGAGAATCTAAATATTGTTTTTGTCTTGCAACATGTCAGTACAAATTTCAAGACAAAAGGGGCAAATATAGACACCAAAATTATGTCACACACACATGCGTAACTCTATGTGTCAAAACCCCCCTAAACCCATTTCAATAATAACAATTAATCTCCTTAACCCATAATTTTACCCCTCACACATTTAATTAATTTAAAATACTTAATTAAGTTAATTACAAACTCCTATTTCCACTTTACCTAGCCACCTTGCCCTATGACTAATTCTCCCCTGATGTGTCACCTCACGACCTGGTTCCCTCATCCTAACTACCCAAGACTTATTCCCACTTCCAAACTAAATTCCTAAACAACTACTTCCTTCTTAACCTCTTATTTTTACCATTTTATAATGGATGTCACACTTGGCATGCACGATAATAGAAAATAGGCCAAAAATAGAAAGGTTTACCTATTCTAGGGCCATTGACATCGATCAACCCATGGCTGACATCAGTGGGATCACCGACATAAAAAATATAAGCCAAACTCAAACCTATACTTTAGTTTAGTAAAAATTAATAAAATCAATTCTTACTCCCATTTAGGCTCTTAACATTCTATTTTTTAACATTCAGGCTTACAATCACCCTACGTAGGTCAATCACAATCAACAACTGAGCTCTTGAGGACCAAAAACACCTGCTTGTTCTCTCTATTTAGGCATTCATGTTTAGACTCCTTGATAGGTACCATCAAAATGGTGCTTATCATTTAGTGACCACCACAACTAAGTACATCACTAATATTATAGGTCATTTAAATATTTATTCTTCTATTTCTTTATATCTACCTTACATTGCTTTATGCACTTCTGATTGTACCCCCATGAGGGAGTTATAAAGATTCTTTGCTTGTTTCCCATTAACCTAACATACCAAAATTCTAACCAAAATTAACCAAGCCATAATCTCCCTCTCATACCTCTCTCAACCTCCCTGACCTAATCCAAATCATTTCCTAGACACGAGAAAACCTTTTGCAAGCTCCCAAACAATTATTGCCCCTACTAACCTTGGTAGCCTAATTGACATCGATTACCTCATTATTGACCTTAGTAGTATAACTGATATTGGTTACTCCCTTACTAACATTAGTGATTGTGGATTCCCTAACCTCTTCAAAACCTACCCAAACAACTTCTAAAATATAAACAAAGTGTATCACTTACACCTTATCACTCTCTGCTACATACAGGTTTTTAATAATGGTAATTTTATCTCTTTTTACCTCTATTTTAGTTATTTATTATTCTTTTGTCTTTCAAAAGTGGACTGTCATCTCTAGGAAAGTTTCACACTTCCTAGAACAAGCACGTAGCTTGGCATCCCACTCATTTATCTACTAACAAATATCTTATGGTAGTGTTTTTTTACTTACAGGTAGTCCTCCCTAGCTAGAGAGGAGTGCTCACAACATTTGGATATGATGCACAAACCAAATCTAGGTTCATTCTAATCACTCATCCCCATCCTTCTTTCTATTTTCCTTTAGACATAAAATAGACAAAATTTAGTGAAATAAGTACCTTTGATCTGTCATTGTGTCTTAGTTATAACTGCCTATTGGAAAACTAAGGGAAACATTAAACCTTGATGTACCAATTTCCCACTTCCTATACCACACTGTGACTTTTTACTAACTATGCCTATTTTGTTTGAGTTCGCTGCTACACTAGTCAAATCCCTCTACTAAAATAGAAAAACTATAGTGACTTAAGGTCCTACTCTAGGACTATATAGGCAGTACTCAATACTTGTTGAGGTCAGCTTAGTCACCCTTTTCCTAATGCTCTCACCATTTTTTGAGTAACCTTTGTTTAAATGATCTCACTATTTTGTGAGCAACCTTCGTCTAAATGCTCTTGCCATTTTATAATCTTGAACCATTTAGTATCTCATCATTATTGATTGAATTGAGATACTTCAAATAATTCTAAAAACATTTAAAAATTTGTTAGAAAAGAACAAAAACATTGACTACTTCTTTTCCTTAAGGATTTTTGGAACCCTTATTAAGTTACAAGTAAATTACTTGTCATTTATTTTCCCCATCCTTTTTGGCCTTTTTCTCTCATGCATTTGCCATTTTGTAAGACCATTTCCTATTATTTTATCACATCCATTTTGTTTGCTTTCCTTAGTGATCACATCTTCCCATTCCCTGGGAGAACTACATTTGGCCTAAAGTTTTTTTATTGGATATTACATCCATAGAACTATGTAGGTAGCATCCACTTACCTAGTGCATATGGAGATAACTTGACCACCCCTTTCTTTTTCTTCTATTCCCCTATTTTATTCATTTGTTAAGTAGTCACCTATTTTCTAGGGGAAATGTTTGTAGGGTTTTTATTGCATTATTTATTTGTTTGTTTCTACTTATTTATTTTGTTTATGTACTTGTTTATTTGATTTTAGCACTATTGCCTTGGTTTAGTTTAAGAGTGTTCATTAGGTGATTCCTTGTCCACACTTATACTTGAATTCATCTATATTCATATGTTTACCTTGTCATCATGGTATCTATCATTGGTGCATTATTTTCTATTGAGTATTGGATTACGGAAGTCAGTCCTCATGCATATTTGAGCCAAGTCCTCATGATGTTATACCATGATGCCTACCAACATGTGCTATAACAAACCTCAACTTCAAGAAGTTCATTCAATAATGGTGACATCTCTTTGGCACTGACATCTTGATTCAATCCTAATCATATCCCAAATAGAGTAATTAAACATGAAATAATTCAAGTCTTTATTAGTTTGGATGAGCATTTCCCTACTAGTAGGTTGTTCCAATTTATCATTACCCTCTGTCTTAAGTTATCATCATACTTGATCAAGTTTATCATATTTTATATAATAGGGGTCCAATGTTTATAACCACCTATGGGAAAATCATTGTACACTGCCCCACCTACATTTCTCAATCATTATAACTGCCTTTGAGCAAATCATTGTGTTGTCACCACTTTACTTTTTTTCCTATACAGGGGCATGTTATCTTTTTTTGTCTATCCTAACTGGGGAGCTCCATCTTCTCAATGATTATAATTACATATGGGAAAATCATTATGTTATAATACCACATTACCACTATTAGGGTTTAATACTTATAACTACCTTTGGGCAAACCATTGCACACCATCCCATTTGCATTCTCAATGATTTTGAATACTTTTTTAGTATCATTGTGTTTTCACCCCATCATATTTCCTTTCTTTGGTCCCCTCATTTTACTTCTTTATTTTTGATGGACTATTTGCCAACCTAATTGTGCCAACCATTCCCTCAAGGGGGGCATCATACATTTAGTTTATCATCATTATAGTTATAGGCATGTAGGACCTTTTCAGTCTTTGAGAAGACGTTACTATAATTATAGCTTTCAGCACCTTCCCAAACAAGGGAAAACTATAGACACCTAAAATTGGCCACTAATAACCTCCAATTAGGCTTTTAGTCAATTTCTACCTAAAATGTACAATTTGGCCTAAAAACACTAAAACTTTCTAAATGATGTGAAATTAACGTATTCAAGTTCTAATTTTGGCTAGGGTATCCCTAAAGGGGGCAATGCAATTTATGAGCCAACTAACTTTGATCAATTCATTTTGAGTCAAAATGCCAAATTTAAACCTATGTGCTTTGGATTTCTCTTCCCTATCAAACCTCTTGTATAAGACACATGCCTTTGTTATTTGTTGTTGGTAACATCATAAATGGGAATACACATCCAATGCATCTAATAGTGACTTAAAATTCTAATCTAGTCAAATTTAGGACCAATAACAAGGCATTTTGATCAATTTGGGTAATTTATGCACAAAGTGCTTAATCATATTTAAGAGCTAATTAACCCAAATCAAGGCCTAATAAATAATTCCATGAAAATTTGTTGAATATTTGATTTTATAAATGAATATTGAATATCTACATCATCAAGTGACCTCATTTCTTGGGAAGACATCCCTAGGCCATAAATGCCATAAATATCAAGATCTATGATGCCCTTCATGCCTCATCAATGCCTTCTATGATGCCCTCCATGCCTCTTAATTTCCCCTTCTTCCAATGCCATGATGAAGATAATTATGAACTTAATTGTAAAAATTGAATTAATCCTCAATCACACATCTCAATCATGGGATGGATGGTTGAGGTTGATTCTAATCAAATCCAAAAATCTATAAATAGGAGGCCTCACAACATCATTTCAAATTATATTTTTATGCAAAGTTATAATTCCAAATTGGTTTTAAAAGCTTTAAGAAACTAGTGTTACCATGTCAAATTGATTCTAAGCCAAGCCAAGCTGCAAGCCAAAGGTGCCAAGAAGAGATAGAGGTAGCCAATCTTTCATTACCAAGGACTTCATGAGCACAAGCCAAGTAATTCACTACTACAAAGGAATTTGGAGCATCCAAGGAGGGTGAATGAATTCTTGTGTTTTAATCCTTACTTTTTAGTTCTGTTTTCATTTATTTTTGTTAACTAAGATCTCCATAGTGTCTAGGCCTAGAGATGTTATGCTATTAGTGTATTTATTTCACTTTATTTTCATTTTGGAACTAACACCATACTAACCATCCTCTCTTGAGTCAAATTCATAGATCAAAAAGGGTAGGATAGTAATAGCTGAGGTAAGGGATGCATTTAGCTACAACTAAGACACAAAAGTGTCCCCCACATATCCCATCATGCATTTCATTAATAGTGTGAGAGGCTTCATGACTATGCAAGTAACATAAGAGGATACAGTCAAAGCCATGTTTATAAATAATTCCCCCCATAATGGTATAATGTAAGGTATTATAGATAAATACTCTTCAAGCATTTTTAGAAAGCCCATAAGTAATGATGGTAAGGTTAAGATAGTCGAAGGTCTACTAATACTAAAGGTTAGGTTGGGTCTTTTTCATATTGAAGATGGTGGGAGAATCTAGTTTGACATAGGAAGGCTAGGTAAGTCTATGGATAATGATAGATATCTTAGAGTTAGATGGTGTAGATAGGATCTGAGAGGTGAGGGAAACCATGGTATTAGTGAACTTATTAGTAGATCATGGAGTTGACATCATGTGGTAGTGTTCAAATTATGCTAATAGTTTGTCAACTAGTTGTTTGTACTATTGCAAAACATCATTATTAAACTAGTAATAACTATTGATTTGATTGACCATAAAATAAGAGTCACCAAAGATATTGATTATTTTAAATCCTAAGGAAAACATAGTTTTAAGTCCTATGACTAGGGCCTCATACTCAACTATATTGTTGGTATATTAAAAATCAAGATTGAAGGACAAAGGAAGAGGCTCATCGTCAAATAGAATAAGGATGATACCGGCTCCCCCACCACATTGACATTTTGATCCATCAAAGAACATGGTGCATTGATAGGTGAAGTTTACCTAAGAGAGTGTCATGATGGGCTCATGAAAGAACTCAAGAGGAAGAGGTTGGTTATTTGCTAAAGGTGTTCTAGATAATTGGTTAGTAATAACTTATCATTTAATTGACTTCTAATAAAGGAAATCAAGGTCAAACTTTGTTAAAAGCATGAGCCATTTGGCCATGCACTAGTTTTAGTATGGCTTGGATTGCATGTACTTGAGTGGATTGTTATTGGTTATGACATAGGTCTTGTGGTTAAGAAGGTAGTGGAAAAGTTTGGTAGCCATGAAGACTAAATATAAGCAAAGTTTCTTGATATGGGTATACTGAGTCTCGTACTCTACAAGCATGTGGCTGATGTAGTAGATGGGTTTCTCTTTATGTTGTTCATCCCAATGAGTAAGAATTTCCCCTAAGGAGTGGTCAGTGGTAGAGATATAAAGGTATAAAGGTTGGTTGTCCTTAGGAGGGGTGAGGATAGGTGGAGATAAAAGGTACTTTTTGAGTAAATCAAAGGCCTTTTGATAGTCACTATTTTACTTGAAAGACACAACCTTCTTCAGAAGGTGGTAAAAGCATTGGCATCGATCTAAAAGCTAGGAGATAAAGTGATGGATGTGTTAGAGTTTTCCATACAAAGTATGGGGTTGCTTGAGGTTAATTAGAGTAAGCATGTTGAGGATTACTTTGATCTTAGTAGGATAGAATTCTATTCCTTAGAGGGAAATGATAAATCCAAGGATCTTGCCTAATAGGACCCCAAAGATACATTTATTGGGGTTAAAATGGACATGGTAAGGGATGAGACATTAAAATATAATCTTGAGAATAGCCAAATGATCCTTTCAGAGTTTGTATTTTTTGAGAAGGTTGTCCACATAGTCCTCTACAATCTTGTGGATAAGGTCATAGAAGATATAAGTCATGGCACATTGGTAGGTTATACAATCATTATTTAATCCAAAAGGCATAACTGTGTAGCATGATGTTCCCCATGGGGTAGTAAAGGAAATATTGTGCTAATCTTTAAGGAAAATTAGGATTTGATTGTAACCCAAGAATCTATCCATGATAAATAACATCTCATGACTAGCTATAAGATCAACTAGTTGATTAATGCTCAATAAAAAAAAGTCATATTTGGGGAAAGTGAGGTTAAGGTCATAAAAGTCCACATACATGTGTAGTCCCCCTATGTCTTTGGTGATAGGCATGACATTTGAGACCCATTAGGGATAGTCAATGAGTTGAATAAAAATTATAGATAGAAGATGTTGAAGCTCTTATTTGATGAGAAGGGATATGCAAGGGTGTATGCATAGAAGTTTATATTTAACGAGCTTG
This sequence comes from Torreya grandis, assembly GCA_037957365.1. Lineage (NCBI taxonomy): Eukaryota > Viridiplantae > Streptophyta > Pinopsida > Cupressales > Taxaceae > Torreya > Torreya grandis. Next base: position 1,184,882 of record JARHVA010000198.1, read on the forward strand.
GTGTCATGGTTGGTGACTATTTTATGGGTGGTAATGGTGGGGTCAATTATAGGCATGCCACTATATGACCAAGAAAATGCTATGCTGTGGTCTTAGAGGAAAGAGGGGAAGCCCCAGAGTTCTTCAAAGTTTAGTGATTGGCCAATTTTAATAGTTTGGAGGTTGTCTAGAGTAGCCAAATTGATATTCATGGTGGATTCATGAAACATGGTCAAATTCTTAGGAAGAATGGATTTGTGGATGGAAGAATCTAGTGTACCAAGGTAGGTGAGAATGGAATCATCATCTTGGCTCTGAATAATTTTAATGGTAGGTGAGTCATCTCCTATCATCTCAAGATAGATCAAAGGGATGGTTATGGTTACCCCATCCTTTTGATAAGTTATGGGTTTGAGGTTGATCATGTTGATGAAAAAAAGCTAGGTGGTATGATGTCATCATCCTCACACATAAGTGAAGAAGAGGTTGGTGAGGAACATGTGTCTTCCTTGGTAATGGTGGTGGTAGGTGGTTTGGTTTTCTTCTTGGTATGTAGAATGAAACTGAGGCCATGTTTCTCATGAGGTTTCCTAGTCTCAATTGAAATCAATTAATGTGGGCCATGATCATATCACCCAAAACCAAATCCTTTCCAAGCACACCTATGGAGGTATGTCTTCATGAAGCTTAGTTTATCCAAATAGGAGAAGTTGGAGGTGAAGATGAGGTAGTAGAAGCATAAAGTGATTTTTTAAGTCTCCCATTGATGACATGGGTTTAATAGTGGGGAGGTCCAAAGGGAAAAATGGTTTTGACATTGGGGTCATATCCAAGTTAGTTAGTAAGTTAGCCATACTGATGAGGAGTAGGGATGGCATCAAGGGCTAAAAGGTTATATTCACCTAGTGAAAGATGTTTTAATGTGGATTCTAAGTGGTCTAAGGTGGGGATATGATCGAAGAGGAAGGATGAGATAGTTGATGCCTCATTTGTAGAAGGATGCATGACTTCCTCTTTTATGGTTAGGGGCTAGTCTTTAGTTAAGGAAGGTATGCCAAATTTTGGTTAGAGAAGGTCATTGGGGTGGTAAGTCATGTTTCATGTTGAGAAGGGACTTGGGTCAACTTGGATGGTGATGACTTGACCTTTATGCTCAAATTTAATGTAATGGTGAAGGGTAGAGGTTACATAACCCATGGAGTGAATCTAAGATTGCCCCAATAAAACATTATATTAGAATTCCCTTTCCACTACATAAATGATTTTGGGGAGTGTGTAGGGTACTAGATGGATATGAAGGATAATAGTTACCAAGGTAGTGGTCATGGTGTCATTGAAGTATCAGAGGATTATTGAGGTTTTATACATGACATTGTATGATAGGATGAGTTAATTATAGGCATGATAAGAGATGATGTAATACTATCTCCCCTATCAATCATGACCTATTTGATGTGGTTTTGGTTGATGTAAGTAGTAATAAAGAAAGGGGGCTCTGGGTTATCAAGATGGATAAAAGGTATTTCCAAATACTTGAATGTGATAAGGTTGGAAATTTAGATAATGCCAACAAAGGATTCCATAGGTTGAGGGTCTTCAAGTTGGACCTCTACTGAATACAATGCCTTGATCATTACCTGGTAATGATGAGGTGAAGTAGTAATCAACTCATATAATCTCATCTTCACCTATGTTTGGTGAAGATATTTAAGCACCACTCTCATAATAGATTTAAAGGGGTTAGATTGGGAGGCACCTAAGATAGAGACCTTGGGTTTGGATGAAGGTGAACATGTTTGGGTAGGGTTTGGTTGGAAGGTAGAATATGGGTATATCCATGGGATGGAAACTTTGGCCTTTACCTTATCCTTATATTATGATCTTGTGACCACGTGGATGGTATGGATAGAGGGAGGAATTGGGGTAGGAGAGTTGTTTGGTTCATCATCATTTTTAGGTGCGAGTGGGGGAATAGGTACCCTCTGGATAGTGGGTATTGGTTGTTGGATTGGTAATGGACCCATGTGAGGTTCTTCCAGTAATAGATCATCCTCATCATAGAGATGATGGATAATGGTTTGGAGAACGTTAAAGTTACCCATGTTATAGCTTGGTGTACTATGATAGGAACACACTTGGTGGTCATTATATTAAATGGATTTTGAATTGAGAGTTTAATGTTAAGCAAGAAGCTTGCAATAACCTTTGGAAAATAGTCAAGTAGGATTTAGTTAAAGGTGGAGAGGGTTTGGAGGTTTTTTTCTTGGTAGGCAAGATGGAAGTCCTTTTTGGAGTGGGCTTGGTGTTAGAAGGTTTGGGTAAGCTAGTGTTCTTAGATGATGGTTTGGATTTTAATGAGGTAGAGGTTGATAGGTTAGAGGTAAGATTTTTTAGGATAGGTAGTTTAGTGTTTGATGGTGCGGTGAAGATAGGTGTGTCAAAAAGCAAGTATGCTAGTATAACCAATAGTGGTAGTTGGGTTTTGGTTGTGACAAATAGATTCATAATAAGAGTAGAGGGATGAGGCCCCAAGATAGAGGGAAAAGTTGAGGAAGGTAGGATTTTTTCTCTATAGCCTTTTGCTTTCTATATGTCCTTGGTTGACTTGGTTTTATGGTTGGTTGTTGTGTTTAGTGAGGTAAGCTCCACTGTCATAGATGGGTGATTAAGACTCTATGTAGGTAAGGTGCCAAGGTTATAGGTTGGTTTGGTTATTTTGGTTAGAGAGGATGAATTGGTGGCTTAGTGATTGGTTACTTTGGATGGTTGAGGAATAGTTAGGTTGGTAGAGGCTTTCATTGATTTGGTTGGTAAGATAGGGGTGTAGATAATGGAAGGGGTGAGTTGTTCTTCCAATGGTGTGGTTAGATGTTCTTGTTTTGAAATTTAAGGGATCCTCAATTTTTTCCAAAATGTGGCTCAATCCATGTCAGGGTTGGAGATAAATTCCAATTTCTACACTAACCTTGAAAATGGTTTATAAGCTAGTTTTATTCTTTGGATAGTGTAATTGAAAGATAAGCCCATGGGTTGAGATAAAGGGATGGTAACCTCATCCTTTTACTCAATAAAATGATGTAAGGTTTGAATGAGTCACTCCTTGTGGGAGGTGTACACATGGGGGCTTCCTCTTCCAGAATGATCTCTAAAGGGGCAGTAAATTGATCGATAATTAATGGAGAAGGTAATATGGGTATTTGTTCCAGTATATCAGTTAAAGGAGGGGTTGATGGCTCAAATACCTCAATAAATGGAGGAGGATAAAGGGTTACTTCCTAATTTTTGGTCTCCAAAAGAGAAGAAGGTAACTCCACTACCTCCATAAGTGGCGAGGTCAAAGGATTGGGTGGTAGGTTCTTCAGTAATGAGCATGTTAAGAACTATATTGACAATATGGGCATCATGAGAACACTCAACATTGTTTCTCTCTTTTTTGGTAAGTGAATTATTGGGTAAAGGTTACCTAAATATGTCAAGGGATTGGTTTTGAGGTGCATTGGGGCTATCCAACACAAGTTCCCCCTTGTCAATGAGAGATTGGGTAATGCTCTTGAAGTTATTACACCTACTAAATTCATACCCAAATACTTAATGGAAAGTGCATAGATCATTTTGATTGTACCAACTAGGTGTAGGATGAGAAAAATTGACTTGATGAGGTGGTTTTATAAGAGGAAGATGTTTGATTTTGGTCTTTAATAACTTCTCCAAGATTGAAGCATAAGATTATCCAAGTGGAGTAAATTGCTTCTGGGGGTTCTAGTTTTGGTTTCTCATGTTTTACTTTAAGGAGCTAGAGGAATTTGGTTGGTTGATAGATGGTAGAGAAGCATATTTAAGGAAAAATACTTTTTTAGTTCCCTTAATTTTGGTCCCAGTTTTGGTTTGGTTGCTTGATTTAGAGGAAGAGGTCTCATTGGTTTTATAGGTAGAGTTCTTGTTTTTCAATTTTATCTTTCCTTCATCAATAGATCTATTTTACATATTGTGTGCTATGGTAAAAGCCTCATCAAAGGTTTTGAAGCTTTAAACATGTAGTGTAGAAGAGATGAACTTGGCACATGCCCAAGAAAAATGTTCTATCAGTTCAAGTTGGGGTAAGGAGAAGGAACGCTGATTGATTAGGCTCCTCTAATGAACCAACAAATTAGCAATAAATTAATCATTAAATTTTTAGATAGAGTAAAGATTAGTGATGGAAAATTTCTTGTAAATATTTATTGAAAAGTGATCCAAGAAGGGTTGGGCTAGCTAGGTGAATGAGAACAAAGAGTGTCTGGTTATAACACTATACCAACCTAATGTTGGACTAGATAGGGACATGGGGAAGGTATGAAGAAGGGAATCATCATAGGAAATCAAATAACATGCATGCCTAAATGCCTTGAGGTACTATTGGGGATCCTCATTATTATGAAACTTGGAGAACTTGGGAAGTTTCCATTTAGGAGGATATTTTTTGATAGGGATAAATGGGTGGATGGGCTCATTACAAATCTGATCATATGATAAGACATTGTGAGCTCCAAAAATGGATGACTCTAAGGTAATCATCTTATCCATGAGAATTTTAATTAGATAAACTTATATTTATGCACCTAGAAGGTTATAAGGTGAACACTATTGTGGTGGTTGGGTGACATATTGATAGTGGGTAGGAGGTTGGGAAGCTACCACATATTGGTAAGAGAAGATTGATGGTTGGGTAGAAGATATGTAAGGGTAGGTGGATGCAAGTTATTGGGTAGTAAGTAGAGGTACATGCCCTTATGGGTTAGGGATGTAACCTAGGTTTGGTGTAGTGGGAACTTATTGGGTAGGAGAAGTGGTTAGGTTGGTGATCAAAAGAAGGGTAGTGACCCTAAAGATGATTGGTGGTAAGGTAAAAGGTATAGGTAGCATGAGATTTTGAAGCAGGATAGTAGTTAGAGGATTAGAGGTAGTTATGGAAGATTGGTAATTTTAGTGGTAAGTACTCCCATGGTGAGGGGAGTATAGGTGGATAGTGGTTGGGTTGCTCCTAAAGTAGAAGAGGTATTAGTAGGGGTGGAAGGTATAAGGGTGTTTGTAGGTTGGGAAGGCTAGTTTTCCATAGTAATGTCTAAGGGATTGTTGGCAAATAAAGAGGCTTGGGTAGCCAATGTTTGGGTGGTGATTGTGGTAATAGAAGTGTTTTCCATGAGGTGGGAAGGCATGTCATAAGGTGTGTCCATAGGCAGAATCAAATCAGGGGTATGATGAGGCATGGTGTTAAGGTAATGTTGAAGGGCCATAAGGTTGTTATCTAGGAAGGTGGAAAAGTATGTATCTCCTTGGGGAACCTCCCAAAGGAAAGGAGGAATTATTGAAGGGTGAGGAGAGTCTACTAGTTCAAATATGTAATCCATCGATTAGGAGGTAGAAGAGGCTAATTGGTTTGGTTATGGGTTTTGTTTTGCTAGGTTCTTTTGTTGTTGGTGAGTTAGAACCATCCAAGGTAAGGGAGAGAGAATGCATAAAAAATCTCACCACTCAAATAGAGATAAGACAAAAAATGATCAAGAAAAGAAATCACACTCTAAAAAACATGTTAAGTCCTAAATATCTCTTTTGGCTTATGCCTTAAGCTTTTAATAAATTATGTGATTATAATTGGTTTGTAGAGCAAGTACTAGAAAGGAAGTCTATGGTTGGTTTTAGGTTGTTCAAGATTTTGAAAAGAATATGTATTGAGAATCAATACATGTATTGGTATTGGGGATTACCCCCTCATTTCACATGCCATAGTGATAAGGGTGTTAATTTCTTAGACAATATACACTAATATATAGAGTTTATACACAACCAAAGAGCAGAGTGGGTTCTTCCCTTAGTAGTGACCTCCAAGTAGGATAGCTAGGAAAGGGTAAGGTGACCGTTAGGTGATAAAATCCTAGTTAGGCCTTTTCTCAAGTTTTTTTTTTTTTTTTAAATTAATGAAGGTGGTTTGGTTTAGTGTGTACAATAAGAGTGATGCTATGATTTAATTACTTTGATTTACTTTAAACTATGTGAGCTAAACTTGCAAGTAATCAATGTATGCAGTCAATTTTAAGCCCAAAAGAAACTTTGATGTCATTTATGATTACATAATAGAGAGAAGAACATATATATGTAAACAAGAGAAACTTGAGTGAAGACTCAAGGTCCCATTAGGCATGCCATAATGTTTTAGTGAATTTTATCTTATATTTCAAGAAGGGAAGAAGGAGAAACTAGGTATGGGTGTGGTTGAAAAACCTATTTGGTTGTACACACATTGAATCAAATGATTGTGAAGATATATTCTTTGGCTTGGGAGGATGACCTATAAATAAGACAACACTAAATCAAATGGTTGGTTAGATAGATAGTTGAGTAGATTATCTAGCGCTATCTAGATCTAGAAGCAAGAGTTTCCATGGGGGTTGTCAATCCACACATTTTAAATAATTAAGTTTATAAATATAATGATAAATTAATTACATCAATAATCAAAAGATACTAAAATTTAACACAAGAAATAGGCTATAAAAATGACTAATATAGCATTGAGTAAGTCAAAACTAGTTTTAAATGGGTTAAGTGTGTTTCAAAAAATCAAGCAGAGGTCAATGAATAGGCAAGGACATATAAAATTAGACTTGGTTAGGGGTAAGAGGGTGAAAATAACTTTTTATTTCATACCATAGTGACCATCGATGGTTGAGGTGACCGTTAGTGGTCAAGGTGATCATCGATGGTTGGATAGATTGTTGATGGTTACTATGTGTTAGTTGTAGGTAATAAATGGCTAATTGGTAGGATCATAGATTTGGTTTTTAAGAGATGGGTTGGTGATAGGATAATTTTGAAATATAAATAAATTAAATTAATAGTATAAAATAAGTACTTATCTTATTGAAGGTTGATTTAGTGAAGGGTTGAGGTGGTTGGCCTATTGGTGAATTTTGACATGATTTTGAAAAATTAATGGTACTTGATGCTTTAAAAAAGTGGTAGTGGTAAGTCAACTCTCTAATGTGATGGCTAGATTGTTGATGATGATTGACCTACAAATAAATAAAATCTAGACGTGCAAGCTCTTGGTAATAATTACAAATGATGTTCCTCTCCCTGATCCTTTGTTCTTATAGGCAAGGAAGGAAAGGTGCAACAAGACATCAACTAGGATTTCTAAATTTAACTCATGCATACAATGGCTCACACGTGGATTTAGATGAGTTATTTTTAGAAAATTAAGGTGAAGTGGTTTGCATATTTTTGGTTAAAGAGGTGGACCTTAACTGTCGATGGTTAAGGGCCAAGGTATAAAGTGGGTAAAAAGGTGGGTTAATTTAGTTTTTAAAACTAACCATGGTTGGGCTCAATTAGGGGTTGAAAATTCAAATTGGTCCCAAGGGGGTCCTAAGGTGTTCTAGGGAAATTTTGACATCTAGAATCATGGTGTGCAAATTTCTGGTGTCTACATCTCTTGAGTCAATTTGAAACACAACATGAGGTGACTTAGATAAACATAGGATCAAAATGAATAGTACCTTAAACTTACCAAAATTACCTTAAATTATGATAATAAACATTTAAAAGATAATAATTTTGTGACCCTATCCTATGGTAGCCAAAATTTATCTAAAAAGTCTTTCATTACTTCACCTATGACTTGTTACATCTCTTATGACTCCTAATATTATTTATTATAGTTTCCATGATTCATAAGATTAAGATTATTTATCAATCTCATATGACCAATAAGTTGTTATTTATTACATACCTTATGAATAATTTTGTTTTTACATCTCCTAAAACTCATAAAAATCTTTTAGATTTTTCAATTACACTTCCTATTACAATATTCTATTTTCAAATTTTATTACATCCCATATGACTCACAAGATTATTTCAAATTTATCAATTACACTTCCTATTAAATATGCTATTTGTAACTTTTACCAACTAAACTATCCTTTTTTTAATTCTAGAGATTTACATGATTAAAATAAACCATTTCCCCATTATACTTCTCCATATTATCACTCTATAAGTGTGCATGATTCCTTTAAAAAATAATATTATAACTATAAGGAACTAAAAAATGGATAACTAACCTTGCAAGTTTTATTGAATAAAGTATCTAATTTACTCACTTCAGAACAAATAACCTTTAAAATTTTATTGTATATGATTCTTGATAAAAACAAAATCTCCAATTCAGCTTCCTCCATATTCTACTTCCAAATTTTGAATGTGATTCTTGAAAACAATAAATATCATCATTGTAAGGAATTAAAAAGGGACAAATAGCCTTGTAGATTTTATTAAAGAGTTTATATAATTTACTCACTCCTAAACAAATAGCCTTGAAACTTTTATTAAAAATAAAATATATAATTTAATTATTTTATATCTATATATGGTATGTGAAAAAATATCAATATTAGAATTACATGGAATTATAATATAGGTCAAGTATACAATTTACTCGTTCCATAGATGTACATGATACTTAAGTTAAATTCAATATCGAAACATAAATGAACCATAAAATAATACAAATATACAATATACTCACTCTAGAGCTATACATGATACTTGAAAAAGTTTCAATATCATAACTCTATGGAATTATAAAAAATAGTATATGTAGGCAAGATGAGTGTTCACTTATGATTTAAGTTTAAATTTTTAAATAGTATTGTCTTATTTAAACTAATATAATTATTAAAAAAATGTTCTTATGTTGTTATAGGACAGTAAATTTCATCTTTAGAAGATTCACAAATACTACAACATCTTTTTGTTAAATTATTTTTGTAACTAATGTAGGAAATAACTAACTCCCTTATATTATCAAAAAATCAATGAAATTTTTAAGAAAATGGTGAGCCCTAACATTAAATTTTTATATAATTTTTAAAAAAATAGAATCATATCAGTATCTAGGTTACCATTTTCTCTTTTGGTGTTCTTAAACAATTTAAACATAGTAGTAGTTATGTTTCAATTGAAACTTATAATGTTCATGGTATTTTAAAATAAAAGATCAATATAGTTTATTTATACAATCCCTATTTGTGTATTCAATTTATCATATGTCCCTATTTCCTGTAAATAATCCTTCATTGAAAGATCATTATATTTGAAGAACCATGATGAATATTTCAAATGAATATTCATCATGATTTTCTAATGAATGTTAAATGTAAAAAATGAATTCTATGTAGCCTAAAATGTTTATATGATGGTAAGTAAACTATAATATTAACTTATTTAAGGAGATATACAAATCAATTAATCAAAATAAATAAAAATCCTTCTCATGGCATCTTTTCTCTATTCAATTTAAAATTATAGATATGAAATTGCATTTGACATTAACTTCTTATAATATGTCTAACTTGGATTTGAAGATAATTTTAATTAATACTATGATAATTCCTTGAATATTTAGGTGACTAGTGGAAGCCATGAATATTAAAAGAGAGATACACAAACAAATAAACCATAGCATTTTTGAATATATATATATATATATATATATATGGAAATAAATTATAATACAAAAATAAACATGTTTGGTATAAAATGGTTTTTAGGGCCTCAGTAAGTTGCATAGGAATGTATCTACATCTATGGGACATATATTTTTTCACCCATAAAATTATGAGATGTTTCATATTAATGATAATAAAATATTGGTTATGAATCAACATGAAAATTATTTGAATATATAGTGTGACAAATAAAATCGAATATATCAAAATAAAGATACACAAAGAAATAAATTAAAATACACAAAAAAGCATGGTAGATACATCCAATTATTAGATGCTTCATATCATTGTTAATATTTAAGTAAAATCTTTCATAAGTTATGATACCCATGTAGTTCTCTATTATAAATATTATCTATGCTAACTTAACAATATCTACATTTCCCAAAAGCTCTATATCTTATTAGTAAAAATAGAAATAATAATATTTTGAAATTATTTTTTAAATGTGAATATTAATAGTAAAAAATATTCTAAAAAAACATTAAACATTAAGGACATTACTCTTATTCACTCAATTTCAAGTATGCTATAGAAAATAAGGGTTCTTAGTCATGGGCCTTGTCAGGCACTTATCTAGCTACCCAAGTCAGATCTAGACTTTCTATAATGTGGTCCAAGCCTTGACTAATCTTGTAACACTCAACATTAATCACTTGGCCACATTGGAATTAATTCACATAAGGTGCAAGCCTTATGCACTCACCTAAAGTGCAATGGAGAAAGGATTGGGGCCTGTGTTGGGCTAGTTATGCCATGGCACAACTCTATCCTTTATACACTTTAGTTAGTGCAATGATGGTGGTGCATTCATGGGCACATGCTATTTTGGGGAGGATCCAAATGTCTGTTAGGAGCAAGCCTTTGGTTTCCTTAAATTATCGCCAGTCATGCACTTGGGGGATTCAAAAGGGGTACTTAGATGAGGGACTTAGGCTTGGGCTCATGCTGTGGTATAGGTATCATTACAAGGCATGAGGTCTTTCCTATACTTAGATCATTATCTATCTAGGGTGTTGATGTCATCATACCCTTCATAAACACCATAAATGAGTTAGGTCAAAATCTCACAGGAGCTCAACATACAAAATATATATCTAAGCATTCAATTTATTGAAACATTGCACAAAGCCCTTCATCATTAAAAAAAACTTAAACTAATATATATATATATATATATATATATATATATATATAAACTAATAGAATTATCATATTAAGTTTCTAAAGGCCCAGAGGCTCACATGAGAGATTGGGCATTACAATGGGGAGCATCAAAGGCATCCAAAATTAAACTCTAAGCTCTAATGGTGAATATAGCATCTGGAACCAATCCTCCATGGATTTGCTAATCCAATCTCCCCTCCTCACTATTTGAACTGAGCTCACTTTATAGTGTTTTAGGGCATCTTAGTGCCATGAGGAATGGAGCATGCTAGTTGTTGATCTGGGGCTGGATGTAATCATTCTACCAACTCCACTATCCTACTTCTAATGAGCTGTAACTATGTCATGTGCCAGCTTCCTGATAATGATTGAGCTAGAAGGGAGTTAATTAGTTACCTTCTAGTTAGTGCCATAAGATGAAAAAATAATAATAACAAGTGATTGCCTCAAGTCCAAGTGTCTACTATATTAGCATGAATCTTATACTTAGATGGATTTAGTGCCATGGGGAATGGAACATGCTAATTACTAAGCTAGTGTTGGATGTAATAATTTTGATGGCTTCACTATCCTACTTCCAATGAGTTGTGACTATCCCATGTGTTATTTTCTTAATGATGATTGAGCTAGAAGGGACTTAGTTATCTACCTGCTAATTGGTTCCACAAGATGACAAAACAATAATCATAACAAGTGATTGCCTCATGCCCAAGTGTCTATTATGTTGACATGGATCCTATACATAAATATATTTGTGGCCCAAGATTACCACATACAAAATTGTTAGTATACCCTCAAACTAATCTTCCAGTGCTTTTGGTGTGCAAAACTTAGGTGTACACTCCTTTAGTTCCATTCTGAAATCCTCAAAGCCCTGAATTGTGAGCGTGATTTTTTTTGCGGCACTAAGGGTGAACACATCAATTTTATCCAACTCTTTCTTAAAATATTAAAATCTTTCCTTTACCTTTGTTACACCTCCATCCAAGATTGATTCTTATTCATAGGCCTTTGTTTTTAAGGCATGGAAGAGTTATTCTAGGTCTTGCTCTTGGGTCTTGATTTGGGTGCTCAAAGTGTTAACTTGAACCATGATCTATGTGTGTTTGACCTTGTTAATAGTTTATGCCTATGCCATTAGTGCATCCTTCTCCCATTTTACCTTGTTGAGGTGTGTATCAATGATTGATGGTTAGGTGGAGAATTTGCAAACTATTGTGTTGGTTTCCTCTATGCTTTATTCAAGCTTCATGAAGAGGTCTTCCAACTCTTCAAGTTTTTTTAAGATCTCTTGATTTATGTCAGCATAAGGGTCCTATTCTTATTTTGGTGCTAATTTTGCCTTCAATATTTGGATCATCTGCTCCACTAACACACACAACTCATCCACCTCAAATAAACTTGAGGTGATAATGCCATCTAGGAGGGATGGCTTGGCTTCTTTTACACTCTCAACCAGTTTTTACAACTTGAATTTTATGGCCTTGGTTTTCTCCTCTACCTCTAGCATGAGTTTCTTCTTACTTGAGGATCTAACATTGTTAATGATGTTATTTTACACTACCTCAGAGGCCATTTGGATGAGGATGTTAGCTGACTTATGAGATTCATTATATGAGTCTTGATAATAAGGGAGTCATGTCCTTCCTCTAGTTGTTTTGTACTTAGGATTGACTTTTATGGTACCTCAAAAAGAGGCTCATCCATGTAACTATCAAAGGAAAATGATAATTACTAGTGTATCCTTATTATGGAAATTACGGAGGGCATATACTCCATTATATAATAGTATTCATTAGTAAATCCCTTTTGCACCTTTTTTTATAGGCTTGGCTCAACTTCCTCTCCTTGGATAGCCAACTCCATATGCTTTGGCTCCTCTTCATTGGATCTAGTTCTTTCTTTAGCACTTCCCTATAATGTGCCCTCTTTTTCTAGTAGGGGATCTTCCTTAGACTTGTCCCCTTTGTACACTTATTTTTCTTCATCGGTGTCAAATTCACCCTCTTGATTCTACTAGGTTTCCACTGTGCCCTCTATTTGCTTCTTTAAGTCACTAGTATCACCTTCTTTATCTCCAGGTGCCCCTTCACTACTTGGGTGCACCTGTGGTGTGGATTCTTCCACTATGCTAGTGGGGACACTAAGAACCTTGCTACTTTCTCCTTTATGGGTTCCATGCTTCTAGCAGCCCTCTTTTCTTCCATTTCTCTCTTATCCTTTTCCTCTTGGGCTTTCTTTATCTATCCCTTCTTCTTCACTCTCATGGTTATCTTTTCCTCCTTTACCTTTTCAATCTCCACTTAGGTCATGCCCTTGGCCTTCATGGCCTCTCTTTTTTGATATAACTCTATCAACACCTATATATGGTCCTTATTGAGGCCCAATTCCATTCTTTGATGCCTCTTTTCTTCCTTAGCTTGTGGAGGCTGCATTATGAGTTCTTTGGGTGGGGTGCTTGATGGATTTTCTACTTCCCCAAGCATAGTGGCACCTTGGAGGGCCTCATGAATTTATGTAGTGATGGGATCTTCTTATATTTATTCTTCTTGGATGACATACACATTTGTAACTCCATCTTCTTCTTCATTCATCTCTTTATGCACCCTTTGTGCTTCTAGTTCCTCATGCACCTCTTGCACCTCCATCTCTACCAATGTTATTGTGGGAATTACCACTGGCCTCTTGGGCTTCTTATTTTTCTTCTCCCTTGGTTTGGGTGATGAAATCCATAGTCTGAAGACCATGTGTTTCTTATTTGATGAAAAGAGGGTAGCTTCATCACCATAGGTGATCTTTAATCAGAGGCACTCTTGTATTTCCTCTAGGGCCTCTTCTCACTTATTCTAAGGGGATTTTCTTATTTCCACTGGTGCCAACTCTCTTTCTTCACCACCTTAAAGGGGGAGGTCATCATCCTTGTCTGCATATGCACCCTTCTTCTTTGGCTTCATCTCATAGAAGATCTTGTGGATGTGCCTAAAGATGACTTCTCTTTTGAGCAAATCAATGTTAGTGCCATCCAAGTCATCTTCCTTGTCTTTGGTTGCTTTTCCTCATACCCCACTAAGGCATGCATACAATGGCATTCTATCCTCAATTTATCAAAAATGAAAAGGATAGAGAAGAATAATGTGGCATGTAAAAGGCATGTAGAGGCCATAATGACTATGATCCACTCAATTAATAGTTATAAGCAGTCGCACAACTCCTTCAATGCATTGCCTTGGTGGTGAGTGGTCTTCAATGAGAATTTTGGGCATTGGATGTGTATTTTTGGCCAAGTTTGACTCATAAATAGCATGAGAACACAAAATTAGTAAAATAACTCATCTCATGGAAATTATAAAGGTAGAAATGTGGTCCAATTAGGCATCTATGAAGCATTTAGTAGCCTATCCCTTGCTTGTATACCAATAAGGTTTGAAAAACTTCCCCATCCTCTATTATGGATATGAAAGTGTTTGATCACCTTCATGAGTTAGTTTCAAGGTGTTAATGACCTAAATTTACTCCCTTAGTATCCCTCTATGATAATACTCATCTTCTCTTATTGACCAAATAGGCCCACTAGGCAATTAGGCTTAGTCACTTAGTGCTAGCTACTTAGATGATCATGAGGATCATATAAAACCTCAAGGATGGATGAATGAACATGTTTTAGGTATAAAAAAACATATTAAAATACTATATGTGACTTTTAAATAGTAAAAACTTGTAACTCTTGTTCATTTAGGTGATTAGGTCACCTCTCACTAGCATTTTTGGACTTGTTATATAGCTCAGACATGTAGGAGAATTTATAGGATGAAATAAAAATTGTTTTTGAGTTTAAAATTATAAATATGATTCAAAATAACCTCATGAGTGATATTCAACTATTTATCTAGTTTTGTACCTTGAATTATCACTAAATATTGAAAAAATGGTGTTTCTAATGGATCCGTATAACCATCTGTACAAACCAATGCCATGAATACGACCTCCTCAAGAGTGCATAATGATTTTTAGGTGTATTTCAAGACATTTTAATTAATTTAAATGTAAATTAATCAATATTAACTCCATCAGGTATTTATTAGGGTTTTAGAGAGGTTTAGATGGGTTTGAACTCTTAATGATAGTTCATAAAGATTAGGCATTCAACCTATGAATTAATGCCACTAAATTATAGTGGACAATGACCCTCAACCTTCCTCTTGTCCCCAATATTTCATTAGATACTTCTTACAATTCAGATCACAAGAAGGTGCTCCTCGGGTTATTATCTTACTTTTTGTATACTCTCAAGGAAGTTTTAGGCAAAAAAGGCCAATCTTGAGCTCCCTTATACAAAATAACACCTCTTAAACATCTAAAACTCCTTTTAGTGTACCTCCATGCTAGTTTAAGGTCTCATTTACCCCTTCTTATTATCTACCTTCAATCTTTGAGCAATCATATTTTGAGGAGGATATTAGGCCAATAGGCCTAATGATAGGATTACCAGGTTTTGCCTTCAAAATGGAGTTATAAGAGCACTTTAACACCTATGAGAGTATGTAACCTACATCGTATAGACTTTGGATCATTTGTGTTATCTTGGTTAATCTACTTACTCCCTCTTCATGTATACATTCAACTAATTAGGTACTTTAGCATGTATTTAAGGGACCATTAGATATGGAGACCCACTAGAGGTGATGGTTTTGTAAACCTTATAACCTATTGATATTTTTAACTCTTCATAATATTTAAAACATGTAGGTTCTTTCCAATTTCTTGCACATAGGCTTTGAGTAGTCCTTTCTAGGATTATAATAGTTTTATCTAGGTCTGATTTGTACAACATATAGTTTACATGTGATAATCAGTGGACTATTTGGGTGCCAATGTGACCTAAGAAGACTATTATGACCCATTCCATACTAAAATACCTCATTTGAAGTAATTTGAGGGAAAAATTCCTTCAATGGGTCCTTATCAGGGTTTAGGAAGGGTTTTAGTAACCTCCCATCTTAAGGGTGGTTCATAGAGTACATGCATCAAATCTAAAACTTATTTCTTTGTATGTTTAGCCTATATATCCCTTCAAAACACCTAAATAAATCCTAGTCCCATGCACCTTGTATGGTGATCCCTGAGTGAAAGTTGAGAGCCTTTGATCCTTTGCTAATCATTTTGGGTGGGTTAAAAGTGTTAAGGATTATTTATAGAGTTGAGATCCTAAATTAAATTCATTTATCCATGGATAGTAAGTGAATATAGGTGCCAAAATACCCTTAATATCATTGATCACCACTCATCTTGCCATATGAGATATGAGTGTTGGAGTTGGTAGCTCAAAATGGTAGACTAGGGTAATAAAGCTTGAGTTGGGTAATCATACCAAATCAACCACTTACATACATTCATCTATTTAAAACAATTTCCTTAGAATTTGTATCATCAAAATCATACAATTATTCTTGAACTTATGCCTACTATGGGGTTTTAAGTCTGTCACAAAGATGAAGATGGGGTTTTGAGGGTTGAAGGAGGGATTTAGGCCTTATAGGCCTAAATTGAGTCTTAGGAATTTGAGTCACCTATGGGTGTGTTAGTGGATTCAATGTCAATATATCACCCATTTTAATTTATTTTCACTCTTTTGTACTTGTTTTCAGCTACCTAGACACCCATCTCTATCCCTCTCTATTGTAGGCCTACCATGACCATCACTATCTAGTCTAAGTGCTTGGATTAGTTGGTGTTAGAGACCTAAGTAGTCTATTTTCCTCTTATTTACTATTGATAGGGTTGGAATATTATTTAACATGCTCTCAGTATCTGAAAATACCCTTTTAAGTGGGCCTTCATGAATTATTCTCCCAAAACTCACTTCATAGTCATGTACACATTCATGTGTGTTAGGGGTGATCAACCCAGACTAGGTAGCTTCCAAAAACTTGTATATACCCTTAAGAATATTAATGAGGATTAATGATATCAAAAAATGGGTGATCTAATCATTTTTTTCCATTTCCATTTACATGAGTTAGTCATCCCAACTAGTTAGGCAGACTTGGGTAAACTTAGACCACTGTTCATTCCTAAATTAGGCTTGTTTTGGCTATCCCTTCAAACCCCCTTGTATTTCAATATAAATATCCTATGTTCTTCCTATCTACTTGAGACCTTTCCTTCATGTTATTATAGTGTCTCATATTCAATGTTAAAGGTAGACTGCCTGTAATGTTGTAGGTGGTGTTCTTAGTATTTGATTGTTAAGGGGTTCTTACATAGTTTTATGAGCAAGAGGGGGTCTTCCATATTATGTTTGAGACCCAATTAATCTTACCTAAATATAAATAACACTCTTTAGGCATTCATATTAATAGCATATGCCCATCCTTGCATTGTGTAGGTTCATCTGTATGTTGGTTTTGGAAAACCATTTGAAGGTTAGGCTTGAGTTAACCTTCTGAACTTGGTCAGAGACTCTTAATAATATTCACACTTGAATAGATCATTTCCTCACAGTCCCAATGGTTATCCATGGTTTGGTATAAATTTTGAAACTATTTTCATTGATTAGGATTGGGTATAAATGTTTAAAAATGTAGATGGTGATTATATAGTCCTATGAAGTTCTATGTTTGGAAACCAATGCCTACTATGGGGTGGAGTTAACTTAATAAGAATGTTACACAATAGGTGCATTTTGAGAGGTTACATATGGAATATTGACTCTTGTTCAATAACACTATGGGGACCCTAGCCACCCCTATTCATATAATCAATAAGGAAAGATATTTGGAGTTAGTTAATGAGACACATGAAGGGATAAACTAAAACCTAGTATTTCATGAATACCTTAAACAATGTTAACAAACCTTAAATTTTTTTAAAGAGATATATGAAAGAATTAGTAGCTAGCTTATGGTTTCTTGGCCTTAAAATCCATAATGAGGCCTTTTAATTGTGAAAAGGGGACTCTTACACATGTATACAATACCTCTTCATGTTCCATAGTGTTTTAATGATCTTTAATAACCATCACCATGAAACACTCAATTCACATTTGCATTGAAGGTAAACTAAACATGCAATCCCATTTGAAGGTAGGATCTTGAAGGAGTTAAAGGTTCATTTGATCACTATACTATACTAAGGAGGAAAGAAGACCTGAATGATTCCAAGAAACCATCATTCAAATTTAAACCACTACTCATTTTTAGATATATGCATTGAAAGTCCATCATCAAGAAAACATTGCCTACAGTCTATAACTTGTGATAACCTAGAGGTTTCTTTCTCACATGGAATCAAACATGTGAAATATGGGTGGATAATGTAATGATAGGACTTTTAGGACTTGTAAAAGACATATAGAATTGCCATTTTCTGTAACCAGACTAGAAACACACTGAAACCATTCTAGGATTAACCCTGTGTAGATGTAGAAGGATCGTTTGAATGCTTAGATTATTAACTATTTTTCATGAATCATGGGTCATCATTATATAAAATAGTATCCCTTACCCACTTCCATTTCTATCAAGAGCATATCAAACACACTTATAAAAATCACCTCAAACAACAAGACTTCAATATTGAAGACCTTGTCCTAAAATAAAACCAACATGTGACCAACATGGAGAAAAGTAAATGAGGCAAGTTTTCTTTAAATTGGCTTAGACCCTACATCATTACCCATAAGTATGGATCATGAGCTTATAATTTTTCCTCTCCTGAGGTAAACGATAACCTAATCCTCTCAATGCTTCACATTTGTGCCAATTTTTCTTTAAAAAAAGGATCAAGCTCACTCCTTTTGTCTAACTTAAGATAATCCCCTGATTACAAGATTTTAACCTTCACCCATCTTCCTCATCTCCTTTTGAGGAGAATTAAAACATATAACCATGTGAATAACCTTCAAAATCATAGATAAATCCTAAATATGGGTACTATAGCTCTACCCATAGCATCTTATCATGGATAATTTTCATCTCTACCAAGATGGAATACCATGGTCATTATCTCTCAAAACCACACCTCTTCACATATCATTGACATTCTTGTGTTAAAGTTTTTCCCTGATAATGGTAAACCTCTGAACTTAATTAGACTTGTCTATGTCTAAAAACATCACATCCAAAAATAATTTGGATACCAAAATATTACTTGGGTCAATATCTTAAGCATTGTAGATTGCTCCCTTGAAGGACAACTTGCTAAAAAAATAATAAAAATTGTCAAATATAAGGTAGAATGCTCCCTTAAAGGAAAAATATCAAGAGTATTAAACAAAGCTAATAAACTTAGACCACTCCCTTGAAGTATGGATAAGTTTAATCTGATAAAAAAAGATCAATTTCTTAGAATCTTCCTGCATTGATCAAATTCCCATATATAATAATAAAACAAAAGACCTACAACCACAACAAAAGCTAAAGCCGCAGTTAGCTCTCAAGAAGCATAATAAGTTGGAAGCCGTAATTTAATTTCATAAATAGACTTCACACATTGATTAGTCTACATCTAGCATACGACATGGACTTGTCTATTACCATTCTTAGGTTACCATACACATTACCCATTATCCTTCATACCACCTATTACCCATTTTCCCTATATACTATCTATAAATTAAGGGATTTAGAGCTTACTTAACACATTATGATTATGAAACTTGTTTTTATCAACCAACACATGCTAATGTGAATCATTCAAAAGGTTTATGTTCCTTAAACCAGTCCAACTTCAGGTTTTGTTTCATCCTTATCAATAAATAGGCATTATACCTCATTTCTTGTTTTCTCACTATTGATTCATGTATCCTATTAGACCCATGTCTCAAAAAAATTCATCTAGTATGGTAATCTAACCTATTTATGTGCTACCACTATCATCCATACAAACCATAAGTAAAATTAGAATAACATTAATGTCAATCAACCTAACTTCTAGGGATACCTTTCTTTACAACCTCAACTTACCTTCAATGCACACACTTTATTTACAAACCTTCAACTAAACTAAACCATGTGGTCCATCAAATTGGGGAAACCAATTTTAACACCACTCACCAAACCCTTGTTGAACTATATCGGCTTGATGTCCACAAACTATGTAGGCATTGCTTGACTTAAGGGCATCTCGACCACTAACAACTAATCTCCATCCCCTTTTTATTCTCATTAATTTACATTGATAATAGTGGCTTCTTATTTAGGGCATACTATGTCAGGGAATCTTTTGATTCTTCTTAGCATCCTTGTATTTTAACATCATCTAATAATTCTTCTTTGTTTGTCCCCCATTACTAGGAGAATTGCATTAGCCTAAGGTCTTTTTGGATTATGTAGGCATCACTCAGTTACTAAGGGCAGCTTGATTGCATCCTTTATTTTATTTTCCCTTCCCACCTAATATCTTTTCTTCCACTTCTCTACCTTTCTCTTCAATACCTTCCTCCCTTCATCTTGTCAATCTCTTTTAACCACTTTTCTAGCTTGTTAATCTCTTTTAACACAAGGATTGACAACCTTCCTCATTAGCTCCTATTATCTGTCATCAAGCCACCATCTACTCTACTTTATTTACCTCCCCATCGCCTTTCATTACTCATGCTTTATGGCTTGCTCCCCCACCCACTTTTCATGTTTTTTGTCCCTCTCTCCACTTCTTACCAACGTTTCTCTTTATCCCCTTTGTCTTCTTCCACCATCCTCATCCTTTCCCCTCACCCTTGATAACCTATCTCACCCTCTTCCTAACTCTATTTTCCTTACCAATTCCACATCATCTTGTTCCCTTTTACACCAATGGACACTTTTACCTCTTTCTCTTCTTTTCTACCACCTTCTTACTACTCTTCCACTATTTTTGAACCACCTTCATTACAATTCTTAGTTCTTATTTTCTTCTTTCCCATCTTTTCAAAATGGCATGATTTTTATTTCTTATAGCATCCCTTTTTTTGTTACATGTGCCACCACTCTCTATCAATTTTCCATTCTTCCTACCTTTTCCATTTTTCTCCTCCACAAATATCTTATAACTAGGACTTTATCATTTGAGAAGCCTTCCATAATTTCCCTTCTCTTCTTATCAGTTCTAGCCTTTTTCACTTTGCATCCCTCTTTTCCTCTTTCCATTTCGGTACTCACTTATCTTTTGCATCTGTGTGAGTGTTTATGCTTTATATCCCTACTTCAATTCTTACTTTTTCTTCTTATCATCCCTTATTTTCATCTCATTCCCTTTCATTATGTTCCCCTATTTCTTCACCACGTCACCACTTTTTGGCTTGTCAATCTCTTCTAATCACCCATTCAACTTATCAATCTCTTCTAACAAGCTGATTAACACATACCTTATCTCTTCAGCTTCTTATCCACCCATCCTTTACTTCCCTTCTACTTATTTACAATACCAAATAAATTCATGATGAGATATTATTCATAACATGATTCTTTAAATAGAAAACCTAACTATTATTCCTCACCGACATGATTATCTATTCTACTGATTGGGAGGATCCTATAACATCATTGATTCCCTTAAATAGTCTTCCCACTTAAAATTAACATGTCTACTTACATTTTTTTATAGACACATATCCCTTGATCTGACTAATCATCTTGACAAAGTTATTATGCATCATCATAATGTCTTTTTATCACCTTTATCATTTGATCTACATCTTATGTCTTTGTTGGTTTTGTCATCCTATAGTCTTTGTGGGCCTGGTGGGTATTTGCATCATTGTCACCTTTGCCCTAGTTGATGTAAATTAGCTTCCAACCATGGGCCACTATAATATTCATGCCTTCAAAACTTCTACTATTACTAGTGGTGATAGCTTCCAAATACTTACCACTATAATACCACTATTTTATGTCTTAAACTTATGATTTTCAAACATGGTAGTATTTTCTTTTGTACCACCTAATAAATCATCCATCATAGGTGGATGACCATCTTATCCAACTGTATAACTAATATCTTGGTCCACATAGCTCCCTATTTGCAATTCCTCTTTTGAGTAGAACCTAATGTCATTGGCTTTGAGGTACTAAGATAGAGGATATAGACATGGACAACCTTATATTTAACCCACCCATGTAGCTTATGAGTAAGGTAAGATCTATCCTCTATCACTCACCACACTACCAATTTTATACCTCATAAAATTTGCTTACCTGTCAAAGAAATTCTTTACAAATAATCACTTCACTACTACCCATAAAACTTAACTCATAGTGATAATGACATTTTACTAAACAGACTATGCAGATCCCGATAGAAACCCATCTCCTAAAACTCATATCATAGTGATAGATACTATCACTATGATTATACCCTCACATAATTTTAGAAGGAATAACCTCCTCATGAAGGCACCTTTTCTTTGGCTTAGCTGCATCATAGGATATTTATGGTGCTTAGAATTTTGTTAGCCACTTATTTATCCTACCTTGCCCACCTGTATTTTCTCCTCCTAATGCATGTGAGATTATTATGGTGACTATTCACCAATCTACATGATGACTCTTCATTGTTACCAAACTATTAGCCCAAACCTAATCATGTGGTATATCATATTGGGGTAACCCATCTAACTCCACTAGAGAACCAAATTGGGCCTAAAGTTCTTTTGGATTTTGTCCATAGAAATATATAGGTAGAATCTATTTGGCCTATTATATTTGGAGTCAGCTCAGCCACCCTTACCAACCCATCCCCCCACTCATTCACCTTTTTCCACCTTGACGTTAGATATTTTGACCTAAACTATTGCATGTTTTACAACAACCTTACCTTGGTCTTTTGTACCACACTGACCAATTTGGTCATGTTCAAAATTTGAATTTGCACCACCTAATACACAACCAGACCATTTATACTTTTTAAGGGAGCACTTCCTAGCTTTAATACATTTGAATAACAATGACCTTGTCTAAGAAACTAATAATGTGCCCAATTGTAGTTGCGGTCACGTGGTACATTGGTCACTTGTCTCTTAGAATTTGATCCTTATTTTACCAACATTGCCAAAATTTAATTCATGTGTGATCTTGGCCATCACACTTAGTCACATTTTGTGCACACATTTATGTTTCAAATTCCCAACCTTTTCTAAACCAATCTCTAATCAAACTTGTACCTAACTTTACTTTTTCTCATCGACTCCCAGTTTGAGGGGGAACAACTCCTCCCATACTTGAGGCATCCTAACCTTGGACCAAACAAGTGTGTTTAAGTGTTTTTTATTTTTATGTATTCTTACCTAGCCAAAGAATAATTCTCATAAAGTCTATACTTTAACACACACACATTCTAATAGGTATTCTTCTACAAACCCATTCCATAGTTTCTTTCTTTTGAAACTAAGAAAAAGGAAAAAAATAGATAGAAATAGAAGGTATAAACCTAAAATAAAATTCAATATAGTTTAATTTTATTTAAAAGTGGAGAAGTTTTCCCCCTTTGTGGAGCCATTTAAATAAATTTTGAACTTGTTGAAAATTGAGAGTGATAAAGTTTCCATTTAAAAATTAGTGACAGCCATTGAGTTTGAAAGATTGTATGTCCAACTATCATCCAAATATGTAGAGTAATTTATGAAATAATTGAAGGTTAGAACCAACAAATGTGGTTTATTACATTATAAAAAGTGAAACCATAGGCATTGAGTATCACTAGACTCTAACATTTCAAACTTCAAAAATGAATATGAATCAAACCACTATAGATGGAGTTAAGATTCTATTTGAAAATTTACACTTTGAAAGTTTTAAAATTTTAAACTTTTGAAAAAATTAAATTACCATGTAGAAACATGCATATGAATGAATATAATTCCTTATGTATTTTTACTAAATTTCTATAGAATACTAATTGAACTTTAAAAATTTAAAACTTGCAACCATTTGAAACCTATAAATTATAACTATTTTACACATGCCCATGCATATAGATAGAGTATATGGTAACCTATATTGAAGTAAATGTATTTATAAGTACACATGCATGCCACTTACCCCCATAATTTGAAAATTTTGAGTCATATTGAAATATAAAAAACTATATACTATCATAAATCTTAAATTTATTGCTCTTCAACCTTGAATTCTTAAGGCAAGCCCATTGTGATGTCCCTCTTTTGAGATGAAAGATGCATTCTATAAGTCACTTGTCTAAAATAAATCATATATGAAAGATATAGTAATGTATTATCACTTCTAATATTTGAATTAGAGTGCATCATATTATTTAATGTATCAATAAATTAAATTTGAAACATGTGTTAGATAAATATAACATTGAAGCATATAAGTAGCAAGTGTATGATATATATCATGATAGAGGAGTAAAAAATAGAAATAATGCATGATATGAATCATTTCACCATGGTAACAATCAATTAATGTGAAATTTATGTCATATAATGTCAAACCATTTATATATAATGTCACACATAAGGCATGAAGGCAATATATAAGGGACATGTGAATGTAGAATAAACACACAAGGCTAAGGGATACACACATATGGAATGCCAATGAAATACAAGTTATAACATGCATATTTTGTACATACAAGGCCAAGGGCCACACATAATAATCCATAAAGACCTAAATTTTCATGTAGTAAAGTAAGAAAGAATCATAGAGAAAATGAGACTAGTCTACATCAACTATATGTATCAATTCCATTGATGTAAAATAACATTTTCATGTAATATAATGTAAATTTGGAGTGATTAAAAGAATATTTATATGATATATATTTTATCATGGTGGAAAGGTTGTTGATAGATATAAATTAGTGAAATGTTCATGGCGAACTAAGAGATGCCCCTAACTTAGTAAGCTTGTTGAGAAATAAGGGAAGCCCAACATTAAAAAAAATTATGATAGTATGTACTCTATGACACTCACATACCTCATGAAAACCATTTTTTATTTAGAACTTAAATATGATATCTAAGTAGTTTAAAACAATTAGAACATAATTTATAAAAACAAACAATAATCAAATAGAAAATAAATCAAAATATTTTTAAGTTTAGAGATCAAAAAAATTTAACCTGAGGTTGAAACAAAGAGCTTTAATATCTTATATTATCCAGGGTAAAAATTAAATTTATTTCAGGTCAGATTAAATCTAAAGTCAAATAAGGTTGAATCATGGTTTCAAATTTATATCCAAGGTTGAAGGTTATTTTATTTCAGTATCAAGAATTTACATAAATTTTTATGTAATCCTATGACAAAAATCAAGCAAACAACAAGTAATGTTCTAAATGAAATATGGATTGACTAAAATATTTAATGTTCTTTTTTATTTGAAAATTAAATTATAATAAAAAATAAACTATTTAAAAATGATTTAGATCTAGATAATATACATATATGAATATGGAATATAGTAATTTACAAAATTGGAAATGAGTTATAAATAATAAATTGACAAAAGATTTGCAAACTTAGCATAAATCTAATTTATTATTGACTATGTAGGCTAACTATGTCTGGAAACTAAATGACAAGACCTATATGTCACATATAAGAATAGAAATTAAATCCATGTCGGGACAAGGTTCTGCTAGGAGGATAGTGTTGCACCACAAATTTATCATTTGAATGTGGTTATGTCTTGATTGACTTTGTGATTAATTTTTTTATCTAGGTGTATATGCCTATATGAAAGTTTATTTCTTGTATGCATATGTCTATTTGATGCATGAAAGACTTAGAAAATTAAAACCCTAAATTTTTCACAATAAAAAATATAAATCAAGCACATATGGGGAATTAAGTAAGGGGAATAGCCAAGCTATGCTAAAAAAACTTCATGTAATATAAACGTTGCCTACATAACCAAAAAATACCTTATAATAATGTATTTATCCCTCTTAGAGTGAGTATGTGAATCTTGAATTTTATATAAGAACTCAAGTAGATAGATTTATTTGAATGATTGATAATGAGTGCCCTTGATTTGGAATAAATTGACTTCAAACTTGGCCTATAACTGTTATAATAAATCATAATTTGAATTTTTAAAAAAAGTGATTTTTTATAGTGCGTAGCAAAATTCCCAAGTGAATGTTAAGTGTGTTTTAAGAGGCCTTGATGTGATTATATAGATTAATATTTGAAATATTTCTTGTTAACAAAACTTACAAAATGTGCAAGAGGGGTAATATAAAACATCTCTAATTTTATAAGTTACCATTAGAACAAGGGGGATAAGGCCACACTAGTGGAATAAGATGCAATGTGGCCCAATAATCCTAGATTGGTCTTATCATAGAAGGATAAATACTATTAAAATATGGCTAACAAGAGTCTGTAATAAAAATGAGGATGACTCAATGATGTTTTGAGTACTTGTAAGACAATTAATATAATAACGAACTGTGACAGATGTCAAAGATGAAACACTCCTGAGTAAAGACATAGTAAAGAGTATAAGTTATGTGTAAAGTGCCATGTGTCTTCTATAAACACCGTAGAAGCCACCAAGTGTCTTTTCCTAGTGTTTCTTAAATAATGAGATGGTTTTCAAGTGAAAAAGTGGATACTACCAAGTGTCCTCACTTGTTTCACAGTAGGAAGCGTCATGTGTATCTATTTCAGCCAATGAACTTACAAGGAGATAGAACGTTTCAAATCCAATAAATATCTTTTGTTAGACACTTCCAGTTTAGTTAAACCATTGGATTGGGAACGTGCGGGAAATCTAGAGCTAGTTTGATGCTATAAATATGGGTGTAGAGATCGCTAGTAAAAATCATCATCATCAGAAGACAGAGATAATTTTATATGAGAGATTATTATCAAGAAGTGTTAAGACTTTCTTTCTGTAGCTAGTAATGTCATTTCCCTTTGTTCTATTTTTTTGAGTTAGAAAATTTGTATAATTGTGCATGTTTTTGTGCCTTTTATGTAACTAGAAAATAAATAAGAAGATTGAGTTTTATGCCTTTGTTGATATTTTCTATGTTATTTCAAAATCATCTAAGTTGTGAGCCTTTGATCCTATCTATTTTCATCTTTTACATTGATCATGCTTTGTTTGCTCTTTAATATAATTGAATCTTGAAGATAGCTTCACTATGCTTAGAATTAAGGGTTGAATTAAATTCAGGTGCATTTCCATAGTTAGATTTTCTTTCATTGCATTTTTGTTTCTATTTAATGCCTATCCCTTTCCTCAAAATACTTTTTGATATAAAGGAGAGCCATCTTCTTTAAAATTTGGAGGTCATTTTAGGTTGCAAGTCCCACATTCCTGAAACTTCCCATTGTTGGTGTTGGAAACAAGTACAATTTTAAGCATCAACAAAAATATTGGAGACCAAACTACAAAAGGAATGCATATTTGTTCCTCCAATATGTTGTGACATTGAGGATGAACTAGGGAGAAAATAACTAGGATTGAGTTGTGGGGATAGTATGAAAATATGGGAGATGCCCTTGGTAGTGAAAGTGGCACCAAATGGTGTGGAGGTGATATTTATTGACTGACATGGAATACATGTTTTAAGTCCAGGAGTAAGAAAGGTCTGATATGGATAGTAAGAGGGATATATTTTTTGGTATGATAAGTTATTTTCCCTACAGGGTATTGTAATTTTTTTCAATATATTAATATAATTTACATGTTTTTTTGGATTTCTAGTTGGTTGTATGTTTTTGACCCTCCTCCAGTGGATAGTATCTCATTATTGGTCTAGAAGGATCTAAATTTGTCTATGAAAGTGAGGTAGTACTCTAGGTTATTCTTCATTTTCATTTTCTCTCTAGGTATGTGCCCTAGTTATTGTAGAAAAAATAAATAAAGTTAAAAATAATTACTAATTCTTAATAAATATAATAAAAAAACATATTTTATATCATTTTTTGCATTAGTTAAAAATTAAATAATATGAAAACTATTTTTTATCATATAATTTTTTTTAATTTTTCAAGAGTATTAACACAATTCAAAACATCTAAAGGATGCATTAAAAGGAGAAAAAACATATACATGAAACCACATGACCTAATACAATTATCAAATTTAAACCAAGTATTACACAACACTTATAATAAAAAATGTAAAAAAAAAAAACAATAGAATAGAAACACATAACACCAAAAAAGAGTAAAAAATGTGTCTGACAACATCAAAAAATAAACAATAGGTCTCATTTGAGACTTGTCGACACCATCATACATACCATTACCATGATCACCATCACCAAGTGCCTTCACAAGTGGCTCAAGTCCCTTTGCACAATCCTCATGTCCCTTTACTAACACATCAAGTCCTTAATGAATAACTTTAATGTTACCCAAAGAACCAATTGACTACTCTTCACCAATGAGAGTAGGTGACTAAGTATTGATTCATTTATTTATTGTAGTAGAATGTCCTTACCATTCTTACTCTTATTATCAATGAAGTTTTGAAGATTAATAGTGATATTATTAACATTAATTTCAATTACATGTTCAATACCACTTTGAATCACACCCCATATCCCCCAACATGAGTTCTAGCCAAAATATCATAAGACTATGAGGAGCTATTGGTGCATAAATAAAAACTATCTTTACCCTCATTTCCAAGCTCAACTAATTTATCTTGTTGAAAGTGTTTAAGAGTATATTGAAATATAATGATAATTAATAACTAATTTCATCCACTTCTTCCTTATTCATGACCTCTTAACATGGGGCCATGATCATATTATTTTTCAAAATGGTCATCCTTCATATTATCCCAGTCATATTCTAAAATTTTAACATCTATTTCACTCTCATGAAGGTTTCGTTAGTCTGGTGGAGGGATCAATATAGTAAATCTTCTTGTGTACATTATATAGTTGGATGTTATATTCATCATTATATACCTTAGGAAATTGTTCATCTCAAATTGCAGAATATTTAACTAAATATATATCTTTACATAAACAAGTCTCATGATAAATTACATCGATAAGTTATCAAGTACTCTATCCTTAAACTAGAAAAACTTATAAATTATTTTGCTTCTATAGAAACCATAAAATCTCAATTGAGAAAACTAACCACATTTTTTGGAGGAAAATATGATTTTTATTTTTAGCACACACATAATTGAAATCCACATGGAACACTTGATGTCACATGAGAAAACATTTACCACACATTCAAATAATTTTACCAAACATAAACAACATAAAGGAAAGTAGGAAAAGGTGATTAATACTTTCCACCTCACAAAACAAAGTACAACACAGATTACCAAAGTTAGAACTAGTTAGAACCTCACGAATGATAAGGTTATTATGAATAAGTAACCACCTAAAACATGACTTGTTAGGTTCTAAACACATCAACCAAATGACATCAAATCTATATTTCCATCTATAGAATGGGTCATAGATATCCCACTTATTCTTAAACCTTAGGCAAATAATCTTAGTGAATGAAATCTTATGGTATATACTTTTATTAGTAAATTAATGAAGTGGATGGATATTTAACCATTTTATATTATCCCAAAAGTCCTCCTCACCCTCCAAAATGGACACTGAGCTAGTGTTATACAAATACTTAACAAGTAGTGTATAAGTTCTTATTTATGTGCAGGGGATCTAAAATCTTTGTTTAATCTTACCCCATGAGTCCCATCTTCCCTATGAGAAGACATCACTAAAAATTTTTACACACTTAGAATACTAAATATTATTAGAGCATCCCATAATAAAGGCCAAAGGGAGATTATTAACTTTAAGTTTCCACCACAAATATTTATATCCATGGCACCTCAACTCAAAACCACTGATTAGAGGTTTCACCACTAACAGATGTTTAATAGATTTTAAAGATTATTAGATTGATTATAAAATAGAAGATACATCAACTTTAGTAGAGAAATATCCAACAAGGATATCATGAATATATAACTCATGCCACTATTGCTTATCTTTTGGTAAGACTCTCACTATGTTGTTTATAACCATAGTTTTCCATTGATCATTCCCTTTAAAGGATCTAATGGCCCACTTAATTGTTAGGGTGATACCTTACATTATTAAATTCTTTTGGACCAACCCACCTAATACCTTGGGTTTGCAACAAATATCCCATGCAATATCACATCATTTCATGTTCCCCTTGCCATCAAACCACAATAAATCCCTAATGATTTTATGTAGCTTTTTTAATTGACTCTTATTGAAAATCCAATAGGATGAGTAATAGATGTTTTTAGGAAGAGAACATTTTATGAAAATTTTAAATTATACTAGGAAAAGAGATCATTTGTCCATTTCACTTCCAAATATTCTTATTAATTTTCACAAGCAATCATTTCCACATATATTGGAAGATGGACAAAAAAGGGGATGCCTAGATATATGAACAAGTGTTTGAGACATTTCAAAAACCATCCAAACTCAACTGGCCAATCAGGAGGGTTTCATTCCCACATAATACTATAGGACTTGTGGTAATAAACTCTATAACTAAAATTAAATCAATACACATTAAGTCTAGAGATGATCTATTGAAAGTTATATTTTTACAAGACACGAAGAAAAATATTATCATCCACAAACAACACATCTAATATCTCAATATTGTTAGTTAAGGAGGGTCCTCTCATAGGGGGACCTAAGGAGGCATCCCTTAACAAGTAAAGGAGAAAGGGGAACATTGTTTTAATAACAAATATATGAGTCCATAGGATAACCTTTCCTAATGAAATGATTTTGGTTAATATATTAGTTAAGTTACCCACTAACTTCAATTATTATCGACACATATTTGAAAAAAACATTGACCATTGTACATAACCTATCCTAGAAGCCAAAAATATGGAGCATAGTGTCTATTAAAGGCCATTAAATTATAGCATGTGCATTTTAAAATTATAGGAGTGTCATTCCCACAATTTGATTAGAGTATTGAACACATTTCATGCCTTCATAACTAGATAAAAGGTTATCAAGAATGTATCTCCCTTCAACAAAGCATGTTTGGGTGTCAAAAATAATATGGGGAAGTAATGAGGAGATTATCTTATCAATCATCTTTGTTATGATTTTATATGAAACATTCAAAAGGGTAATTGGTGTCTAATTTTTAACTTGAAAAATTTGCCAATATTTACCTATGATCTTAACAAACCCCGTTTTGATTGCAAGACCAAGAGGACCAACCTCCATAACTTATCTATAAACTTTAAGGAATTCCTTCAAAATCCACTCCTTATTACTCTTATACAATTTAGTTGGAAAACCATCAATGCTATCAACCTTATAATTATTGAGAGAATAAATGGAAAACAATACTTCATCTAAATAAAAATCATTGTAAAGGTCAACAACTTTATCTAAAGAGACATTTTTATGAATATTACTAGAATATCTATTTGTATTCATCTTAGTATATTTATTAGAGCCATCTAATAATAACACATTTGAGTAGAATGTAAATAAAGTATTTTTTATTTCACTAATATATTTAGTAAGAATCCTACCAATATCGATTTTCTTATATTTATTTTACATTATTTAGATTTGAGTAGATTGAATAAATATTTAGTTCCCTTATCTATAAACTTCAACTAGTTAACTCTAGATCTGATTTGATCCCCTCTTGAAATATGGTGTTGTGTCATTTCGATATTATGTTTGAGGGCCACCAAGATGTTCAAAATATTATCATTAGAAGGATCATCCTAGAGAGAATTTCCAACCATAATCATTTTTCTTGGGATGCTCTAAAAAAATTTCTCATTATTTTAGCCCTGATTTTCCCATAGCTTCTCATTAACTACTTGCTCAATTTCATACAATTTTTGTAGGTATCAATGTTAGAATAATAAATACTTATCATTTGAGAAATATTCCATAAGTTTGAATACCCTCTCTACACTCTCTATCTTTAAAGTGTGAAACATTGAGATTATACAAACCTTTCCATTCATCTTTCTTATTATCATCATTTGGAATAATAAATTCAATGATTTAAATGGGGTGGTGGTCAGAAATAGTAAATGGGAGGAAATTAACCAAGTTACTCTTAAAACACTACTAGAGGTTAAAAGAATATTTTCTAGGAAGAACCTATCAATTCTAAAGTAAACTCTTTTAGTATTGGTATTATTATTACACCAAGTGAACCAAATTCCTTTGCTATATGATTTAAATTTTCCAAGAGGGGCCTCTAGCTTGTGGATACATTTCATCTTATACAAGAAGAAGATATTTTACCTTTCTAAGAGATGGGTTCTCCACCATGATTATTTTGTCTCTCCTAAATCATATAAAAATAGCCTTCCACAATCCAAAGGATATACTTTAGATTAGATTCAAGCTAGTTTTAGAGCTTAGTTCTCTCTCTATAATCATTAGGGTCATAAACATTACATAAATCCAAAAGTTTATTTCTACTGAGAGCAAATCAGCCAAGTATATATTTGGAATGGTGAAAAACCTTAATCAATAATGTTTTTTGTCCACTTAATATTAACGAGGATAGATAAAACAATTATTTAATAAGTGAGTACACATAGGCCACACAAAATTCAAGACCATATCAAAATTGGGTCCAACCTCCTTAACTTACTTCGGTAGAATAAAATCAATCTAATCTCTCAAATGTATAAATTTGCTTAAAATGGGCCTTATATCAAATAACTCAAGTCCTATAAAATTCTAGAAAATAGAGAGGATTACTTTTCTTGACCTGGGGACTTGGATCCCCTTTATTTTGGTAAAGTCTAGTGAAACACTGAGGCACGTTATTTTCTTTTTTCTTTAACTTTATTTTTAGGATATTTAAGACTCTATAAAGGGGAGCATAAAACCTTTATTTTAATCCTATTTAACCCTAATTTATATTTTAATTGAGGCTTCTCAACATTACTATCCAATAGGGCTAAAGGATATTTTTTAGATAAATACATCTCCTTCTCAAGAATCACTTATAGCAAGGGTGAAATATCCATGGACATAGCTTTCTAAACAAAAGAAATATCTTCAAGGGTAGACAAGGAACTAGGGGTAAAGATATTTTTAATTTATCAGGTGTAACAATAATGATAATAAAATCATTAGCTAATCTCTCAATAGGATGAATATTATCAATCACTATAGCATCTTATGAAAATATAGTGAAGATGGAGCTGAGGATTCAAAGGTAGGTTTAAGAATGGAAAATTCAACAATAGTGGATTCCACAACATCAAGAAAACTATTAAACTCATAGGGGAAAATAAGGGCTTATCGCTAATGAATTTAAATATTTCTCTTTATCAAATTTATAATATAGGTTGTCCTTTTTAACAATATTATATTTTGTCAAATTAAAAAAGCTACCAGACTCAACCTATATATTTTTGGGAGCAATTTTCCCTTAATTATGTATTTTTAAATCATATTATTCAACAAACAGTACTTATTTTTATTATGTCAACATTTTTTACAAAAACATAAGCATTTAGGACTTTTAAAACATTAATTGGGTAAGAAAAGGACTAGTCTTTTAATTTGAAAATTAGGGTTTTTAGGAAAACTTCAAATGGTTATAGATAAATTAAAAATCTCTCATAAATATGGACAATGATCTTCTAGTGTCTTCAATCCTTAATACTTCCCCCAATTTTTTGAGATCTTGAGAGAAAAGTTTACAAATTTGAATCATGGTATTCTTTATATCAATACATCTTGTGTAAGTCTTAAATACCATATCTTTTTAGTCAAGGTCAGGGTTCCAAGTAATAACCATAAACATAGACTAGCCAAAATTCCACATAGGTTTGTTAATAACTCTCCTTTACATGATAAAATTAATAAAAATCACCTTAAAGACCCATTTATGCATCATTCTATAGAAACTAAGATACATACCCATATTTTTTACCCAAACAAAATTTAGCCAATTGTCAAAGAAATTCCTAGATGGAATAAAGTCTCTATTTAAACACATAAATAAGATCCCAACATTATTAATCCTAATTCACTCAATATGTAAATATTTTTTCATTTATTCATTCAGAGACAAGGTGAATGTTTTCAAAAGGGGAGGGGACTTACTAATTTTGTCATTATTTTTCCTGCCTCCTCTCTCTTCCTTCAAGTTGAATCCATTAAAATTTAATGGTGCTCCTTTCAAGTGCCTATGTTTTTGTTCCACCCATAGGACCTCATTAAATATTTTTATACCTTCTCCTTGCTCACCAACTTATATAATTTATAAGCTTGGATGAGATCCTTTTTAAGAGATATTTTTATCAGTGTCATTGTTCATTCCAATTTCATTAATTCATTCACCATTGTTCAATTCCTTCCCACAACTCACACAAGCTCAAGTGTCATTTTCACCAACCTCCATAAAGTGGTTGTGGGGGGGGGGGGGGGGGGGGGGGGGAAGGGGTATAATGTGTTAACCAAATCTCTCAAACATAAAATTAATATACCTAATAATATAAAGCAAGACAAACAACAAAGTGCTAAGAAAAAATAAGGATAAAAAACAAATAAAAACAAAGAAACTCAAACAAACATGACCAAGGGGAAACACCACAAACTAGGGACCAATATTTTATAAAAAAAAGCATAGATAAGAAATTAAGAACCAAGGTGGTGAAGAAGACAAAGGTGATCAAATGATGAGCATTTAGTTTTATTAATGGAGAAGGACTTTTCATCTTCCCATTTACATAGCTTCAAGTCCCTAATAATTTTAAATTTTCATAATTTATTATATAATTTTTAATAAAATATATTAATTTTGATATGCCAATGTAATATGTATGTATATGTATATGTGTGTGTGCGTGCGTGCGTGTATGTATGTATGTGTGTGTGTGTGTGTGTGTGTGTGTGTGTGTGTGTGTGTGTGTGTGTGTGTGTGTGTGTGTGTGTGTGTGTGTGTGTGTGTGTGTGTGTGTGTGTGTATATATATATATATATATATATTTAATCCACCATTAAATCAATTATACTACAAAATCTTTGTATAATATAAAAATTAGACATTCACATTAAGTTTTGGTATTTATTTTGAATTAATTGGGATCTCGTAATAATCATTTGAATTTGAAAATAGAAACACACACTTAAATTTAATAGTCACATCATATAAAAATAAATGGACTCAATATAAATAAGGGGATGTTTTTATAAGGTGTCCAAAACATTGGGGATGTTAACAATATATGAAAATATGGTTCAAAAATGAATTTAAAACTATGATCATTTCATATTTACTCAATGTAATTTACGTGCTACAAATAAAATGGATGTGATATTTGAAACTTAGGGGTAAACATAAGATTTAAAGTCTAATGTTGAGGTTTATAAAGGCTCTAAAAAATATCTAATCACCATTCCCCTGATGATTAAAAAACCCTATAAAAATAAAGTAAATTGTATAAAAAAATAATAATTTCAAATACATATAAAACTCCAGATCGTATGCCAAAATTGATCCAAAATATATATTAACCTCATAGAGTGATAAATTATTTAATGATTTTTTGATCTCCTTTTAACTCATGATTATAAAATGGGAAAAAGATTATAAAATGGGAATGGTTGCACCCTCACTTAGTGAATACAAACAACTAACCCATGAACATTGGGGACATTTTTTATAAGTACCCATAAATTTGGGGATGTTTTAAATACATGAAACATGAGAGAGGAAGACCAGTGACCATTTATTTTAAAAAAATATAAATGACTCCTAATTTTGAATAATAATAATCAAATAGCTACAAACTAATAAAGGCATTTGGGATAGTATGAGGTGTCTACATTTTTACTTGCTTTGAGGTATGTGTTTAAGAACATACTTAAAATCTTAAAAATGATATAAATAAATGTATATATCTATATAAAATCAATTAATACAATTTACAACCTACAAAACTATTATTATTTACATTTATACATACATATATACATATACATATACATATACATATACATATACATACATACATACATACTTACATACATACATACATACACATATACATATACATATTTACATGTGTGTGTGTACATATACATACATGCATGCATGCATACATACATATTTATATGGTTTACCCTATTTTTATTTAGCTGTCTATATAAGTTAAAACAAAGGAATTATTCATATTATATAAAATATAGAAATTATACACGAATATGAATGTAAGAGGCACAATATAGTTCAAAAAATTTCACCTTGTATAAATAGAAATTCCCTCAAGAATTAATATTTTTTGTGTGTTTATTATTTTTTTTAGGTATGAGACTAAATGAAAGTGACAAGAAGATTAAAGTAGATAGTAAGTTGCTCATATCAAGAATTAGGTGTCTAGAACCACTAGGATAAATCCATTAGTCTTTGGGAACCTACACCAAATGATAACATTTATATTATAATTAATTATTATATACATGTATAATTTCAATATATTATAGTATAGGTTGTTGTTTTTTTTTTAAAAATTTATCTATGTGTGATATTAAGGCTCATTGTATGTGTGACATACATAAAACCTACCTCCTTCTATTTGGAACACTAGATCCATGTTTGACATTAGTTTTAGGCCTAAAAAATGTAAATAATATGGGATGATATAACCTCAAATACTCACCAATGAATTTTTAAGCATTGTCTACATATCCAATACTTTGAAGAGGGAAATTCAATTACATGTAGTTCTCCTTATTAGTTGTGTGTTTAGAATGGTGTTCCTTTAATGACTACAACATATAATATATATTATAAAATTAGAAAAAATGAAACCTTTTCCTTGCATGGGTATCTTATATTTTGGATATGACATGCTCTTTATGATTGATTTGTGCTTTGGTAAGTCTAGGGCAGTCCCTTTGAATATGCATGTGTTATAATAGGCTTGTTTGGTAATGTTAGATAATCAAATAGGATTACAAATATTATTTATCTATATTAGACTCTTTGGGTACTTTATCATGCCATAGACATGTGAGATGTACACACTAACCATAAATAATATTTTAATTTAAAATATTACCTTTCTTCACATGGGGATGACTATTTTAGAATCAGATGCCTACATAATTACGTAGATGTATACACATTTCAAAGTTATCTAACATATATAAATACATAATTTATGATCTTGATATAATTTTAGTATGATAATGATAATGATAGCCACAAAATAAGGAGTTATTATAGGAGACTTACATAAAATCAAGAAGGCCATACCCATAGAAATCATACAAATAGAAGAGAAGCATTACAAGAGACAAATATGTACTCATAATTATTTTAATATTAACTAAGGTAAATATTGACATTTTAAAGTGTCTACTATAATTATTTATTATCTAAAAATTTCATTATTTTATTCTAGTGTTTAAATTTAATACAATTATATATAAAAATGATAAAGAGATATAATCGAGTGTGTAAGACAAACTTTTAATTTGGTAAGAGGCCCCAATTATACATATTTCTAATACAAAATTAAAAAAAATGAAAAAATCAAAGTTCATATGTGAAATTAAATATTAAATTAGAATGATACTTTTGAAACTTAAATGGAAATTAAGGATTACACTTATTACTGGGTGAACGGTGTTTCTTCTTATGATACCATTAGATACAAGTCTCCCTAATGAATCATTTGAGAGATATGATTCATGATGAATCATATGCATATTTTTTATTATTACTAAAGTTTTTGGATAATTTAAGGTGATCATTCCTCGATAGATAAATTGAATAATGAAATATCCTTGGGTTATGGAGAATAAATATCTCAACCCTCAAGAGTAGTGTTAGGTGTTCAAGGCATGGAATATCAACTACACTACTAATTTTAATGATATTAAAATTCAAGATTAAATAGGGATCCTATGATAAGATCAATAATGAACTAGTTTTTATTGAATTAGAAATGAAATATACAACCTTATCCACCATCAATATCATATTCTCAATTAGATAATTATAATAGTGTGTGCGTGTGAAGAATTTTCATGTCCAATAATTTGATATAATTGGTGCCAAAATGATATATAATTCTATGCATCTATATCATATTTTATCCCACTATAAAAAATATAAAAAACATTAACTTATGTTTCGGTAAAATTTGTGCATATGCCCCTAAATTTTTTTTATAATAAATTAACATATGTCTAAAAATATTAACAAAACCTATACCTTAAAGCAATATAAACTCTATAAATCATGTAATATATCAAAAAAAAATTAATGGAGGCTTAAATATTAATGACAAGCCCATTGATATGCCTCCCTTTTGAGGTGAGGGTTGTAACCTATAAATTAATCATCTCATAATAAAAGAGATAACCTAATCATGTTATGTTAAAATAGATGCAATCAATTCAAAGCATGTTCTAACATGTGGATAATATTTCATCATATTATTTAATGTATCATCCTAGAATATATAAAACATGTAGGGTGAGTCATACAAATCTCATGTCATGATTTACATACTAATTAGATATGTATTAGGAACCATCACTAATATGAATACTATATAATAACTATGTCATGATTTTTCATTATAGAGATTTGGATGTATGAGTCTCACATATATAGATTACTTGGGAATTTTAGAAATTTTATCTAAAACTCCCTCTATTGGGATATTAAAACTGGTATATATGTTAACTTCTGGAAGGATACATGGTTCAATATGGGCCTTCTCTATAATCATCCTTTCTTCATCATTTTAGAAGAATAATTTTCAACCTTTTGAGACCTATAGTTTGTAATTATTGGGTTAAAAACCAAATTGTTTGGGGCCCTTAGAGAATATGGTAAAATTCAAGTCTTTCTCCAACTAACCATTCCCTTCATCTTCTAACTTCTTTCTAAACTCTCACCATATTAGTATCTCACTGGAGATTGATGG
The DNA here is from genome assembly GCA_037957365.1 of Torreya grandis. Classification (NCBI taxonomy): domain Eukaryota; kingdom Viridiplantae; phylum Streptophyta; class Pinopsida; order Cupressales; family Taxaceae; genus Torreya; species Torreya grandis. The sequence continues at coordinate 1,223,470 of JARHVA010000198.1, forward strand.
ATTAAAATATATTGGAGATCCTTCTTGTAACATTTTGGTGAAATAAGTATAAAATAGGTTACTCTCTCATAGTAATACACCTTTATATCCTATCAAAAAATTATGGATCCCTTGAGGACTTCCTAAAGCTAACATTTTTATGTGGTTTATCATGAAGTAAAATTCTCTTTTTTAGGACAAACTTCAAAGGATTGGTTATTAGGGGTAGTCCTAGTGCATTTTATGTAAGTATAATTATAAAATCCAGAACCACATCCTCATTCATTTCACTTTTGCCTGAAAAAATAGATATTGGTTATTTAAGACAATGAACAAATTTTGGGTAGTAATTGGTCATATGCAGAAATTTTTGGTATCTAGATAGAAAGAGGGGATTAAGTTACAAGTGTTTTGGTTATTTCCCCATTTATAATGGATCTTATGGAAAGAAATAAATAATAGAGTCATTAGGAACCTTTCCCTCTCTAAATATTTACTCACTCTTAAAATTGAGGTGCTCTTTCAAGAGGTTTTTATTGTGAAATTTCCACCTCTTAAAAATAAAATTAGAGGAGAAGAATGTCATATTCTCTTAAAATTGAATTTATTTAAAAATAATAATCTTACCTCTTCAAATTAAAAAAAGGATTTAGGCCTCTTAGAAACCTCCAAGAAACTATTGTGTCAATATTATTTTTGATGGGGTATCCAAAGGTAACCCAAGTATTTATAGAGGTGGAAACATCTTTAAAGATAATTTGGGAAAAATGAGTTCATGTTTTGCCTTTAGTATTCCTTGGTCTTAAAATAATTTGGTTGAATCTTTAGCTCTTCTTAGAGGTTTGATAACTAAAAATCTATTTTAATTTAAGGAAATTATTATTGGAAGATGATTCTCTCTTGATTACCAATATTTTTAATTCTAAAATATCTAATCGGTGGCAATTTAATTCAATAATTCAAGATACCCTCCATGTCATTCAATTTTTTAGGATTTTTCTTTCCCTAAAACTATCATGATACTAAATAAACAATGGATTTATTGGATAACTTTTGAACTCTTCACCTTCCTCATAATGAATATGAGCATTTTGCAACCCCCTAGAGAATAATGTGCAAAATTAATCAAAAAATATTTATACCACTAACAACTTCCATTTAGTTCATGATGTCGCTATGGGAAATGGTGGTATATATTTTAGAGTGTCTTTTGGCATCTTAATACTTGTTCCTTGTTTAATCTGATTGGGTCATTTTTATTTGAGATACTTGGAGAAGCCATGGATTTATCTTCGGTTCTCTCATCACCAATTTTTTTTTATTTGTGTACCTAGTTTAGTTCTTGAAGGATGTTTTGGTGTTTTGTGACTAAGTTTTCTAGTGACAATGATATGATACTTCCTCAGATTCATTCATTAATGGTTCTTCCCTCCTAAAATCCATGATTGCTCTAGGTTTTGAAGCTTATGTTATTAATTTCTTTGGTATTCTCTTGTAACTAGCTTGTTGGCTTTGTGGTTGATTGGATTTTTCACTTTCTACCCATTTCCTTATGATCTGTTAGAGGATTATTTTATCTTTTTTGTTTTGTTTTGATATTTATATCCTTTTGTACCATGGGATAAGTCCCCATTTCATTTATTTTTATCTATCAAAAACTATGTAAAAAATGCATGTGATATAGATCATAGTACCCAAAAAAATACATATAAAATCAATATAAAATCCTATATTTATCTACTCATTAGAACATAATTTCATGGCCATGACACCCATGCTAAATAATATGCAAATACACTCAATGTCACACAAGGAAAATAAATAAATAATGGATATTGAAATGTCATAAAACAAGGAAATAACCTAAATAAGAGTCATATAATGAATACACAATGATTCATACAATGGGGACCCATTTAATGAAATTTTATCACCAAATAAATTTAATTAGTCAAAATTAGGCTAAGGGAGCTTTATTTCCTATAATTGTAATGCCCATTAAATAGATGAAAAGTTAGTTCAATAAGAGACTCAATTAAGGAAAATTAATCCCTAAATCATGTAACATGGTCGTAATTTTAGTTGATGCCACACACTTTACCCTTATTTGTTATACAATTTAACTAATAAACTAGTTGGTTTAATACAAGACTCAATTAGAAAATATGACCTCAAAATCTCCTTGTGTAGTAAAAATTAGATTAATGGGCCTCAATTTCACATGGTTGTCTCTAATTAAACCAATTGATTAATCATTTCAATTGGAAAACTGATCATGGAAATTGAGACCCAAATCACTTAATGTAATGGTAATTAGGTTGAGGGGTGTTTATTTCCTCTAATTGTGTCCCCATTGAACCAATAAATTTTCTAGTTTAATAATTTATACTCAATTAGGGTAAATTAAGCCCTAAATATAATAAGTCCTTTAACCTAGCAATTTAATGGTTTTGAAGTCTAGTTTTTCTTTCACCTATTCATTGTAACCTTCATGTTATGGTTTTGTATTCAAATGATTATGAAAAGTTATATAGTGAGGAATATGAAGGCTATACCACTTATAAAATAAAAGATCTGGGCTCCCCCACACTTCTTTAGAACCATTTCTTGACAATTATTTTGAACAAGAGGAACATAAAGAGACTATTTTAAATAATCTAAATTTAATACTAATATCCAATTCATTATATGGTGAATATATCCAAATTAGTACCATATTCCTAGTCTAGTTTATTTGGATTATATGAAAAGTATTCTTGGTCTAAACTTTTCTTTAGTCCATTCTGAGGAAATTAATTTAAGATTATTAAAAATGGTCCTTATAATGCTAAAACACATCCTCATACTCCTCCCATGGTGCATGAGTTACAATATAAATATGCATTATTTTAAAATACACCTCATTTTTATTTAAAAAAATATACTACACTTCATCACATTCATTGTTTTAAAACAAACATGCATAAAAACAAAAACCTAATTATGAATCAAAGTTATGATAACACCACTCATACTCCCATTTATTCTATTTTCAAAGACTTATTTCTTCCCATTTTAAAAATATTTTTAAGTTTCAAATATGGAAAAAAATATTAAAAAAATAAAATATGGAAAAATATTAAAAAAATTTATACAAGACAATACAAGAAAAAATATGGATGTTGTGGAAGACCTTTAGCAGTTTGAATTCATGCTTGGGTGGAAAAATTAGAATGGTCATGTAGAAAACATTTGGATGTATGAATAATTTGACAATACTCTTTCTATAGTCAATGTGGCCCCACATGGCCCCACTCATGGGTTTCACTTGATGGATCACATAATGGACAAAGGCCCAAAAGATTTAGATTCCACTCTAAAGCAGGTAGATAAGGTCATTCCTCTCTTAGAAAAAATAGATCCAAATTCCCCTAAATTGTCATGGATGGACATGGTCAAAGACAAAAGCCTAGTGGGCTTAAATCTTTCAAACATTTATATCTTCCTAGAAGAAGCTAACAATAAGGTTTTCATTCTTGTTCTAGACTCTGTGGTAGAGTAGGCTAATGTAAAACTCACTAAATCCATTAAGGATACGGTAAATTTCTTCCATATAAATATTAACACTTTTATTAACTAGTATAAATCAAGGTAGAAACCTAAAGGACACCTGGAAGTGGTCTCTTTAGCTAGGGGTTTCTTAATAATTTTTCTCTGTAAGAGGATTGCATCAAGGTTCTCTCAAAAGGGCCCTAGCTTATGGGCAAGGTGAGCATGAATATTCAAAGGTGGAAGGATAGATCAAATCTTAGCAACATCACCATAGATGATGTTCCAATGTGGGTTCATCTCCCTAAACTCCCCTTGGAATATTGGCACCCAAAGGTCATTATTGATATCACCAGGGCCTCAGGGCAACCTATTAAAATTGATATGGTAAATATTTCATGTAAAATAATGGTTACATCTTGAGTTCACATTTTATTACCTATAAATAAGCCCCTGCTACATGAAATCAATATTAAGTCAAAGTACGGTGAATGTATGTAGAAGATATTTTATGAAAACAATACAATCATCTGCCTATGCTGCAACATTCTAAGTCATATGTTATGAGACTATTTAAAGAAAGGCTAGGATTTTGACACTTCCACATAAAAAGGGACTAGGAAGGAAGTGCTAAGGAAGGATTTATGGTCAAATCACCTCCTCAAAATTTTTTCCCCTAGAGCCCCTTTAATCACTCCATTTTCTATCAACTTAAAAGGTATTCCTTGTAATAACCCTTTTGCTCCTCTTGATTCATTTGCTAGCTTGATGTCCCTAGGTGAGTTGGGACCCCCTAAGGTGACTCTCCCAAGCCCCCCCCCCCCCACCACTTCCCTTCTTCCATTTCCCTTGGATTTCCCATAAGCCCCACTCCTCCTTCCCCCCTCATCCTCTTCCCACCCCTATATCCTCTCATTAGGTTCTTACCACCCCTCTTAAGTGTGCCTCCTCCCTCACTTCAATTGATCCCCACCCCATCTTGGTGCCTCTTCCCCATCCAAAACTTTTCACAATCCCTTCTTCCCCATGGTTTTCATCTTGGGTGTCCCCTCCCCCCATTTTCTTCTATGGAGACCCTTCTCCCCCTCCTCCTCCTCTCTCTCTCTCTTTCTTTGGGTGCTCATCTACCTTTCCCAATCTCTGAGTTAGGTCAAGTTCTAATGTGGAAAATCCCCCTCTTTGATATCTTGGAATGGTCCAATCCTTCCCCTCCCAAGGTTACCCCTCTCTCCCCCATTTTAAAGTCTTTAGAGCACTTTAAAGATTGGGGGCAATGTAAGAGACTCTTTCTCCCTCTAAGACCTTTTCCCAGAAGAATGATTTGCCATAAACTCCAAAAGTAAAAGAGGAAGGAAAAAATCCAACATTGATGTTACCCCAAACCCTATGGGAAGTTATCCCAATATGGTTATAAGGAACTTAGAAATTGCTAAAGAGATTACTAAGGGCTCCCAGTAAAAGCTTATTAAAAATGGGATAAGAAATGAAAATCCTTTCTTACAACATCAGGGGTTTAAATAAACCTATTAAATAGAGGACCCTCTATAATCTCATAAAAAGGGTTGACCCTTTTATTCTTATCTTATAGGAAAACAAAATGTCTAAATCCATTCTCAAATCCCACACTATAAAAAATCTAGAGGTATGCTCAAGTTTTAACCTCAGACTCTAAAGGTGCCTTAGGAGGCTTAGTGGTTTTTTTGGAACTCTAATTTTTTGGGAGGAGATATTTTATGAAAGACAAATAATCAAATTTTTATACTGTTCATGGATTTAGATAGAAAAGATAGATGGATATTATCCAATATCTATGCTCTAAATGTTAAATCTGCTAGAAAATCTATTTGGGTAAACCTATTATCTTTCCAAATGACCTATTTAAATTGGAATTAGATTGTTTTTGGGGACTTCAATACCCCTCTCATTTCTAGGGACACAAAAAGGGGTCATATCGACTTCACTAATATCATGATAAAATGTAATGATTTTATTTCAAATATAGGATTAGTGGATGTGGACTTGAATGGCAGTACTTTTATGTGGTCCAATAGAAGATTAGGTGAAAAATTGATCTAGGTCTGATTCAACAAAGTTATAATTTCTTTAAACTGGGATATTCATTTCTCCAGCAAGCTTTCTTCCCTCTCCAAAATCGGATCTGATCATAATCCCTTAGTTTTTAAAGGAAACAAAATCTCAAAACCTAAATTTTCTCCCTTTAGATTTGAAAACATGTGGATCCTTCATCTTAATCTCATGAAATACCTAAGAGCTTGGTGGAAAGAACCTTTCTCAAGCTCCACCATGTTTATTCTTACTAAAAAACTTAGCTTTCTTAAAATGAAGTTAAAGATTTGGAATAAAATAGTCTTCGATGATATATTCCTACAAAATAAGGCTCTCAAAGTGGAAATTTTAACTATTGAATCTATATATTCTATGGGAGTTAACAATTATCACACACATTTTAGAGAAAATAACTTCTTTATCAATTTCACAACCTTAAAGCAAGAGAGGAATCCTATTGGAGACAAAATTCCATATGCACATGGTTGAAGGAGGGTGACAGGAATACCAAGTTCTTCCATCACTCTGTAACAAGACATAAGAACATTAATAGAATATCTCAAATGTAAATGGAAAATGGAGATATGAGTAGAGATGAGGATGAGATTTCCTACCATGCAATCATTTTTTTCAAAAATATCCTCTCAAAAGAAAGATTACCAGATGATCATATGGTATCCACCACACTTAATAACTTTGATAAAGTCTTCTTTGATGTTGATAATGTCTCCCTCACTAATTTTATTTATGAAGAGGAGATAAAAAGTGTGGTATTTTTAATATAGGGATCCAAAGCCCTAGGACCTAATGGGTTTCATCCACTCTTCTTTCAAAAATTCTAGGACATTATCCATAAGGAGGTTGAGGTAGTTGATAAAGAATTTTTCCAATATAAAACTATTCCTAAGGAAATTAATAACACCTTAGTACTTATCCCAAAAAATCAAGGTGCTACTAATGTTCATGACTTCTACCCCATTAGTCATTGCAATACCATGCACATAATATGCTCCTCTATCTTGGCAAAGTGAATGCAACATCTCTTAGATAAAGTCATAAGGGAGTAGCAGGGGACTTTTGTGGCTAGCAGATAAATAATGGATGGAATTATCTTGGTTTATGAGGCTACTCATTCCATCTCTATATCCTTAAGGTAGGGAAGTTTCTTAATTTGGATATGTCAAAAGCCTATGATCGGGTCTCTTGATGATTCCTCATGCTGATCCTAGAGAGGCTAGGATTTAATCAAGATACCATGAAGATCATCTAAAATTGCATTACCACTCCTAAATTTTATGTTATCATAAATGGTATTCATAAAGGTTTCTTCCTTAATTCAAGATGATGAAGGAAAGGTGACCCTCACTCTCCTTACTTCTTCATCATTCTAGTAGAAACACTAGGTAGGAATCTATTAAAAACCCAATCTCAGGGACTGATAAAGGAATCTCAATGGCTCTAAATATAAATCCTATTATGCATGAATAGTTTTTTGATGATACCATCATCCTAGGTGAAGCCTCTATGGAAGAATCCAAGTATCTAAAACTCATCCTAGAAAATTATGAAGATGTCTCAAACTAGTGCATCAACTTTCAAAAGAGTGCTTTAGTTTTCATTAACACTCCTCTCTTTCAACATAAAAGAATTACCAGAATCTTGGATTGTCTTTTGGAAGCACATTCACTAAGAAGGGGGTATTGAATCAATAATGTAATCAAATCAACTTTAATTCCAATTCTTCAAACTCTTAACCATTCAACATAAGCATTCATGAAGCATATAAACCATTCATTACAATGAACAAAGAAAATAATGCAAGATCAAATCACATAACACATGAATTATGTGAGAAACCATCATGGGGGATAAAACCCAATCTCAAGCCTAAAAAGAAATGGACTATAGTATCATAATATATCACAAACAAGAGAATTTAGTGAAGCACCCTCTCCATAAGTAGCACCAACCCCTCAAATTCACCAAGCACCCACTTGGCTTTAGCAAACACCAACTTGCTAGGAGGATACAACCTCATTTATTAATCAATCACCCACTCAATCAACAATATTAAACTCCATATTACTTTTCTTCCCTCACATAACTGAAGATGGTCTTCTACAGTTCATACAAACTCAAATCTTCCTCTTACATAGGCATACAACAACTCTTAATTCTTCTTTACTCAAACACCCCTCATACACATGCTCATGACCTTAAAGGCATTCCTCCTTCACAATATAATCTTCTTATATGAACATATAGTCATGCATCAACATGAATATCATCCTCACACAACTTCTACCTTATTATTTTAATTTATTTCCAATCAAAACCTTTGCACTAAGTCACCTAAGCAAAATAAGCCTAATAGCCTTGAAACAAATTAGCTTACTTGCTCATGGCCTATAAAAAACATTTTTATACCCTTGTGATATCTTCAAAATGATTTTATAATAGTTTTCATGGCTTCTTACCCTTCTGCAAACTCTCATACAATTCACTTCATTCTCTCTAGAAACCTTCATCTTTGTTTTTACTTTTTATAGAGTATTCATGATCACCATCTTCTTGCTCAGCCACAAGACATTCCATAACCCTTAAGGCTTCTATCCTACTTATAAAATTATCAAAAACACCCACATAGGTTGACCAAATCATTGATATATCATCCTTAATCAACAACACCTTTTAATTAGGCCTAAGTAGCCCTTTTAGGTCTATGGAGACCTATTCATACCTTTAACACTTCATTGAGAAAAAAATAAAAACACAAGAACACTTGCCACATGACCCCTAAGACACCCTCAAGTTATTAAATTCATCAATACACACCTCTATATATGCAAAACCTTTCAATCATTTGCTTTGTACATGTAAATACCATAAACGAATAAAAAGTCAATTTATAAGCAATGGTTCATATTGAATATGGATTGGTCAAACCTCCAAAATGCATACAAATTATCCTAAGGGAGTATACAACACTCTCCAATAGATAAATCATCATGAAACATCCAAACACCACCAATAAAAACATAAACACTCTTCTTGGGTCACTTTTAGAAGAAAGTCAAACCCTTAGTCAACTTTGAAGCTCCATACATGTAATTGTGCAACTATTCAAACCTCCTAATAAATTTTATTAGATTTATCTTGAAGTTATTTAATAATTTTATTTTTACTCCATCATCAAATTCATCCATCACCAAAATTTATAATCAAAACACTACATACTGGTTTTCCTTTATAAAATTCAAATATTTGAATTCCAATGGTCACTAAAAATGCAAATTTGGCTAAGTATGGAAATATTGAAATCTACCTAGGAGAGAAAATTTTCACTATCATAAAATTTTATATAAATCATTTAAATTAATGAAATTTGAAACACATTCTCTAGGCATAAAACTAAATAGACTCATGTGACCACTTTCTTTTGACACTTTCACACATGCGAATTATGATGTCATCAATCTGCTTACTTAGGAAACTCTGCCAAGATGACTAGGATAACCTAGACCTTCACAAGAATACTAAAATGGATTTTTTTTCATTTCAAAAATAACACAAATAATTTATTACACCCCATATTACCCCTAAAACATGGCCAACACATCATCAACATCCATCATCCTGCCTAACCAAGTAAATGTTACAAGGTCCATTCATGATCACTAAGGCACACTTTGTCATTACCAACTATCATAATTGACACCTTATGAACACTATTGGATAAAATGGAGACATCATTAACAATACCTAAATAATCTCCCCCTTTATCATTGATGTCAACACTTGTAAACACTAACACCAAGTTATGCACTTACTATTTTTCCTTTTACAGACAATTTCTCCCCCTTTAACATAATGAAAAAGTGGGATTACCTATTGATATTAAATACTTGTAAATGTTTTCAAATCTAAAAATAAGAAGGGATATCCTCTGAGATATGATATAAACTCCCCCTAAACTATGCATACCATTACTTACCATGACTACTTCAAACCTACTCATTGACAACACTCTTCTTTGACCATACATTGTTATATGAAGAAGAAACACACAAGAATAACAAAAACTGATTGTAAACACCTTAATATTATTGATAAGGACCCCCCATAAGTCACCTGAGCTTAGTTACCCCTTGATCACCTATAGACCATCTCTAACCATGATGAAACTTCATAGTTGTCTTCAAATTCTCTCTCACAATCCACCCATAGAATGAAGAATGGACATTCAAGATATTTATCAAACACATATGATGAAAAATTAAACTAAGAAACATATTTAGAGACAACCATACCTTTGTATTTTGAATAAAATCACCAAAAACTACTCTTCTTCACACTAGCCTTGCCTAGAGGCCTTGTACCCCTTCATATACCTTGCAGAGCCTATAACTTCCTATGTATGAACCTTCATGACTTGAAACTACATATATAGATCACACTCATATACCCCCTCATGCATGAAAATTTTAATCATTCAAATCTTCCTCTGTACCAGAGATCCTTCAAAAACTAACCTACTAATTAACCCTCCATTTGCACAAATGCTCAACCATAGAACAAAATATACACTTATAAATGATTGTAAAGTATTTTTTGATCACCCATTTGGCCAATTTAACTAATTAATCAGCCTTATATCTCAAATCCTTTGGGAAGGTCACTAACCCACACGGGCTAAATTACTAGGGCATCAATAAGAGACATGGTCAACTTACTATCTTTTGGTAAATACTAGATATTTAAACTTCTCTCATACCTAGAGGTCATCAAATCACACTAATAACCAAATTATTGATGTATGACTCCTTAGGGAACCCATACATCCATGAATGTGGTTTTTGTCTTGCTAGCCCTTAAGCAAAAACTATCATACCTGAGAATCAAAAATATTCAACTTGCCCTCAAGAGGCCTTCAAAACCTTAAAACACATAAAGCACACCTATATGAATAAATACACCCTTAAATTCCACAAAGTCACCTTAAATAATCAAAAATACTAATTTGACACTTTGAACCAGTCATACAATGCTTGTAGACCTTGTATATACACATGTTACTATGCCAAAACACCTTCAAATTTTCATGAGATAATTTTAACTTCAAAGGCACCTTATACACACCATAAAATCAAAATCAACTAGTCTCAACCCTTATTTAGCCTCATAGACCTTAAATATGCCAATTTTGCATGATGATCTCTCACTAGGCAGTGAACACTAAACAAACTAGTTAAATTGAATAAATGGTCACGAATGGTTCTTTTGACCAACTTAGCACATCTCAACCCATATAATACACTTGAATAAGAAATATCCACATTCTAAAACAATCTTAATTTCATTTTTAATGATTTTACCAACTAGACCAAGCTTCAAAGATTGATAAGAACTTATCTTTAGGACCAATGTCCCTAAAAAGTTTTTTTGAATCTTTTCATCACAAACCTCTAGAGGAAGCAAATGAACTTATTTCTCCCCCTTAACCAATGACCTTAAATTGATATATACAAGACTTGGAAATAATATCATTAACTCTCTGCCATAACAGTATTGGTCTTAAAGACCAATCAACAACTCTACATACCTCTATTTTGATTATAACATATTTTTTTACTTCAAGTTCCTTAATCCATCAAGTCTCTAAACACTATAAATCAACCTCTCATCTAACACACACTCTTACACTAGGTTTAAAAGACCTCATGCACTATGATAGACCTCTGATCAAACTTTGTTTCCTTCATGAGATGTCAATAGGTACCATACATATGTGAATTGATCCACTATGAATTAAAGGTCATTTCAAAGCTCAAAGAACACAAAACTCTTCATGACATGCTTTAAAGATCACTCAAAGACCAACTCAATACATATACATTCAATGCCTTGTTTTATACACTCAGACCTACTTAACATCTTTAGATTACCATGGAAAACTTCTTAGATAAATACAAGACCTTGTAACATATGAATAAAAACACTACTTACACTAACATTGGTCTTTAAGACCACTCTTCACTTCACACAAAATAGTGATTTGAGAAGATCAAGAACACTTCTTTAAGAACTAGATCACCTAACCAAGACTGCATCCTATAAGAACACTCTTAGAACAACATATCTAAAACCTCCAATAAACCATAATAGTCATCATGCCTTTACAACTGTAAACAAGCCTTAATAGGCCTAGTAAGGTCTAAGACTAGGTCTACAAGAGAGACCTACAACTTTAGACTCACCTTGCATTAACCAAAAACATATACACAAACTGATATTATACTCATACTTGACTAATATATTCAACTACCTTGAGCAAACAATCCAATTACCATCCTTCGTGTCATCACCACTACCTTCACATATTTCCAAAGACTGAAAGAATGTCTCCATGAATCCTAGAGAGAGACATCCTTACTCGACAAGGTCCTAAAACAAAGTGAATCTAGGATATTCCCACATCTCCTCTCTTACCTACTTGAGACTCATGCACTTGGTAGACTTATTAGCTTCTTTTTGAGACCTCTTATGTTTTCCAACCATCTCTGGCATACTAGCCTCAACAGTGCTACTATTTTCTTCATTTGATGAAACCAACTTATCTTCAACATCAATATCACTATAAATTGATAATAGGTGATTTTGACAAGGCTCATGCTCAACTATAATATGTGATTTATTTTGATCAATATGCATATTAGGATTAGTATCCAATGATTTTATACAACACTTGATAAAAAGGATTTTTACATACCTTCTTGTTTGAGTCTTCCTCTACCTTAGCAAGTGAACCTTCTTCACTCATGGAGTCATCTTAGACTACCCATTCAAACTTTGATCTCCAAACCCATGTTTGACCTTTATTATTCACATTATAATCTCTATGTCCTTTGAGATACCTTGAGGATTTATTAACTCCATTTGGATAGAATATTACAATATGATTACTCTTATGACAATAGTAGAAAATAACTTTACTCGTACCTTTTGCTTGAGAATGACTGAGATATCCTTTGGGTTGACATCTCCTTCTCATGAAATCTATATAATTTTGACCAAAAATATGACACACATAACAATTACCATGAAATTAAGATGAGTACTTTGATGTATTAGGTTGTCTTATTGACTTCTTCACATTGCCCATGGTGTTGTCACACTTCTTAACCTGATTCAATTTATTTTTTGAACTCAAACTTGATTTTTCATATCCTAACTAAACCTTGAGATATTTAATAAACTTCTCATCCTCTTTGGCATGGTTATTCAAATTACACACCTTCTCTTCAGGTGCCTTGATCACAACCTTCAACTCTTGATTCTCTTTCTTCAACTACTTAGCCATCTTGTGTTTCTTAGGACCACCTTCAAGCTATCAATCCTTCACCAAAGGAACTACTCTGATACCAATGATTGGATGCATAATCACTAAGGTGGGGGTGAATTAGTGATGCAAAAAAATCAATTTCAATTCTAATTCTTCAAACTCTTAACCATTCAAAATAAGCATTCAAGAAGCATATAAACTATTCATTATAATGAACAAAGAAAATAATGCAAGATCAAAGCATATAACACATGAATTATGTGGGAAACCCTAATGGGGGATAAAACCCACTCTCAATATTGAAAATAAATGGACTAAAATCCTATAAGATATCATAAAAAAGAGACTTTAGTGAAGCACCCACTCCATAAAGAGCACGAACCCCTAAAATTCACCAAGCACCCACTTAGCTTTAGCAAGCAACAACTTTATAGGAGGATACAACACTCTTTTCTCATCAAGCACCCACTCAATCAATAATATAAAACTTCATCTTGTTTTGTTTCCCTCACACAACTAATGATGGTCTTCTATAATTCATACAAACTCAAATATGTCTCTTACATAGGCATACAACTCTTTCTCTTCTTTACTCAAACACCCCTCATACACATGATCATGACCTTGAAACCATTCCTCCTTCACAATTTGATCTTATTAGATGAACATAAAATCATACATCAACATGAATATCATCCTCACACAGCCTCTACCTTGTTCTTTTAATTGATTTTGAATCAAAACCTTTGCACTAGGTCCCCTAAGCAAAATAAGCCTAATAGCCTTGAAACAAATCAACTTACTTACTCATGACATAAAACAAACACTGTTAGACCCTTGCCAAATATTCGACATGATTTTATTATAGTTTCCATAGCCTATTACCCTTTTGAAAACTCTCATACCATTCTCTTCATTCTCTCTATAAACCTCCATCTTTGTTTTTACTCTTTATAGAGTATTCTTGATCACCATCTCCTTGGTCGGCCATAAGATATTCCTTAACCCTTAAGTATTCTATCCTACTTGGAAAAATATCAACACCACCCACATAGGCTGACCAAAGCATTTATATATCACCCTTAAGTAACAACACCTTTAAATTAGGCCTAAGTAGCCCTTTTAGGTCTATGGAGACCTTTTCATCCCTTTAACACTTCACTGAGAAAAAATAGAAACACAAAACCACTTCAAAGCACATAGATCCATGACACATGACCCCTAAGACATCCTCAAGTGATTACATTCATCACTACACAAATTTGCATATGCAATACCTTTCAATCATTTTCTTTGTACATGAAAGCACCATGAACAAATAAAAATTCAATTTCTAAGAAATGGTGCATACTGAATATAGATCGATCAAACCTCCAAAATCCCTATAGATGATCTTTAGAGACTCTAAAATAGTATCAAATAAATAAATCATCAAGAAACATTCAAACACCATCAATAAAAACACAAACACCCTTGTCAGGTCACTTGTAGAAGAAAGTCAAACCCTAAGTCAACTTTGAAGCTCCATAAATGCAATTTTATGACTAGTCAAACTTCATAATCAATTTTCATGGATTTTACTTGAAGTTATTTAAAAATTTTATTTTTACTCCATCATCAAAATTTATAAGCAAAATAATACATACTGGTTTTCCTTTGTAAAATTTAAATATTTGAATTCCAATGGTCACTAAAAATTGCAAATTTGGCTATGGAAATGATGAAATCTGCATGTGAGAGAAACTTTGCACTATCATATCTTTTTATAGACATCATTTCAAGGCATGAAATTTGAAACTCATGCTTTAGGAAAAAAATTTAATAGACCCCTGTGACCACTTTCTTATGACACCTTCACACATGCAAATTTTACATCATCAATCTGCTTACTTAGGAAACTTTGCCAAGATGACTATGATAACCTAGACCTTCACAAGACTTATCAAATGGATTATTTTCACTTACACAATAACACCAAACACTCATTATAACCCATATGACCCCTAAAACATGGTTAACACATCATCAACATCCGTCATCTTGCCTAACAAATAAAACACCATAAGGTCCATGCATGATTACTAAGGCACACTTTTTCATTAACCTACTAACATACTTGACACCTCATGAACACTCTTGGATAACATGGAAACATAATTGAAAATGCCTCAATAATTTTTAGGTGGGAACACTTCTAGTAAGTCATTTAGGCATTCTTCTCTTTGAAGGAAAAATGGATTTTGAGCTTTGGAACCCTCTCATTGATCGAATTCAAATAAAGATGATGGGATGGAAGGGTCACCTACTTACTCAAGCAGGGAATTTACCAATTTCTCAAAGCCTAGATCTGGAGCATCTATATTTACTAAATTTCTATTTTCAAAATGCCCTCCAAAGTGGCCACTAAAATTAAACAAAAAAAAAATCTTATGGAGGGGCACTAAAGAAAGATTTAGATATAACCTCATCACATGAGAAAAAGATGGTCTTCCCAAAGAAAATAGAGGCCTATGCATTAAAAGAATAAAATATATGAATAGGGCCCTATTGGAAAAAATGTGTTGGAGTCTTATGAAGGAAGATAGTGACTATTCAAGAATTATTAAAGCTAAATACCTAGAAGGAGCAGAAGCAGATGACTTCCTATAAGAAGGTCTTATGGAGGGATCCACTTTCTGGAAGGCCATCACCAACTACAAGGACCTCATAAAGAAAGGCATCATATGGAAAATTGGAAATAATGATATAATTGAGTTATAGGAAGATTCCTAGTTCTCCTCCACTCCCTGAGCCTCATAATAAATTTAGGATAATTGGTATAGAGATCTCAAGAAAATATGGGGATCAAAAATTAAAGATTATTAGGTGGTGAATGAAGGCTTAAAAATATGAAAAATTTTGCCTCATGATGGGATCTTAGTGGAAGAGTCATTGACAATACATAGCCTCAACTCTTTAATGATTCAAATCCATATTCCTACATTTCAAAAAGAATACCACTTTGTATGGGTTGCTGAAGATAGTAGATCAGACTATATGTCTTCGATACATACCACAGACCTTAATTTATTAAGTGAATGGAATTTATGGAAAAATATTTGGGTTAAGCATTTGAGTCCTAAAATTAATTTTTTATTTTGGCTAGCGATGTAGGATAAAATCTTAACTATGGATATCCTGGCTAAAATAGGACTAATAGTCTCCAACAAATTCCCTATATGTCAAAATGCAAAGGAATTAATTCATCACCTATTTCTAGAGTGTTTCTTTGGCTTAACACTATTTAATTAGATGATAAATAAATTAAACCTAATTTGTTTTAAACTAAATATGGTACTTGACCTCATAATGCAATGGAAACCACCTTGGAATCTCCCATCCCTAGAATTCCTATGCTGCCTAACTTTTCCACATTAGTTTTGGTGTATTTGGAAACCCTATAATGATAGCCTCTTTTTAAATAAAATTTACTAGTCTAAAAGGTCCTTCTTCCATCCCTACTAAGATATCTTTTAAAATTGAAAAGCTTTTCCCCCCAAAGACAAAACTCTTATACCTCCTTCAGCATAGTAGATATGCAACAACTAGGACATAATCTAACATTTAAGCTCCCCCTCTAAAGATCTTATCCATAAACATACAAAATGGAAGGCTCTATTAGAAGGATGGGAAAAATGAACTTTGATGGTGCATCCAAAGGTAACTCAAGCCCTATAGGTGGGGGAGGAGTCATAAGAAACTCAAAAAGAGAGTTGTTTACCGCCTACACTAGACCTCTAGGAAATCAAACAAACCACCTTACCAAAGCTAAGGTGGCCCTTTGGGGTACCAATTGGCTTCCAGACTCAAACTAAAAATAATAACCATAGATGGTGGTTCTTTGAATATTTTAAATACATTGGAAGGTAAAATAACCCCCTCTCACACTATTAAAGATAGCATGGATGACACCAATTAAATCTTGAGGGAATGGAACAAGTCCAAATTATGCATACTTACTAGGAAGGAAATTGTGTGGTGGATATAATTACCAATATAGGATTAAAAATCCACCTTTTAACCAATTAGTATGAAGGAGGCCATGCCCCCAATAATATCCTATAGGCCATATAGGATGAAATTACCATAGGTTGAATGGGATATCATGTCATCACATATGTAAAATATTTCTATCAAGAGATGGAATTTAAATATGATGATCCACCATTATGAACATATGAGGTGGTTTAATTATTATAGTATGAAAATGGTGGGCATCCCAATCCTTATTCACATTATGCAAACCCATTCTCTCTAGAACCATCCATCCATTTTCCTTAGCTCTATTGTCATGGTGCTAATAGAAGGAGATAGAGAATGGATAGAGCCAATCTCATGTGTAGAGGTGCACAGATAGAAGATGGTTTTTAAAAAGCTTAGTTATGGGGGTCTCATAGAGTTAATGGTGAGAATTACTAAGCATGATACTGATGTGGTGTGGGATTTCATAACTACATGGAATAAACACATGGTGGAAATTTAGGGCATAAAGATCATAGTCACAAAAGACTTTATTGGGGAAGATATTTTCATGTCTTATGAGGGGACAAGGGCCTTCAAAGATAATAATAATAAGTAGGAGCTCTAATGATTTTTTTGCATGATTTAGTTTTTGAATACCGACAAGAAGAGTTTCCCTTGAGTAGACCTTCTATGACATTAGATGGAAATATGCCTTTAAGTAATTATATACATGACTTTAGAGGGTAAATATACCTTGATATTTTCTCATAATTTTTCATTATTAAACCAATTTCTAAGATATAAAATCATCTTATTGTTATACTTACTAAAGTCACTATAATATACTACCTTGGATCGCCAAGTCAAGGATTTTAACCCCATTCTATACTAAGGGCTTATTCGGCTACTTGTCAAGCATGGTCAAACTCTATAAGGGAGGGAGATCCCTAGGGGGATATTCTACTAAAGAGGACTCTCAGGAGGACTCCATCTTGGGGTCTTACTATCCATCTATGATCACTCCCTAATCCAATCTATCTAAAACCTCTACCAAATACCTTCCCCTCAAGCTCTTTACCCCCAAACCCAAGCCAATCTTCCTATATGAGGGAACTTCCATGGAGGCTATCAAGAAAGGAAACTTTATTATGTTTGAGGAGATAAAAAATAATAAGTATAAACTATAGAACTTTAATAATAGGGTGGAGCAGGCTAGTCTAACCCTTACAAACCTTATAAAAGAGTGGAATTCCCTACACATGTAGGCTAAATCGACTATGTAATCCTTTGTATAATCCACTAAGCTTAACATAACCAATATTAAATAGTTACCAAAGGTCATGGAAACCCCCCACCTAGTTCCCAAAATTGACCCCCATTAAGAAGACACTCATGTAGGTTCAAGGCTATAAGAGGCCAAACATGATTCTTTCAGGTGATGAAATAGAAGGACCTTAAAATTATACGAGGGAAAAGGTCTCCAAGTTCAAGTGGGGTGTTCTAGAGAAGACACTAGAGGAAGAGAAGGAAACATCAGAGGGGCCCCTCTTGGTCTTGTTATATTGTCATTTTTCCCTACTTTTGGTATACTATAGTTTTTTTTTTTTTTTTTGCTATTTGGCCATGGATTGAACTGTTTCTATTTTTGTATAATACTTTCATGGTTCCTAGATCCCTATAAAACTAGGTTATTTACCCAATCAAATAAAAAAATGATAACACCATTCATATATGCATATATGTTTCTCATGATATAGATGATGCAAATGTTACAAAACTTGAATGTGCTTATTCTTTTCTATATGATGAAAATGTTACAAAACTTTAATATGGGTAAGTGCACAAAGTTTGGGTAAGAAAAGTGTCTTACCCATGGACATGTTTTCCTAAAATTTTATAAATTTGATCTTCTATAGATAATTTGAAATATCTACACTCCAAATTTGAAGATGGTGTAAGAATATAAAATGTAGTATTTCAAGTCTAGTTTCCAAAACACCAATTATTTTTAAAATTACAAGTATAACTATGTAAAACATCTAAAATTTGAAGATGAACTCTTATTTTTTTAAATAAAATAGAGTAGATAGATAGTCATGTGGTAGACCTTTTTTTTAGTAGCATTTAATATTTTTTCAAACACTTTAGTGGAAATTTAGATCAAATATTCTAGTTTGTGACCTATATTTTTTTCTATTTTCTCAATGAATAATTTTTTATGAATTTTGTATGTAAATAGACTAAAAAATAATAAAAAATGGATAGTCATCCATGCGGTTTGCCTAACTACCTCAACAATAATTGAAAAATAGTTTGAATGCGTATAGAATTAGGCATAGTTTGTGGCAATTCAACTTGTTTTGCACTTGGATCAATGAAATACAAATTACATGAACATGTATAGGCATATATGTTTGTATCATGTAGTGGCCTAAAATGTTATAGTTATAAATCAACATAGTTTGAAACCTTAAATTAGTCCAAAATTTATAAAAATCATATTTTTGGAAAGAGAAGAGTGTGTTCATCGTGATGGTATTAATTTTTTGAATTTTCACATTGAAATTCATAGTGTATTTGGTAATAAAATTTAAATTTTATTATTTTTTGTCATAACTCTCAGACTCAACTATAGATTGATAGGTCCAAGTCTTTGGCTCAAGAATCTAAGACATTATCAAGCCAAAAGGAATGGGATTTAAATTTAAATTCAAATAGTGAAATCACTTTAATATAAACACAGTCATGTTAATGTATAATGTGATTAAATTAATAGATGATGTCATCACATTACTATAAAATCAATCACATGATTGTGTTATTGTTATTTTACACATTAAAGCAATGAACATGTATACAAAGTGAATCTTGGTTAATAGATAATGCATTATATTGTTACATTTATTTCCTTATATTATAAATTTATTTTAGTAAATATAATAAACTAGGGTCACTCTGCATTTGATAGAGTTGGTCTCATAGTTGCACATCTTATGATGTGGAAAATAGTTTTTCAAAATCCAATCTAGTCCATACTTAGGCATTTTTAGGGTCTAGGGATTTTAGTACATAACCTTTGCAGTTGATATCCATTTTTGGTAAAAATATAGTCATTTTTAAAGATTTTTGTGCCTTTTGAATTGATTCTTGGAATTTATAGGAGTCCTATGTTTGTCAAAATTGAAATTTGAATACTAATCACTTTGAACTTGATCCAAAGTGGTGTGATTAGGGTAGTTTAGGTCATATTGATGACCTACACACATAAAATGACTACTATATGTTAATTTCACTTTTTTATCATCCCTCCCTCATCCTTGATCACTTCCTACTCATCCCTCATTACCCATCATCAATCCCTCATTGACCCTCACTATCCCTAGTCATCTCTAATCACTCCCTTATCATACATAGTCAATCCTCCATTTAACCTCACTATCTCTCGTCATCCCTAATCATTTCCTCATATTTATTCACTCCCTCCTCATCCCTCCTCATCCCTCCTCATCCCTAATCACTCCTTCATTAACCTTCATTATCTCTCGTCATCTCTAATCACTCAAGATTATCATCCCTAATTACTCCTTAATTGACTATCACCATCCCTCACCATCCCTAATCAATCTTTCCTCATCCCTCCTCTTTTATAATCACTCCCTCATTGACCCTCCTCATCCCTCATCACTCCATCATTGACCCTCACCATCCCTCACCATCCATAATAACTCCCTCATCATCTGATTTTAGGTATATACTCTATATATATCTTTGATTTCAATAATGTGTTGTTTAATCCATTATAATATAAATTAATTATTTTCTAGGAATTTTGTTTTGAATTTGTGATAGTAAATTTTATTATTGATTGAATTGGATGATCCTCTAAATTTATAGTCAACTAAAATAAGTACTGACAAAAAATAGAGTCTAAATTTTAGTTCATTGAATTATATTTGTTGTGCATCTGACTAGATGAAACTTCATTTGGTTTCACCTTTGGTATATTGGTTCAAAAGATAAATATTAAACACAAATATCATGTATAATTTTCTAATTTTGAGAAAATTTGAATCAAATGCAAAGTTATTTAGTGTTTCCCATTCTTGCATGACTTAAATCTTGGTTAGGTTCACACATGCACTCCTTATTGTGTAATGTATCCCAAATATTTTATATCTTGCATGAAAAATTAATATTTATTCATATTATCATAAAAGTATGTTCATGTAAAATGTGAAACACTAGTTCAACATGGTGTAGATGTTCATCCCATGTTTTATAAAGATTAATATGTCATCAAGGTAGATTAAAAAATGGCATAGGTAAAGGGCTTGAGGATGTCTTTCAACATCTCAATAAATTAATTTTATACATGAGTTAATCTAAAATTCATAACCATATATTCAATAAATCCTTCATATGTTTTTAAGACTATATTCCAAATGTCTAGAGGTTCAACATGAATATGATGATACCCAAACTTAAGATCAATTTTGGAGAAAATTTATACACCATGGATATGGTAAAAAAATGCCTTAATATTTAGATGAGGGTAATATTTATTCACTTTAATCTTGTTAATATTTTTTTAATTGATTCACAACTTTAACACAAGCATAATTGGGATTCTACAAGGCAATGATTTGGGCATGATGTGTCCATTATCCATGATTTCATAGATATATTGCTTGATCTATTCATTCTCTATAAATGATATGTTGTATAAATAGGTTTGAGGTATAGGTAGTTAAGGGATAAAATCAATAGTATTATTTAGTGTATAGTATGTAGGAACTTATTTAGGTGATTGAGAGACATCCTTGTATTCATCTAGTTTATGGTTCAATTATTGTGTCTTTGTTATTTTTATGTAAACCACACTATGATATGGTGACATAAGGATGTTATTACAATTATCTTACCATAAAGATTATACTTATTATTATAAGTGACAATATTATTGCACTTCTTGGCACTAATGACTAAAAGCTTATAAACTAACTACGATATAATATATTTCAAATCATGATAATATATCACAAAATTTTAGGGATTTACTTCATAAATTACATGTCAATGGTAAATATATGGTTGACCACATGTAAAAAATCACACACCTCTAATGGTGAGATGTCACAAGATATTTCATATTTTAAAAGTTTGATTTTGTATACCAAGTGACACTATTAGGTGATCCATTTCTCAAGAACTACACTAGACCATACACTAGCATATGGTTATGGATGATGTATAAATTTCAAGTTCAATTTTTTAAAATATTCTTTAGGAGAAATTAAATTCTTCTGACTTTCATTAGAAATGATGAAGTGTATTGGCTCACCATTAATCTACATTTGTTAATGAAAAAATATTTTTTTATTCATATAATTTATTATTGGGGGAAGTAGAGATATTTTTAGTACTAACCATATCATTGGGTTGATAATATATTATCTACTTAAATTTTTTATAGTGATATATAACTTTTACCCACTTTTAAAGATGTGTAAGAAGAAATCTCATGAAGTGACACTCTTCGTTGGATTAAATATTGAAGTTATGAATTAAGCACCACTTTTCAATCTTTGACTACTTGTTCTAATCATTTGAAATTTATTTTACACTCTATGGTATGATGACTCAATCAATAAACATAAAAAAATAAGGCCTTCAATGTAATTATTCAGATCATAAAATGTCCTCATATGGAAAGAAATTTATTGTTTTTAATAAATCACGTAGCTTGGTGATCCTCATGTATTTACTACCCATTTTTGGTGCTATGATGGTTTTACTTGCTTTGCTTTTTTTTGTGGATTTTCAATTGTGAATTACATCATTTATAATAGGCCCAATTTTTTCATATGTGTTAAATAATTATGTTTCAAATTTGCCTCCACATAATTTTCATCACTATGTATTATATTTTATGCTATCACTCAACTATCCACTTATAGCTCCTATAATTTTTAGATCCCAACAAAATACTACCATCAAGGTATTGGATGGAGTGATTAAGGAAGGTGAGGGATGAGGAAGAATTGGGTAGAGATGATGAGGGAGTCAATAGGGATGATGAGGGATGGTGAGGGTCAATGAGGGAGTGATTAGGGAGGATGAATGAGTGATTATGGATAATGGGGGATGGTGAGGATTAATGAGGGACTGACTAGGGGAAATTAGGGATGAGAAATGAGTGATTAGAGATGATAAGGTATGATGAATAAGTAACTATGGATGATGTAGGATGATGAGGGTCAATAAAGGAGTGATTAGGGATGATAAGGGAGTGATTAGGGACAATGAGAGAGTGATTAAGGATGATGAGGGATGGTGAGATCCAATGAGGGAGTGATCAGGGAAGATGAGGGAGTGATTGAAGATGATGGGGGATGGTGAGTGTTAATGAGGGAGTGATGAGGAATGATGAGGGATGAGGAGTGAGTGATTAGGGATGATGAGGGATAGTGAGGGTCAATGAAGGAGTGATTAGGGATGATGAGGGAGTGATTAGAGATGACCAGGGATAGTGAGGGTCAATAAGGGAATGAATAGGGATAATGAGGACTGATGAGAGAGTGATTATGGGTGATGAGACATGAGTATGAAGTGATTAGGGATGAGGGAGGGATGATGAATAAGTGAAATTAACACAAAGTGGTCATTTGATGTGTGTATGTTATCAATATGACCTATGTTATCCAAATCACATAAATTTGCATCACTTTAAAAGTGAGTGGTTTATAAACTTTAATTTTGAAAAACCTAGGACTCCTAAAAATACTAAGAATCAATCTAGAAGGCATACAAACCTTTAAAATGACTATATGTTTACCAAAAATGGACATAAATTCTAAAAATTATGTCTTGAAATCCCTAGGTTTAATACTTAGACCTTAAAAATGCCTAAGTATTTACTATATTAGATTTTAAAAAACTATTTTACATGTTGTAAGGTGTGCAACTATGAGACCAACTCTATCAGATGTACAGTGACCCTAATTTCTATATTTACTAAAATAAATTTCAAGTATAAGTTTAAATTTATATTGTATAAGTTTACATTTATATTGTATAAGTTTACATTTATATTGTTAAATTTATTTCCTTATACTTAACATTTAGGTTAGTAAAAATAATCCTCTAGACAAAGTTGGATTCAATTCATGTCTACATGATTTTTGTGAAAAATAACAGGAACACAATCACATTATTAATGACACAATTGCGTTAGCTATTAACCAAGATTAACTCCATCTACATGTTCATTGCTTTAATGTAAAAAAAAATAGTAAAATTATCATGCTTTTATTTTTATAATAATGAAATCATGTTATCTATTAACATGATCATGTTATACATTAACACGATCATGTTATGGCTTGGTAATTACTGAGTCATAATTTAAGTGATTTTATTATATTAATAACATGATTATGTTATTTAATAATACAATCATGTTATGTAAAATGTTCATGTAATTGTCACCCAACTTTGTGCACTTACCCATATGCTTCTCCTTTATTGTATGATACAAATATTACAAAGTTGGAATGTGTTTATCCTTTACTAGATGATGTAAATGATAAAAAAATGAAATTTCTTATCTTTCTCTCTCTATATATGATATATTTATTTAAAAAATTGATTTAAATTATTATTTAATTTATTTATAATATACAAATGTTAAAAAAGTAGAGGATGTCTTCTTTTCTTTCTAGAAAAAACAAATGTTACCCCATGTCTCTCTCTAAAAACACAACTACATGCACATGAGCATAATATTTATTTATATCCTTATGAAAATTCATGAAATATATAATCCATACATAAAAATAGTTGTGACATTAAGCATGATATAATATCTTGTTTACAAACATCATGTGATATGAATGGTCATTTATGGAATGATTCCAAATTATGCAATGATAGTCATGATTATTCCATTACACCACTGTTTCAAATACATGGTAGATCAAAACCCATGAGTTCACCTTTTCATACTAAAACCATTCCTACTAACCATATTTTTTCTATGATAAATTCTATAGGATACCTCTAAAATAAAGTGTCAACTCTTAATTTATAATTATTATCTATCATGCTAATATTAAATATAATATCATTCAAGAAATATTACAGGAAATGTAGTTGAGTATCCATACTCAAAATATATTTTCATGCCTATGATTCCTTTATTTTATGGTCATGGATACCATGTTAATAATTTATCATAATATGTACATTATTTTGGTCATTGGCCAAAGATGGATGCATATTGTTCAAATATTTCCATATAATTTTAACATGAGATGTTTACAATTTCTTCTATGGTTTTCCTAATGGTTATCTACCTACCTTCAAGAGGTTAGAATACATATTATTATTAGAAACTAATAATCATTAAATTCCCAATTTATCATTGGAACATTTACAAATCTTAAACCAAGGTGATGATTAGACTATTTGAGATTATGTTATTTGATTTAAGAATGATTTACACTCTTTGACATATAGACCGTCACATTTGGAAATATAATTCATATTCAATTAGGGAATTTTATCTCCACTTAAATAATGGGAATTACACAATCTTTAAATTCATTTTGACAATTATATATGGATGTGCACCAATATGCATGGGGGTTAGTTACCAAAAATGCAATTAAGGAACCAATAACTACTCAAAATATGGTAATTTAAGCCCTTAAAGAGGTGAACATAGAGTAGGCATTTTTATAAATAAAATGAAATAATACAGTACATTTACAATTGTATTTAATAATAATTTAGGATACAATGATCATGATTTACAGTATACAAATGATAGTTCCATGGGGCATGCTACCATTACAATTTATTTGGGGCTTAAGATAGTTGACACTTTTTTATATGTAAAAAATAATATTACACAATCAAATTTTAGATTGGTAAAATCATAGTTACAAAAAATGGGAGCATATTTTGATAATATTTACACAACTATCTCCTTTAATCTTCCAACAAGGTTAACTTTCATATCATAATTATAGAGTAATCACAAAAAGTGTCGTAGTTGTACATTATCTCCAATTTAAATGTGGGTACCAAGAGTAACACAAGTAGTTAAATATCAATAATTAAAAATCAAAACAAAATTTTACAAAAAAAAAATAACCATTTGAATTTGTTATGCAAAAGGTCCATTAGCTCATTTCACATGATTATGGTGCATTTTCATTCTTAAGCATATGGTCAAATCACTTTAATTCAAAACATATGATTGAATATGATGGTTTCATGGGTTATTTAATACACATATGCATTTTGCTTAAATTTCATACCATTATATGCATTTAAATACAAAAAAAGGTAGGCGTATCTCCTTATCCCTCCCCATCACCACTAAAGTTGGTTGTTACACCTACTCAGGATCATTAAATAAAGCTAGTGGTTATACATATTCAAAGTCCTCCTACACCTTTAGTTAACATGAGAATATGTTAATCCCATATACATAAATTTTTATACTATTCATCACATCAAAGACTTAATCAATACTTATAGAGTGTATCATCTACTATAGCATGTACTAAGATATTAAAAAAGATTCTTCAGTGTGTTGTTTAACCCTTTTTTAAAATAAGGATTAATATGAAAGAGTGTCCTAATTAAATAATAAGTAAGATAATATAAAAATTTAGAAAATTAATGAATTTATATTCTAATAATAAATATTATTTAGAATCATATGCCAAATATAGAAATTAAAACATTTAATATTATTATAATAGTAATATGAAGGAAAAATTATACTTAGCTTATACACGGATGCACTATAAAATCAAACTATTGTATATGTAAAAATAGAATATACGATGATTTTGACCCACTAATGACATTCTAAAAATTATCTTTATATTTGTGCATTAACTTGCATCTCCCTATGGACACTTGTGTCGATGTTATTATTCATTCTTCAATGCATCTATCTTATAATAAATATTGATTGTTGACTAAAATGTCCACCTAAGTCTTTATGGGTTTTTTGTCACCTTTTAGATTGTGTGTTTAGATCACATACATAGGATTTTAATATTATAATAAATATTAAAACCTAAATCCTCTTCTTATTTTTTTTCACCTTGACAAAAATGGGTTAGTTCACTCATAAAGTTGAGCTAACCTCAAGTACCTCTCTATCAATGAGTACCACCTACATAGCCAATACTCCAAAGAGGGACTTAGACATATGTAGTTATCCCCTATGTTTTGGCTTGTGTGTGATAAATGGTGTATAATATTATATTAAATTTCATGTAGTGATCTATATTTTAACTTGAAAAATACTTCTCATGGGGTTTTCTTTGATTTTTTTAGACCTATAATATGATTATCGATGCAAAAGCAAAAACATCACATAGGAAGTCATTTTGATGTATATTTTGATCAATTTTTGTATTTTAATGATTCCTTTGAGTCAAAATAGGTCTTATATAGTTAATTTAATATTTTATAGGTCTTATATTAGTTCCACTTTTGAAATAGAGCTCATTTGGTAGTTTCCCACCAAAATTGCCATTTTGAAATTTTAAATTTCTATCAAGGTCTTTGAGGACTTTTTCATATTATTTAAGCTTTAAATGTTTTATATTGGTGTTTTTATGGTTATATTATACCTATATATGCTCTTTAATTTTTTTCACCCTTTTAGTAATGTATACTAAGCCTTAAGCTTGGTCAAGACTCAACCAATGTTTGAGGTCAAGAAATAATATATGTTATAAGTAATCAAGATTCAATTAGAGATTTTATATGAGTTGA
Organism: Torreya grandis; assembly: GCA_037957365.1. NCBI lineage: Eukaryota > Viridiplantae > Streptophyta > Pinopsida > Cupressales > Taxaceae > Torreya > Torreya grandis. The sequence goes on from JARHVA010000198.1 coordinate 1,251,191, forward strand.
AATGTATTTAATGGCTATAATGGAATCTCATTTAGTTGGATATATGTGGATAAATTTAATAAATATTATTAAAGATCAAGAATTGGGAGAATTATGCCTGCATTACAAATTATGTGTATGATTGTTTTCATGTCCAAGGACATCAATGAATAGAAGAATTTTAAGAGTAAATTTGTGGGCTATCAGTGATTAGTGGTATGTTAAAAATCCTTAATTTTTTTCCTTCAATATGGTATCTTCTTGTATTTATCTATAGGTTAAAGGCACAAGAAATAGGCTTTGGAGAACTCTATTTTAGGCATAGTCAAGAAAGAAGATGTAAACTTATTATTTTGAGTCTAATTATAGTATTTAGATGTTGAGGATTGTATTATATGGGTTATAATTTACAAGGTTAATCTATTTATATTATCATAAATCCATGTAGAGGATAATATTCCACTCTAAACCCCATTATCATGCATATAGTCTTGTAGACCATCCAAGAATTCTGTAAACTTATATGTTAGACACATTTGGTGATTGATCTTGAGAAAATTACTATTGGGGAACATTAATAAAGTTGGGGTATACCTTATACAAGTATTATAATTTTTTAAAAACCATTTTAATTAAAATTAACCCATTTTGTCTCCTCTTAGGCTATCTTAGGCCTATACAACCCCGAACTAGGGTTTTCAACTTACAACTTGAATAACTATTAATTATAATAGAAAAATTTCCTAAATATTTGGAATATTTTGTTAAATAAACACCTCTATATGTTCTAGGTTGTTTTTATTTGGTACTAGACTATACAATATGGTAACTAGGACTGTGTCAGTGTATTGACCTTAAAGAGGCCTAATTAGCAAAAAGGTTTTGAATATTAGTGGACTTACCCTAATATTTTGAATTTAAAACTTTGTGTGGAGTAGTAAAGAGATAATGGGCATCTAAAAATAGTATTATTTTATCTGTATCCCATATGTAATGTTTAAACCAACTATATTTATGCTTTGGAATAACAAGAAAGTAGGCCTAATTTAAGTAACTTGCATTTGGACTGCAAACTCACTCTCCCTCTAAATCAAATTAGTATCATATAAGGTTGGATATATGAAGGAGGCTTGAAGGAAGGTGATACTCTTTAAGGTCAAGTGATATTTGTTTGTTTTTTGGTTAGTTAAATTAAGAATCCAAAATTTGACCTAGAAGGAACCTAAGAGGAGATGGAAGAGCAGCTATCTAGATGGGAGATGATATCTTGGAGGAGATAAGAAACCTAAGAATAAGTTTCGAGGCAAAGATTACATTAGTAGAGGTTAATCATATAATATTAATTTTAATAGGGTACATTAGTGATAGAGAATAAGAACCACCAAATCTAGAGGAGGAAGAAAAACTTGAAGAACATGAGGAAAAAGGAATTGATAGACTACTGAAAGTAATCATGGGATAGGGGTATAAAACAAAGACATAACTTCCTACCTATATATGTATCCTATATGGAGAGGATCTCATTGAGTGGGTTATATATTTATTAAAATATTTTGGATATGAAAATGTATCAAATGAGAAAAAAGTAAAATTTTATTACAAAACTAAAAGGACATGCAACCCTTGGGTTGGATTATGCACAAGATGAAAGGATAAATAAATTAAAATCTAGGATCAAATATTTGGATAAGATGGTAGCAAAATTAAAGGTAAAATTTATATCTAGTGACTATCATACAAACCTCTTCAATAAATTTTAGAATTTGAATAAAAAATATATGGGTGTTAAAGATTATATTGAAGAGTTATACAAGTTGACAATTAGATCAGGACATGTAGAAGAGGATGTGGAGAATATTTCTAGATATCCTAATGGATTAAGGTATAATCTTCAAGATGAACTCAACCTAGTAAGCCCAAGGACACTTAAGTAATGTTATTAATATTATTTGAATGTAGAAGATGATATAAATAGAAGGAAAACTCAAAAAAATAAGGGTAGGGGTAGAAGTTATAGAGGTAAATGTGAACAAGGTGGAAGAAGCACATCTCAAAGAAAAAATTTACAACCATTTACTTATTAATAACATTAATATAATTTAATAGGTGAATTTAGAGGAAGGATACCATACTTTATATGAGGATACACACAAAGATGAAGAGGAATTAATGGATTCACTAGTAAGTGTTTCAAATGCAATAAATTTACATGTCATAGCTTTTGGGAGTGTCTAAAGAATTCTCAAGCTAGCAGATATAGAACTAAAAATAGAAATCAAGTAGTCCAAGTAGAAGAAAAGAGTGTGGATTATCCATCTCATGTATAATAACCATAATTTAGTGAGTCTTTGTTGATGATGAGAGTGATAAAAAAACAACCTAAGGAGAAATATCCTTCCTAAATAAAGAAACTATTCAAGACAACTTGAAAATTCCAAGGTAAGTGTTGTAAATTAGTGATTGATTTGGGTAGTACATATAACCCAGTATTAGTGGAAATGGTATAAAATCTTGTATTAAAGGGAATAACACTTTAAAACACCTATAAGGTCTCATGGATTCAAAAATGGAAGCACATTATTGTAAATGAATAATTTTGGGTAGATTTTTAGATTGAAGGATATAAGGATATGGTTCTATGTGACATAATGCCAATGGATATGTGACATGTGCTCTTAGGGAGGCCTTGGAAATATGATAGAAAGAATACTCATGATGGAAGGAAAAAATTTTACACCTTGGATAAGGATGGCATAAGTCATACTTTGATACCTCTAAAATAAGAAGACAATGTATAAAGTACCAATGCAAGTGTTATGATGGTGAGTGACAAAGAGTTATTGAATGCTATAAAAGAGGAATAGTTGGGTTTTAGAGTGGTGATCAGATGAAGGAATATTATAATATCCACCATTTTTAATGATTTTCATCAATAGGAACAACATATGTTGAAGGAATTTTTTGATATTATTTTGGATGAACTGCCCAATTAGTTACCACCTATTATGAGCAATAGTCATCATATAGACTTTATACTAGGTGCACATTTACCTAAGAAAACTACATACAAGATGAATCCTCAAGAGAATGAAAAAATTAAAAATAAAATACAAGATTTCTTGGATAAATTACTAATAAAAGAGAGCCTTAGACCATGTAAAATACTAGTTGTACTAATGCCAAAGAAAGAAGGAAATTGGAGAATGTGCACTAACTCCAAAGCAATCAACAACATAACCATAATGTATAGATTTCCTCTTCAAAGAATTAAATATTTTATGGATTGTTTGAGTGGTTCTAAATATTTATCTAATATGGATCTCAAGAGTGTTTTTCATCATATAAGGATACAATAAGGAGATGAATGGAAAAATATCTTTAAGATATATGAAGGGTTATATGAGTATCTTGTTATGCCATTTGGTCTCACTAATGGCCCAAGAACATTCATGAGAATCATGAGTAAGGTCTTAAAGCCTTTTATTGGTAAGTTTTTTATTGTATTTATAGATGATATACTGATTTATATCCCAAGCAAAGAATAATATCTTCAACATCTATGATTGTTAATACAAAGGCTATAAGAGGAGAGATTGTTGATTAACCTTAATAAGTATATGTTTATGAAGATAGATATAGTATATCTTGGTTTTGTGATCTCTAAAGGTTTTCTGAATATTGATAAATCCAAGGTGAAATCCATCATTGATTGGCCAACTCCCAAGACAACCTATGAGTTTTTGAAGAAGAAAATCACATAGAAACCTATGTTAGCACTTCTTGACTTAAACAAAGTTTTTCAATTTGAGTGTGATGCAAGTGGGGTAGCCATTGGAATTTTCCTAAGTCAAGAGGGAAAAATTGTAGAATACTTTAGTGATAAGTTAAATGTGTCCAAATAAACATATTCTACTTATGATCTATAATTCTATGTTATGGTTCAATCCTTGAGCAAGTGTAGACACTATATAATTCCAAAGGATTTTTTCATATTCATATATATTCATGTACTTAAATTCATAGCTATTCATCCCAAGCTCAGTCAAAGGCATATGAAATGGGTGGAGTACTTGCAAAACTTCACTTTTATCATCAAGCATAAGAAAGGCCAAACCAATAAAGTAGTAGATGCTCTAAGTAGAAGGGCTTTACTCATAAGAGAAATTCATATTGAGTGGAGGAATATATTCACTTAGGCACTTATATGAAATTGGTTTAGACTTCTAATAACTATATGAAGCTTGAAAGTATCCAACTACTATAAACAAAGAGCCTTTAATGGATTACATGATACATGTTATTTTGTTGTTTAAGTGAGGTCATATTTGTGTATCAAGAAGTTCCATGAGAGATAATTTGATCAAATAAAATCATTTTGGGAGTTTATTAGGTCATTTTTATCTTCAAAATACCTTATTTCAGCTAAGTCATCACTATTATTAGCCTATAATGCAAACAATTTTAATTAAGTTTATAGAAAGATGTAAAGTATGCCAATTTTCCAAAGGAAATAACACTAATATAGGTCTTTATTAGTATTCACCAGTACCAAATAGACCTTGGGACTCTATTATCATGAATTTTATCATGGGGTTACCAAGAATTCAAAGAGTTCATGAATCCATTTTTGTATTTGGGATAGATTTTCAAAGATTTCCCATTTCAAACCTTTCAAGACAACTAATGATGATACTCATGTAGCTAACTTATTTTTCAAAGAGGTGGTTAGATTGCATGGAATTCCATTGATCATTATATATGATAGAGACACTAAGTTTGTGGGGCATTTCTAGAGAACCTTGTGAAATAAAATAGGAATAAAATTGAACTTTAGTTCAACTTACCACCCTCAAACAGATGGATAAACTGAGGTGGTGATGTGAGTTTGTGTAATTTACTAAGGTGTCTAACAAGGGGTAGTATTTTATAGTGGGAATTAGTATTTCCATAAATAATATTTTCCTATAAGGATTCACCCAAAAAAATCATAATAATGGTTCCATTTCAATTTGTGTATGGTATGCATCTAAGAGGATTATTTGAGTTAAGATACCTAGGTAATATAGAGAAAAGAAGTGATAAGGGAGAATATTTTGCTATCATTATGAAAGAGATGCATGCACAAGTTAATAATCAATTAGAGTCAAGTATGGAAAAATAAAAATAACATGAATATATTAAGAGAAGAGAAGTTATTTTTCATGTTGGGTACATGGTGTTAGGTCACTTGAGGAAGAAAAGGTTTCCAAAAGGTGAGTATAAAAAACTAAATATGAATAAGATTGGCCCTTTCAATGTCATTAGGAAGTTCTCCAACAATGCATATGAGATAGAATTTCCTAGTGGTGTGTAAATCTCTCCTATAGTCAATGTTACAAAATTGTATTTTTTCAAATAAGGGGATGATAGTGATAAAATAGATATAAATGAAGAAACGACAATCCAATAATGGGAAGATCAATCACAAAAATCAAAGAAAAAACTTGAACTCATCTTAGAGAAGAAGGTCAGTAAGAGAACCAAAGGCAATGACTATTACCAATAATTAGTGAAGTGGAATCATCATCCTATACAATATTTCACTCGGATGATATAATTAGACATCATCATGTAGGGATGTACTCTTGAAGACCTCATGAATAGGAGTTTGAGTAAATATTATGTTCCTAGGGAGTATGATGTAGGAACATCACCTAAGAAGTCATTTTGATGCATAGTTTGATCAATTTTTGTATTATTATTATTATTTTGAGTCATAGGAGGTCTTAGATAGTGAATTTCATAGGTTATAGGTTTTATATTAATTCTAATTTTTAATTATAGCTCATTTGGTAGTTTCCCACCAAAACTACCATTTTGAATTTTTTAATTTCTATCAAGGTTTCTGAGTATGTTTTAATGTTATTATAAGGTTTAAATGTTGTATCTTGTGTTTTTATGGGTATATGAGATCTATATATTCTCTTGAAAATTTTCCACCCCTTTAGTAATGTATACTAGGCCTTAATCTTAGTTAACACTCAAACAACATTTGAGGTCAAGAAATGGTATACATTAGAAGTAATCAAGAATCAATTAAGAGTTTCTAGGAGTTAAAAATGTGTGTAATTGATCTAAGAGACTCTCATTTAGGTTGAAATAGGTGGATAAATTTAAGAGAGATAGGAAAAGATCAATAATTGGGAGAATTATCCCTGCATTACAAATTATGTGTATGACTATTTTCATATGCAAGGACATGGATGAATAGAAGAATGATTTAAGAGTGAAATTATGGACTACCAGTGATTTATGGTATGTAAAAAATCCTTAATTTTTGTTTTAATTCAATATATTATATTATTTTATTTATCTAAAGGTTAAAGTCACAACAAACAAACTTTGGAGATCTTTATTTAAGGCTTAATCAATAAGGAAGATGGTAGAGTTGTTATTTTAAGTCTAATTATAATATTTGGATGTTGAGGAGTTTATTAGGTGGGTTATAATTGACAATGGTAATATATTTGGATTTTCATAAATCAATTTAGAGGACAATATTCCACTCTAAACCCCATTATCATGCACACAGTCTTGTAGATCATCCCAAAATTCTATAAACTTGTATGTTAGACACATTTGGTGATTGTTATTGATAAAATAACTATTGGGGAAGGTTAAGAGAGTTGGGAAAGACCATATATAGGTATTATAAGATTTTAAAACCCATTTTAATTAAAATTAACCCATTTTATCTCCTCTTAGGTTGTCTCAGGCCTATATAACACTAAACTAAGGTTTCCAACTTAAAAATTCAATGACTATTAATTCCACTAGAAAAAATTCTTATAACTTTGGAATATTATATTATTTGAGTAGATATAGATGATTTAGGTGTTTTTGAGTTCATGATAGGTTGTATAATATGGTAACTAGGACTATGTCAGTGTATTGACCTTAAAGAGGCCTAATTGGTAGAAAGTCTTTGAGAATTAGTAGACTTACCTTGAGAGTCTAAATTTGAAACTTTTTGTGGAGTAGTAAGGAGATAATGGGTACTTATAAATAATCTTAGTTTGTCTTCATCCCATGTGGATTTTTTAAACCAACTAGATTTATTCGTTAGAAGGGCTATAAAAAACTAGGCCTAATTGAAATAACTTACATTTGGACTACAAACTCTCTCCCCCTCTGAATCAATTACTCCTAGGATTCATATAGAAAGGAATAATTAATTAGTATAACTTAGTAGTGAAATTTATTGAATGATCTTGGATAGGTGATTGTTTTTTATTTTTTACATGAATAATAAGTTGGATTTAACTTGTATTTATATCACCTATTATGAAAATTTCCTAATAGAATGGTTAATGAAACATAATAGGATAACCCATATATATTAGAACATTTTCAATTTTGAGTTTTTATAAGGCATGAAAACTTGCATTAGAGAATGGATAGTAGCTTCGATGCTAATTTCCATGTTTGAATGCAATTGTCTAGGAACATAAATTTTTATTAGAGCTATGTAACTAACATTGAATGATATATTAGAGTTTAAGCATATTATGGGCTACATATGATCTAGATAATCATAATAATAGGTTCAAACTATAATATAAATATTTTGTCCCATTGGGGTGGTGAATGCAATCCTATCGACTACCAAGAAGGTCAATAGCTGAAGAGTAGATCTTTGAGTGATATTTTTAAAGTGTATAATACTAGTTTAACATATAAATCTAGATTTAATAATGTACATCCCCCCCCCCCCATTTAATATATTAATGCATAAGGTTTAAATTACTAATTTAAAGGAAAGGAATGTGTGTCATGGTATACAACACACCTTATTTTGCTTTAGCCTTGCTTGATTTTTTTTTTGACCTAAAAATAAGATCATATTACAGGTGTAATTATTGTTTATAATTTAAAAAATAATAATTTAAATTTACTTAAAATAAAAGAGAGCAAGGAATGTCGATGCAACCATGTTACCCCTTTATAGTTTGCTTTGCTAATGATTCTTCCTAACTGAAGCATTGGAGAGAAACTCAAAATTAAACCTTGGAAATGTGAATAGGGAAATTTGAGGGTTATCATTCCCCTAATCTAATATAAAGGTGATTTTTTCCAAGTCCATAGAGAGTTCATTATCTCAATTGCACAATTATAACATATCATAATCTAACCAATTTCACCTAAGTAAAATTTTATAATGATATCAACTTGTAATAATATAAAATAGTGAAAATTACATTAAAAACATATAATATCAATAACTTTAATCAAATAATTTAATTGTATTAGCAGATAAAATATTAAACAATGCATCTTGGTAGAGTTAGTGCATGAATATTGGTATAATGTCAATAACGTATCTATAATTTGGTGCATTTACATAGCATATGCACCTCGAATGTGTATCAAGATGAAGTACCTATGAAAATGTAACCTTTTATTTATATAATATGTATAATACATATCATAAATTTGAAAAAAAAATCCCAATTCTATGCCAAATTTATAGAAATTTGTCCAATGTGCATATCTAAATCATGTAAATTGAATCAAATTCTACCAATTTTATCAACATACTTTGAGGTAAGGGGAATGAAAAATTGATAGTCATCTTATTTCAAAAGGATAATATAATTATGTTATATCTATGTGAATCATGTAGTAAATAATCATATAGTAGTGTCATGTCAAACTAGATATATCAATGAAGCTCATAGTATGTATACATAATAAGCCAAAAAAAGTGTGATGTGTATCATTGTAAAGTCTAGAAGATAACAAGAAGATAAAATTATTAGGCACACACACACAAGAGTACTCAAATGTCACATAAATATGGGTCTAAGGAGACCACAAATAAGGTACATGTTTAAATTTTGCACACTCAAGGGGAGAACATATGCAAATGTTCAAACACCAAAGAAATAAGCAAAATTTAGGGCACTATGATCAACAAGCAAGGAACATGTTCAAATTTTTGACAAATAATACAAATAATCAAATAATAAGTACACTCAAGTAATCCATGTGAATAATGAAGTAAATAAAATAGAAGCAACTGGCATAATGATGGCATACTATACCCTGCATACATATGTTATCAAAATGTCATGTAGAATAACATTGTAAGTATAATGTTTAAGATTTAAAAATGAGTATAAGTACATGTAAATGTTAATATATAATATTAATGTGTTAATGGAAATGATCATAAAAAAATATAAACTATGTCAATCATGATCATATAGAAGCAAGTTACCCTAATGTAGTGTGTTATGCGGGAAAAGGAAAGGTCTAACATTTGCATGCTCATGTATCATAGATCTCATGTATCCATGTGTTAGATTAAATTACCTATGAAACATGTGCATATATAAATAATATGATATTTGTTAACATGAATTAAACAACATGTGCAAAATCTAGTAAACATGTGAGATGTTAAATATTTTTGTATCTTTTCTATATTTGAATGTTTTTTTATTTAATTGAATATTTTATTTTTTTTAAATTTTTGAATTTTTTGATTTTTTAATGTGTAATATGTGTGAAAGTGCATAATTTCCATTTGGATCTTGAGTATTTTTCCCTCAATTGTAGCCAGGTGATATACACCTTTACCTAATCTTTCTCTGACTAAAAATGGCCTAACTAATTTGGTTTGAACTTCGCTTTTTTGTCTTTTCCAAAATGGGAATAATTTTATTTTATATTACTACCATATTATCCATGTTAAACTAACATGGTTTAACCTTATAACTATATGCACATTTAACGTGATTATAATAACCTTTAGATGCTCAATAGCTTGTGTGTGTTTTTCACTTAAATGTTTAAATGATATAATCATTTTTCATGGTATTCATTATCTTTAATAATATCCTTGAGAGAAATATGTAAAGATGGGGATTCAAACTCAATTGGTTAAAATTCCTCTATACCATAAATTAAATAATAAGGTGTGGATTGAGTAGGGGTACAAACACTAGTAAATTATTTTCATAAGGTGTAAAACATATATTATGCCAATATTTATTGTATATTTCAACTTTATCCCCATTATATTAATAATAGTCTTGTTTGTCATTTTTTCCTAACCATTACCCTATGGGTAATATGGTGTGGAGAAATAATGTTTCATTTTATATTTATTGAAAAAACTCTTCATTGTTTTATTCTTAAATGACAACCCATTATTTTTAATACTAGCTGAAGGTAAACTAATCCTAGAAATGATACTTTTTACCAAGAATCTACATATGCCATCTCCAATGGTAAATGACGAGTCCAAAATAAGACTCATTTTTACCATCAATTTCATTCATCTTTCCTCAATTACCTCTCCTATGGACTGAACATTTCAAGGATCTTAGGCTTATATTTAATCTTAGTGTAGTAAATAGATGATCTATCTTTCTTAGTGCAACTAATGTCTAAGTTCTAATTATATCACTTTATTCTAACTTTTTGCATGTTTTGTTTCCTAATTTTGTGTACATATAGAAAATACCACAGTACATATAGAATAATACCTTTTGGATGATCTTTCACTTCTCATGAGGCAACCCACATGGAGGATTTTGATATATCTGATGATCTATGAAATCATCTGGCAAACTAAAAACTCACCTAGTCCATTCTAGACCCAGCTACGAACTTGACCAATAGTTATGGACTCACTCAGTCTATAGATACATACTTACCCAATAGATATGGGCCCACTTAGATACAACTATGGACTTATTTTGACAACCTTCCAACCTCTACTAAAACATTCCATCATCTCTACTGGTATGATGTCCTTATTATAGACTCCCTCATCATCAAAGACCCCTAAAGCATGTCACTATAGACTCTACTAGAATTACATAGATAGAGTTATGGACTCTTCTAGAATTACTAAGAACTCTCCCAATCTACATTCTGAACCTGTAACATTGAAGATAGATACTTTCCTTTTTTTTCAAAATGCCTAAAGAAAATTTTGGTCAACTATTATTTATAGTATTACTATAAATATCAATCTATAAATAGATTTCTTATATTTTAGTTATTGTATATATATTATTAATATTTTATATAAAATCTATCCAATAGATCTAAGATAATATTCTTAGTGGATATTGTGATTTACACCTTTTTTCAGCAACAAGTGATTCTTTCTATTGTAATTATCAATATAACATGAACCAACCTTGTGGCCCCTTTTGGATATTGGATTATAGCCTACTTTAGCATGTTTAAAAAACACTTGGACTAATGAATATTGATGTTGGTTTTATTTTCACATGGTTATGATGTAGGTACCTTGGATGGTCAAGGTGATATGTTATGTCATGATTCATGCTCATCATGGATTCATTATATCCTTATATGCATATTGGCTATGTTGGGTTCATTTTATCCTATTTTATGTATATACTACTTTAATTAGTTACATTACTATATGTCATTAATATATCACATTTTATTGATGTGTATTGGCTTGGTGAATTTTGTAGCTATGGACTATGTTCATGGGGCATACTCAAGGTCATGGTTATCAAGACTAACTCTTGCCCTTCTTAATTATAATTGATTATACTTGATTTATCATTTCATATATACTGATTCATGTTAAGTTATTATTATCATATGAACAACATTCAAGTACTACTAATGTCTTATTTGGTGGATGTAGGCACCAGATCATGAGCTAGGCTTGACATTGGGTTTGGACATCTTGGGAATATCCATGAGTGACTGAGCAGTTAGAATGACACTTCAATAGGTATAGCATGTACTATGTGATATTGATCCAACATCGTGTATTCCTTTGTGTTATTATTTTCCATCATTTTTGGTCTTACCCTATTTTAAGCATGTGTGTTTTGTTCATGCTCCCTAATTAGGATTATCAGATAGTTTTGGCATCATCAATCCTTGTGCCTATCCTTGTGTGCTTGTAACCATATCATCTTGTTGGTTATCCCTCCTGGGTGTCATGGATGAAATATTTTTTAAGCTGTAAAGTAGTGGTTTATGTTTTAGCCTATTATTCTTTTAGTTTAGCCAAACTGTATTAAGTCTCTTGACCTTGGTAAATGCATCAATAACCCCTCCCTTCATGGATGTTGGATACTAAAAGATTTGATTGATTTTAGGGATTTTTTAATTGTCAACATCCATCAATTTGTATATTTCAATTTGATATTGTGATCTCAGTGATGAGTATTATTTTGATGATTTTAATTAGTTAACGTTAGCTTTAATGAATTGATAATCATTCTTATCATTTTAATAGCTTGATTGATTTTGGTCAATTATTTAATTATTATTTTCATCTTAGTCACTTTATGATCTTGTTAGTTAATTGTGTTAATGATTCTATTATCAATGTTTATTTAAAGATTTTCATTATTAATATTTTTAATCAATTTATGTATTTTGTTCAAAGTATTATTTAATAACTTATTGATGAATTTATATATTTAATAATTTTATTATTTTAATTGTCAAGGATTTATTTAATGATTTTATTCATGGTTGTTTATATTTTACTTCTTTTATTTTATTACTTTACTTTGTTATATTTAACTTATGCTTGGAACTAGTTTCTGAGAGGTCATTATTATTTTATTATTTTATTTATACTTTTATTATTTATGGCATGAGAAAGAAGCCATGAAAAATATATTTCTAATATATGCTATCTTTTAATCCATATTATTATTATCTTATTTCAACATATATTATTATTTTATTTATTTTGTCACTAGCTTATGGAGAACGTCAAGGATCATTGACTAAAGAAATGGGAAGGAGGATGACATGGTAAGAGATAGGATATGGGCATGGTAGGAGAGAGTATGGGTAGTAAGGGACATGGCATGCAAGGGGAGCATGGCATTTGGGAATGGAGAAAAGTGTGGTAAGTAAGAGAAGGAAAAAATAGAGGATGCGGCAAGGAAAGAGATAATGCATGGAGAGAGAGAAGAAATGAGAAGAAAAAGGAGAATAGGGGAAATGGTCTGGCCACACATCAGAAGGAGTTGTGGGTAGAGAAGATGGGGAAAATATTGAGGAGGAATGGGAGACGGATTGGATAGAATAGAGGGAAGTGAGGAAAGAGAGATGGGAGAAAGGCAATGTTGGAGAGAGGACCATGGGATGACTAGTAGATAGAGCATTGAATGCAAAGGAATGCATGGAATAGAACACAACAATGGAAAAAAGGGGAAAATGATAGTGGGGTTTCAGCCTTATGACTTGGGCATGGTTGTGTTGGTAAGCATTGACATTTTGATATCTTCCTTCTAGCATAAGTTTGGTAAATCATTCTTGACTAAAATGAGTTATCTTGATATAAGGAAAATGATAGTTATTAAAATTAATACATATATTTGCTCCATTATCTCTTTGGGCATAAAACTTACAAAATAGGAGCCGTAATATGTTGTTGGGTCAAGATAATAATGGCTGATTTTACCTCTTAAATTGTTGGTTGTGTTATGTTGTTGAGTGGAATATTTTTATAATGTATATATGTCATGTTTTGGCTCCTCTCACACCTGTTGTGATTTATTTTAGACTAAGTGATGTATGATAGATGAAATAGTTTTCTAGTTGGTTGATCCTTGTTAGTGGTTCGATTTATGATTCAAAAATTTATAAATTATTTAGTTCCCTTTTTTTTTTAAACTTTCAAGGTAGATTATTTCTAGATGCAAAATAGATAGATATGCTCTACTCATATACATTTATATACTATATAGATATACACTTCATGAATTAACTATGTAATAGGCAATTCTTTAAAATTGAATAAGACTGGGTTATATATTGTTAAATGTGTCCCTTTTGAGTTCCTCTTGAGTGGATTGTATGTGTATAGTGAATAACTCATCCTCGATACTTGGATATTTGTGGAATTAGGAGGAATTCACATTTATTTAATGTTATTAAATATTATATTCTATTGGTACATTTACATATATATTTACATTTATATATGTGATTACCTATGCAAAAAAAATTTAGTTCCTTACCTTGTCAAACTAAATAATCATGTTACCACGGTTATATTCTTATGATTAAATGGGGGTTGATTCAATCGGCTGGGTTGAAATTTCTAGTTTAGGACCATTTATTGGGTTATTCCTTCTTGGTTAATGTGGTCACTTTCCCAAGTTGTGTGGATATGTTGAATTATGTGAATAAATTAATGCTACTCGTATTAGGATATGTTTAATTCAGGCCAGTCTAAACTCTGTTCATGAGTGTTATATATTTCCATGTTGACCTAATTAATTTATATATATTGGGAGTTGGATCCCTTGTGTTTAATTAATTTACGCTCAGATAAGCCAACTGACTTGGTTGAGTGTTATGGTTTGGTGTGACTAGATTGTTCCCTTATCCTTGTCGATGGTTTTGTTAGTTTTTTTGGTGGCTCAGTATTATGCATATATTTCTTACCTCACTATCTCAAGTACCTTTTTGCTAAAAACCTCCACCAAACTGATGGTTGGGGTGGTAAGGACCATCACTGGTTGGACTCATAGGGCTAGTTCTGAGGGACATCTCTCTTACAGTGTTCATCCTCCCTCATTATTAGACTGGATTGCATGTGGTAGCTTCCCTTGTTTGTGCTTGTTGAACTATATTATTAGATCGATGGATTGTAGATATTTATTTATTTTATTGTGATTCCTTCTCACTATCTTATGGATTGTATCTAGTTATTTATTTTATGTTGTGATTCCTTCTCACTATCTTATTTAGTTTTATAATATTGTTTATGTTGGGTAATGAACATTATTGTTTGATATCGACATTGGAGACATTTTTAATGATAGTATTTTAGTTTATATATATTTAACTAACTATAATTATTCCTTTGGTATATGTGTACAGGTCTCTATTTACCATATGAGCGGTGGTGTGATTATGAGGCATTATGTTAAACTTGATCCTTAAACATTGTTATATGTATATAGCTTTGTGTGAAGCCCTTGGGGCTATCACATGACCATGGGGATATATTTTTTGGGCCTAGAAAGATCCACAAATGTGGGGAACATAGTTTTCCCTACTCCACCTTTTGTGGAATCTTGCTCCACATGTGAGTGGAATATTCCTTGTATTTATAATTTCTATGTTTACATATTTTGTGGAGTTAGTTATTAAATGCCTATTTTCATGTTGAATCCTTAATCTTACGGAGTTAGTTGTTTATTGGAAAATGTAAATCCTTCCTTGTTTCAAAGAGTTGGTTGTGATCACATGTTCTTGGAAAATACACCTTTGGAGGAGGAGAGATAAACTTGGTGTATTCATTCTTGATGAAGATTTTAGATAAGCTTACTTAGGTGTAATTGAGGTGTCTCTTAGTAGATAATGCTTATTTTGGATAAGCATGGTGATTTTCTCCTTATTTTGTGGATTTTCTTTAGTTTGTTATATATACAGGTGTGATGTGACTTGTAGAGGTTGATGAGTTTATTTTTAGGTGTGGATTTTAAGATTTAGAATCAAAGTGTAAATGTTTTTTGCAAAGTGAAAGTGTTTATTATAGGGTGTGGTATAACAGCTTATGAAATACAATAAATTTTAGGTGTAAGTGAAAGTACAACATATCATTTGTGCAACATTTTCTATAGGAGATATTCTATCTCTATGAGAGTTCATTGTGTTATTGTTTTTTATTAAAATTTTATATGAAGACTTTCTTGGTGGATGTTCTCCACATTGGGTGAACCATGGTAGATCTATGTTATGTGTGATTTTTATCTAGTTATCTCCATTTACTCTTTCATAATAATTATGATTTGAGGAATGTTTTTGTGATGCATACTAGTGCATAATTTAGATATAATTTATGGTCATATTAAATTTAGTTTAAAGTTTTTTAATTCGTAACAACTGGTATCAAATCCATTGGTTATGTTTTGCTAAAGTGTTAATTTACAAGAAAGGTTATTAGCTTGAGTGGGAACTATGGGAGAAGAGTTCAGATTTAGAGTGAAATTTTTTTATGGTAAGAATTTAAGTTTTTGAAAAATGCAGATGGAAAATTACTAGTATTAGAAGGAGCTTCATATCCCCTTGGAGGGGAAAAGAAAACACCATGTAAGTATGAGTGATGTGGATTGGTCATTTCTTGACAAGAAGGCATTGGGAGCCATATAGTTATTTCTTGCATCTTCTATTGTATTTACTATTTTTGATGAGAAAACCATAAAATATCTCATGGATAAACTTGGAAAGTTACATGAGAAACCCTCTACTTCAAATAATTTTTTTCTTATGAAAAGATTGTTTAATATGAAAATGTTTGAGAATGGTTCTATTGTTAGTCATTTAAATGATTTTAATAGGGTTGTAAGTATGTTCACTTCTATTGGAATTAATTTTGATGATGATGTTAGATATTTATTTATTTTGTGTTCTTTACTTGATAGTTGGGAGAGTTTGGTTATGGCTATGAGTAATGCAGTCCCTGCCAAAGGAAGCTTAAATTTTGAGGATGTTGTAGGTGTGATTCTTAGTAAAGAAATGTGAAGGAAAAGTACCAGTGAATCATCTTCAGGTAATGCTTTGTCTATTGATACTAGAGGGAGGCAAAAGGAAAAGAGAAAAGGCAACTGTGTAAAGTCAAAGGGTAGATCTATATCTAAGATGATATGTTGGCATTGTGGGAAGAGTGGATACTCAAAGAAGGATTGATGGTCACTTTGGAATAAGAATGCTAACGAGAAAGAAATGGATGAGGTAAATGTGACATGAGGTAAATCATGTTAGGATGCCTTAATTATTTCTATGGATAGTTTTTCTGAGTCTTGGGTATTAGATTTAGGGGATTCTTTTTATGCCACCCCCCATAGGCATTATTTTACTAATTACGTTGAAGAGAATTTAGGGCATGTTTATCTTGTTGATGATGAACCATGTGAGATAGTAGGGAAAGTTTTTGTTTAGGTTAAGATGTTGAATAAGAACACATGGCAACTTAAGGATGTTAGACACGTGCCTATGTTGAGATAGAATTTAGTTTTAGTGGGCTTATTGGGCAGTGAAGGTTATTCGGTAATGTTTACTATAGATTCTTGGAAAGTTAACAAAGGTGATATTATGATTTTGAGAGGTAAGAAATTTGGTACTTTATATTTAACTAGTAGTGGTGATTCTTTTGATTTAAGTTTTGCAGATGGAGATGCAACTATGTGGTACTATAGGCTCAGTCATATGAGCCATAAGGGCATGAAGATATTAAAAGATAATTTGCCTGGATTGAAAGACATAGATCTAGACTTCTATGATAATTTTTTGTATGGGAAATAGAAGTGGGTTAAGTTCCTGAAAGTTGAACCCATAAAGAAATAACACAAGTTAGAGTTGGTACATTCAAATGTATGGGGACTAGCTTAGGTATCTTCTATTGGTGGTTCCAATTATTATGTCATTTTTATTGATGATGCAACTAGGAAATTTTGGGTTTATTGTATTAAAAATAAATCTTAGTATTTGAAACTTTTAAGAAGTGGAACGCCTTGGTTGAGAATGAAACAGGTCTCAATTTGAAATGTCTCAAATCATATAATGGATGTGAGTATTGTAGTAATGCTTTCTTTTATTATTGTTCTAACAATGGAATCTATGGGAAAATGATGGTTAAAAGAACTCCATATTAGAATGGGGTATCTAAAAGGATGAATAGAAAAATAATGGAACATGTTAGGAACATGAGGTTACATGCAAGGTTGCCTTTATAGTTTTGGGTAAAAATGATTAACATAGCAATATATCTAATTAACAAAGGACCTTCTATGCCTTTACATGGAGGAATTCCTAAACAAGGTTGGTCTGGTAATAATGTTGATTATTCTTTTCTTAGAGTCTTTATATATGAGGCTTTTGCTCTCATTAAGAAAGAAGATATGACCAAGTTAGAGGCAAAATTAGATAAATGTACATTTGTTGGTTATATTGAGGATGACTTTAGTTTATTTTTATGGAGCACTAGAGATAAGAAAATATTTTGGTCTAGAGATGTAGTATTTAATGAAAAATTCATGTATAAGGATAAATTATAGGAATAGGAATAAAAAAAGTACATAGTATTGGATGACATTGCAGATGGTAAAGTATCTAATGAATTAGTTCAAGAACCTTCCACACAAGGATCCCAAAATCATATGGTAAGAAGGTTTTCTAGGGTAAGAAGAGAACCTAAACATTTTTCTCCTTATTTGAATTACAATGGAGAACTAGAGTGTTATGAGGAAGTAATGTAAGTAGATGCTAGGTAGAAGTGGGATTAATCCATGGATGAGGAACATAGATCTCTCATGGAAAACCAAACATGGGATTTGGTAAGGCTACCCAAGGGAAAGAGTGCACTGCCAAATAAGTGTATCTTTAAAATAAAAGAAGAGGATGAAGGGAGAAAAAGGTATAAGCTTAAGATGGTGGTCAAGGGGTTTGCACAAAAATTAGGTATTGATTTTGATGAGATTTTTTATCTTATTGTAAAAATGACTTCTATTAAGACTATTCTTGGTTTAGTTGTAGTTGAGTATTTACACTTAAAACATTTAGATGTGAAAACTACTTTTATTCATGGTGATTTGGATGATGAGTTGTATATAAATAAGCCATAGGGATATGAGGTCAAAGGGAAGGAGAAATTTGTGTGCAGACTAAAGAAGAGCTTATATAGCTTGAAACAAGCTCTATGGTAATGGTATAAAAAATTTGATTGTTTTATGTTGGAATAAGAATGTCAAAGTTGTAATTTTGACCATTGTATGTACATCAAATATTTTGATGATGGTTTCTTTATTATATTATGCTTGTATGTGGATGACATGTTAGTTGAAAGAAAGAACATACATCATATTCATATGCTCAAGAAATATATTAGTGACTCCTTTTCTATGAAGGATTTGGGTATTGCAAAGCAAATCCTTGGTATGTGGATTAGTTGTGACAAGAAGGAGAGGAAGCTAATCTTATCCCAATCAGAATATGTGAAGAAAGTATTGGAAAGGTTTAGCATATTAGATGCTAAATATATTGGTACTCCTTTGCTAGGCCACTTTAGATTATCAAAAGAGCAATGTCCCAAGATAGAAGCTAAAAATCTTAAGATGTCTAAGGTACCTTACTCATCGATAGTTGGTAGCTTGATGTATGCCATGGTTTGTATTAGGCTAGATATTGCCCAAGCAATGGGACTTGTGAGTAGGTATATGAGTGATCCTAGTTATGATCATTGGCAAGCAGTGAAATGGATTCTTCAATATTTGAGAGGAACCATGAATTTTGCATTATGTTATGGTGGATCAAATACCACTTTGCATGGTTATGTGGACTTGGATATGGCAATGGATATTGATAGTAGGAGTACGATAGGTTATATATTTACTATTGGATATGAAATAGTTAGTTGGATTTCTAAGATACAAAAGGTTGTGGCTTTGTCAAATACAGAGGCATAGTATGTTACTACCATAGAGGCTAGCAAGGAAATGATATGGTTATAGGAGTTATTTTGAGATTTGGGGCATGAGAAGGAAGTTGGGAGACTACATAGTGATAGTTAGAATTTTATTCATTTAGCAAAGAAATCTGCTTTCCACTCAAGTATGAAACACATTTAGTTACATTATCACTTCATCAAGATAGCATTGGAGGAGAACTTGGTGAATTTAGAGAAGATTCATACTAGATAAAATACTATGGATATGATGACCAAGGTGGTAATATTAGACAAGTTGAGACTATGTTCATATTTGGTTGGCCTTTATGGTCATGAAGTGGTGATAGATTATGTTGAAGAGAGACGGTCTCCAAGTGGGAGATTGTTGAGTATGGATCCCTTTGGGGCTATCACATGACCATGGGGATATATTTTTGGGGCCTAGAGAGCTCCACAAATGTGGGAATCATAGTTTTCCCTACTCCACATTTTGTAGAACCTTGTTCAACATGTGAGTGGAATATTCCTTATATTTCTAATTTGTATGTTTTCATATTTTATAGAGTTAGTTGTTAGATGCTTATTTTCCATGTTGACTTCCTTGATCTTAGGGAGTTAGTTGTTTATTTGAAAATGTAATGCCTTCCTTATTTCAAGGAGTTGGTTATGATCACACGTCCTTGAAAAATGCACCTTTGGAGGAGAAGAGATAAAATTAGCCTATTCCTTCTTGATGGAGATTTTAGATAAGCTTACTTAGGTGAAATTGAGGTGTCTCTTAGTGGATAATGCTTATCTTGGATAAGCATGGCGATTTTCTCCTTATTTGGTGGATTTTTCTTGGTTTGCTATATATATATATATATAGGTGTGATGTGATATTAAGAGGTTGATGAGTTTATTGACATGTGTGGCTTTTGAGAGTCATATTCAAAGTACATATGTTTTTTGCAAAGTGCAGGTGTTTATCACATGGTATGGTATAATAGCTTATGAGATACAATAAAATACAGGTGCAGGTGAAAGTATAACATATCATTTGTGTAGTATTTTCTACAAGAGATATTTTATCTCTATGAGAGTTCAATGTAATCTTCTTTTTTATTACAATTTTATTTAAGGAATTTCTTGATGAATGTATCCCACATTAGGTGAACCATGGTATATTTGTGTTATGTGTGATTGTTATCTAGTTCTCTCCATTTATGCTTTCATAATAACTATGATTTGAAGAATGTTTTTGTGATGCATGCTAGTGCATAATTTAGATATAATTTATGATCATATTAAATCTAGTTTAAAGTTTTTTAATTCCTAACAGTTCATGCCTGTTGACCTATGTTTATTGGATCGATGGATTGTAGCTAGTTATTTATTTTATATTGTGATTCCTTCTTACTATCTTATGTAGTTTTGTAATATTGTTTATGTTGGGAAATAAACATTAGTGGTTGATATCAATATTGGAGATATTCTTAATGATAGTAGTTTGGTTTCTATATATTTAACTAACTGTAATTGATCCTTTGGTATGTGTGTTGGGGTCTTTATTTACCATATGAGTGGTGGTGTGATTATGAGGCATTATGTTAAACCTAATCCTTAAGCATTGTTGTTATGCACATAGCTTAGTGTCCTACTTATGGATATTGGGTAGTCATGAAATTGGAAAGGTTATTATTAAACTATTGTAATGATAGTGACTCTAACATCAAAATTACATGAAGGAAAAATGGTGATACCTTACGATTTACGGGAATTAATTAGAGGTTGTGAATCTCTTTGGTAGATTATGTAATTCTTACATGGATGTCATGATGAGTTTTATTTAATGACATTCTCATAAAAAGGAATGTTTTTTTAACATATAGACTTATATTGTGTTATGACATTGGAACGATGTTATATGACATGTCTTAATTGTAGTATGGATATTAAACATGTAGACTTAGCCTTTTAATACTTTGACTAAAATTAAAGATGTTGAAAATTAATTATGTCATTAGAGTGATGATGTAAGATATTCCTTAGTTGTAGCATGATTCTAGACACATGATCTTGACATAGTTTCATGTTTCTAACCTTGGATGAAATTAGGTATAGCAAAAAAATATTTGAAAATAAACTTTGGTGGTTCAAGCAATATGTCTTCATTACTATGATATAGTAATAAATGTTTATGGGTTGAAATATAAATTTAAGTGATCTTACTTCCATTGCTTAAGCAATGAAGTAAGATAGATTAGTGATCATCATATGTAGATCCACATTTTGGATTATGGGTTATACTATTAATGGTGTCATAATGTTTTGGATATATGACATCTTTTCTTATAGTTTATTAATTTTGATGTTATGATACAACTCTTGCTTAATGAAAGTTGGCTAAGGTGTCATTATGCTTATATGAGATTGGATAGTCATTGGGCATGATTATTTATGTGTATGCTTAAACTTTAATCTTATCCTTGCTAATGAAATCTGTGATATACCTTATGTTATGACTATCAAGATGCAAATAATCCATGTGTTAGGTTAATAATCTCGGTATGAGGATGATAAATAGTAAGATATGGAAAATTTAATGTTAACATGTGATGATGTGATTAAATAATCTACTTTGGCAATGATTTACTAAATCATGCTTCTTAATAAACACCTAAGTTAACACATAAGGCTACTTAAATAAAAAACTTGTGTGGTCATATGCATTCATTTTTAATGGCATAAAATACCTATGTTTATTTAATAAAATAGTAGGATGGATAAAGGATAATTAAGCTTCATTAAGGTGTGATACCCCTAGGGATGGCTTACAGGATGGTGATCTTGTAGCATGATTAGTGATCATTGAGCAAGTAGAGAAATTGTTTTTCCAAGGCCAAATGTATGATTGTTCAATATAATACTCATGTGTGTGATGTCATCTACCTGGAGTTATTTATATTTTGATTCATCTAATTTAATGAGAATAATTCTATCTACATAGAGTTTTATCATGTGTGATTGTGCTTGGGTCAAGGAGTGGTCCTCATTTGGGTGATTTCCCTAAGATTTTGGATTCCCTATCTTTTTTTGTGTTGGCTTTAACAATGAATTAGAGAGCTCCACTTTTGATATCATGATGGGATGAAACTTGTCAAAGCAAGTTAGTGAGATGACCCTTATGTTCAGTCTTTTGGGTCATGTGATCATGTATTGCACTTCCATTATATATAATTACTTATCAAGTAATTAGGGAATAACCAGTGATTCTTGGATGTGTTCAATTCTAATCTGATTGATTATACCCTTACCCTTTTGATATAATTGGGATGCTAGTTATGATTTACCTGTACTTTATATAAAGAAGCTGAGTTATATTACACTACATTAATTTTATAGTGATATATTTTGATGTTTCATTATGTACTTTGATAGATAACTTCATAAAAAATTGAGTTATTTCATCTGGTATCAAAGCTTGTGCTTAAAGTATTTCATTAAATTTTCAACACTTTGCACTAAATTTTGACATGTGCTTGAAAATATAGCTGAGCTTTGGTGTGGTTGTGCATACACTTTCAAGGGATTATGTTTACATAATGCACTCTAGGTGGCTGTAAATACACCTAGTATAGATGTACATCACCTTATGAAGGCCTATTTTTCTATTATATTCGTGTATGCCTTTTGATGGTTGAATACCACCTATATGTCTTTTTGTCTTACTAAGACTAAATTGAAACCTTATATGTTAGTATGCATACTAATCTAGGAATGGATTTATGTGCATTGTATAGTCTAATATATGTCTTATATGTTTTAGAAAGTCATGTGGTGACCCTTATAAAGTCACTTAACCTCTTGGATGAGTTGACTAGTGCTTCATTTATGCAAGCCTATAGTGTTAGAAGTTCCTGTATTATGGAATGTGTGTGGGTATGTATGTATAAATTGATGAATTTCTATGAGTGATATTGTGATGCTTACTTGTAGCTTTGATTGGGTTAACCCTTCCCACATCACTTGTGTCAAGGTAAGTGTCACTAGTCAACCGTTGACTTGTATGGGCAAGTCAAGGGAAGACTGGTGATCATTGCTTCACCTTAGAATTAGGGAAATGATATTTGGTATTTATTATTGACTTGTATGGGTGAGTCATTAGTATATGCTTAGAACATCCTAACCTTGAAAGTACCAAGGGTTGAACTCAAACTTGGAGAGATGTGTGGGGTAAGGGTGTCAAATTTACTTAGATAAATCAGTAAAGCATGGGATCTCCACTTATGTGGGAGCAACTAGAGCTGTATTAAGAACTTGTTCTTATTTATGTATTCAGTCTCTTTGAGCTAGATAGAGGAGCATGTGGCTTCATAACTCCAAAGGATTGACAATAAATAAGTGTGTACAAATTCTTATTTCTTGGTTTACCTCCTTGCATTATTTTGATAATAGATACATTTACATTAGTGATGGTTATTTGATCATGAATAGGTTGATTTTCATGAGGTCATCATGTTAACCATGGATGTGTTATGTCTATGGAGATGTTTATTTGATTCTAGTTGAGTTATGCATCCAAGTTATTGCTTAATTGAAAGCCTAACTATGTTTCAACACTCATGGGATGTATATTGTGGTATAGATATGTCATGCATCCATGAGACTATTTATTGTGGGTACAATTGAACTCATTGATTGTGGAAATGGTAATTTCCATGGTAGTGTTATAGAATTCACCCCATGCCTTGGCTAAGTTCACTTTTTCCCAAAAGTGATGTTGCATTCAAGCAAGTATTATTATTTAACCTTGACTTGTTGGATTAAGTCAACTAGAAGAATAGGTGATGCAATATTGTTGTTGGGATCGTGAGATGTCTCCTTAGTGTTCATTGATAGCTTATATGGGCAAGTTACCCAATGATGTTAAATAAATATATTTTGGGAGGTCCAAGGGTGTGACTTGAGCCTAGAGGTTCTAGTAGGTGAGTGTGGCTAACATGGTTGGGTAAGTTAGAGAGTTTTGTGGATATCTTATTACTATCAAATAGCATGATCCATCTATCCATGATGTGAGAATATTGTTGATATTCAAAAATTCATGGAGATAGATTTTATGGCTTTGTTGGATACAACCTTCCTTGAGAGAAGGTGATCATGATTTGAGATCACTGGGACTGATTATGTGTATTATATGATAGATATTATTGTCATGTGGATGACATCTAGACATCAAGTGACCTGATGGAATTCATGGACCCTTATGCTTCACTATCATGTGTGGTGATTATCATGCTATGAAATTACCTTGGCATAGTTGTTTAAATGTCTGAGTCACATGTGTATGGTCTCTTTCTTGTAATACCCCCTGGTATGCAAGACTATTATATGTTATTTAATTATTATCTTTCAATAATCTTGCTAAATCATATAAAATTGTGTTTTTATTATACCTATTCATATGGTTAACCTTGTGGACTTTCACATACTCATTTTTATAACAACCTTGTTATGTGAACTTTTGTATTCCATTGATTATGTCAAACCATACAAATTAGTACCTTTTACACCTTATGCATATGTAGTTAACCCTATGGTTTTTCACTTTATCTTCATAATATTAGCTTTGTTATATGAAAATTTTACATTCATGGTTGTATGTTGTTAATGGTTGAATGTGTGAATGATGATAAATTACTTGTGTTAAGTGATCTTCCCCTTTTTGAAAATAATCATGTGAACCTTACCTTGAACTATGTTCTAAAATTATGGCATGAGTATTTTATCTAAATGTCTTGAAATAAATATGATTTATGTTGTTAACACTATTGGTATGTGGTAATGTAGTCATATACCACTCGTGTGATGTATTTTACTCTCTTGAAACCAATTTTTATTTCATTGAATTTGCCAAGGTATAATTTTTTATTGTGTTGTGTGATCATGTATCACTACTATATCATTGAGTTTTGATGTAAGTAGGAGGTTTTGGGTGAAGTGAACACTATATCTAATATGATTAGACCAGGTTCAGGCTAGGGAATGGAGTCTTACGTAGGCTAAAAACTCACTTCTAACCTTTGCATGAAGTAGCTACCTAATTCTTTTGGTTTCGGCACCATGCGTGCCATAGGATGGACATGGGATCTCTGTGCATAATGGTCACCTCTTGGATTGAGTGTTCCTTCAACTATCTCCTTGAGGTTGTTGTACAAACAACCTTATGAAATTTTTTTATGTATCCTTGTAAAAGCACTATTTGCTCATGGATATGGGACTTTTATGAAAAATCAGCAAGATTGAACTTGCTTAAAAACAAATACATGTTGACTTATAAATTCAAACATGTTATTCTTGAGGTAATGGTTGAATTACCTAAAAAGAATATTTTGGTATGAATATTCTAAGATGTTGACATGTGTTGATCGATAAGTGAAACCATGTTGTGTATGAGGTATTATCATATGTATATCTGATACTATTTTTTAGAAATATACATATTTATGATTATTTAAGCATGGATGAAATACATGTTGGTTTTATGCTTAGGTGGAGCAATGTTAAGTCCTGATTAGGTGGATTTTATTATTTTTATTCTACCATGAGGTAAGTGCATTGAGATGGTGGGATTATAATCCTTATAACCATCGTGTGATCTTATAAGTGTATTGGAGAACATGTTGTAAGCCTTTGGGTTACATGTGGTGCCTAGTATGGATTCTTTATGGTTCAATGTGGTTGGTATGGGATGATGCACTAACCCCTGAATGGTTGATGATGTAGTAGAGTAACCATAATACAATGAATTACTGCCATTATGATATGACATTCTATGATGAATGTTCTTAGGATTATGTATGTGGCATAATGTTATAATAGATGATTCCACTCTTAATTTATATTTTGGTTGCAATCTGATGGGATTGGATGATTTTATGATTATTAACCTCATAGTATAGGTTTGTGTGTGTTGACACAAGTGACATTGACCTTAGTCAAGTTGTATATTTAGATTGTTAATCTGGTTTAGACACCACTTTTTGTCTTATGGTTCTTTAGCTATATTTCCTACTTTAGAGTGTTGTTAGTACCCTTGTTGGGAAGCTTGTTAAGGTAAGTGTTCACTACCTTGTTGTGGAACATGGTATGCTCATGATATTTTATGACCACCTTCATAATGCTTGGGATGGTTGTAATAATAGTGTTACATTATAATTAGCATTTGTTACCTTGGAAATTTTGTTGACTAATGTAGGTAATTATGGGTTCAATGAACCTATCATAGTAATTTTAGGTGAATTTTGATGTTTAGATGACCTTTTTAAGGCATGAGAGTGGAAAGTTTCTAACCAAGTTGAGAGATTTGGTGGAATTTTATTCTATGTTATTATTGTTTGAGTACTATTTTTTTTCTTTCAATATCGTGAAGGACATGTGAAGACAGAAAGGAGGCCATTAATTAGCCTAATGCATTAGATAATATGACTATCTTGATGATAATAGTTATGAATGCCATCAAAATATAGCTGAGACGTTACCATTGAATGATGGGTGGAGAGATTATATAGCAGTATTGATTAGTTTTGTTAGAATTTTGATGAAAATTTTATACTTGACTATTGTTAGTTGTTGGGACAGCTCCTCTTTAAGGAGGGGAGGATGACACAAACCAACCTTATGGCCCATTTTGGATACTTGACTATAGCCTATTTTAGCATGCTTTGCTAGCACTTAGACTAACGACTGTTGATGTTGGTTTTGTTTTTAGATGGTTATGATATAGGTACCTTGGATAGCTAAGGCGATATGTTATGTCATAATTGATGCTCATCATGGATTCATTATATCTTGATATGCATACCGATTATGTTGGGTTCATTTTATCCTATTTTGTGTATATATTACTTCAATTAGTTACATTATTATATGTCATTGATTTATCATGTTTTATTGATATGGATTGGCTTGGTAACTTTTGTAGCTATGGACTATGTTCATAAGGCATACTCAGGGTCATGGTTATTATGACTAACTCTCGCCCTTTTCAACTATAATTGATTATACTTGATTTACCATTTCATGTCTAATGATTCATGTTGATTTATTATTATCATATGGACAGTGTCAAGTAATATTGATGTCTTATTTGGTGGATGTAGGCACCAAGCCACAAACTAAGCTTGGCATTGGGTTTAGATATCTTGGGTATATCCATGAGTGATTGAGAAATTATAATGTCACTCTAACATGTATAGCATGTACTATGTAATATTGAGCCACCATCGTGTAATTTTTTGTGTTATTATTTTCTATCATTTTTGGTCTCACCCTATTTTGAACATGTGTGTTATGTTCAAGCCCTCTAATTAAAATTATCAAGGTTTGGCATTATCATTCATTTTACCTATTCTTGTAAGCTTGTAACCATACCCTCTTTTAGGTTATCCCTCCTAGGTATCATAGATGCTAGATTTTTTAAGTTGTAAAATAGTGTTTTATGTTTTAGCCTATTATTCTTTTGGTTTAGCTAGACTATATTGAGTCTCATAACCTTGATAAACATGTAAACAACCCCTCCCTTCATGGATGTTAGCAACCAAGAGATTTTTTTAGCGATTTTATAATTGTCATCATCCATCAATTTTTATATTTTAGTTCAATATTGTGATCCTGATGATCAATATTACTTTGATGATTTTATTAGCTACCATTATCTTTAACAAATTAATGGTCATTTTTATTATTTTAATAGCTTGATTGACTATGGTCAATTATTTAATTATGAATTTTGTCTGAATCACTTTATGATCTTGTTGGTTAATTATGTTAATGATTCTATTATCAGTTTTTATTCAAAGATTTTCATTATTGTTATTTCAAAACAATTTGTAGATTTTGTTCGAAGTGTTATTTAATAACTTATTGATGAATTTATATATTTAATAATTTTATTATTTTAATTATCAAGGATTTATTTAATGATTTTATTCTTGGTTGTTTATATTTGATGCAAGAGCATATTAGGGGGTATTATTAAATTATCTTATTTTTCCATATTTTTAATTTTCATCAAAAAAATAATTATGTATGAAAAAAGTTTAAAAATGGTAGAAATTTTCATTTTGTTGAATGACAAGTTGACAATAGTTGTAGTAGTCTAGAATGTTCAAATTAGCAAGTTATGTAGCTAGTGTTAAGAAACTAAATAATCCTAGATAATTCATATCCAGAAGCTTAAGTTTAGTATCCGTTATAATGAATGGATAAGTTCCATCCCAAGAAAAAAGGGGTATAAAATTAGTATAAATTTAGATGTATTTTGTTTGTTAGTTTGTGTGTGTTTTAAAAATTTAGATTGTTTAAAATATTAAATAAAATAATATTTTTTGGAAGCATTTGTTACATGAATTCAAGTGTGGTTAAGGAGGAGCTCTAGATTAAAATAAATCAAATTCCAAATTATTTTAGCATAATTAAGGTGATATTATAATAAAATTCTATTTTCTAGAATGTTGAAATCCAACTTGAGTTGGTGGTCCATATATTTGCAATGAAATGAAATTATTAATTGCATGATTGAATAACTGATGGTAAGATATAATAGCGTAGTTGTTTATTAATTTTTTTATATATATCTTAACCTTAGTAAAGGGAGTAGCACATTACTAGAAGTGGTTTGCATATAGATTTGATAAAAAATAGGATTCTTATATATCCAAGAGAGTCTGATGTGTTGAACGGTGTGATAGGGATGTGCTTCACTTACCAGATCCATAAGATTAGTAGAAATAAAATATATTCATTTTATATTATATCAAGGATATTTCTCTAAGATGCCATGATGGCTTGCAAGTGATGACAAATTTGAACAAAATGGATTAATATATATTTATTTATCCTACTCAGATCTAATAATAAAATAAAAAAAGTGATTTAATGTATGCATTGAATGAAATATATAAGGTGACTCATATTTGAGAAATTTAAGTACATGGTGTTTTTTAATTTAGGTGGTCACAAATTAAAGTCACCCAGCCGCAAAGTGTTCATTAGTCAATCAAACTTTTTGAGTCTTCAAACTACATATCACCCTAATGAAATATGAATAAGGTTTGTGGTTAAAGAAATGAGCTATGAGGTGAATAAGTTGATTCACCAATTTGTTATAAACTATAAATTGAAATATGCTAGGATTTTAATAGTAGGAAGTTCAATTTCAATGTTATTCTCCATATTATATATCCATACAAGTTGTATCATCATCATGGGTAAAGAATTATAAATTCATATTTAAATTTAAAATGGGATTTAAAGCTTTGATTTGTATTCCCTAGAGTAATGGTGAACGTTTTATTTTTTTTAGAGTTTTTTTTTACAAATATTCACTTTTGTCTAAAGAATGTAAAACAAAGTTTGATCTGATAATTTTTTTCAATAAATTGTGCATCAAATCTATGGTATCAAAGCAATAGGGTCTATAAAAGAGAAAGATCCTAAATTTTTTGAATTATAAATATGGTGATGAGAGAAAGAGGTAGAGGAAGGAAACAACCAGGATAAGCTGTTGGACGTGTAGTAGTAATGGAAGAAATAAGAAATCTCATGGCTAGATTACAAGATCTAGAAATGGCTCAGAGAACAGGGACTGACATGGGTAAAGTTAGTGACATATAAAAGGAGCCACCAAAGGAATAATTGGTGGATGAGGAATAAATAATAGAATAAATAATGATTCAAACTATTATGGGTATGAGTGCAAAGCCTAATATAGAGGTTATCATGTATGAGGGAAACCTAAATATGGAAGAGCTCATGGACTAGATCAGTATAATGGACAAATATTTTAAATATGAAGGAGTTGATGATGATAAAAAGGTTAAATTTGCCATGAAAATATTGAAGATTCATGTATCTTTGTGGTGGGATGGAATACAGAAAGAAGGAAGAAGAAAAGGAAAGCCAAAATCACAAGCTAGGATAGGATGGTTGCCAAATTAAAAAGTAAATTCATGCCCAAAGATTATGAAGTTAATCTTTTTAGAAAATTGAAAAATTTGAAATAGAAAGAAATGTATGTAAAAGAATATACTAAGAAATTCTATATACTAACCATAATATTAGGGCATGTTGAAGATGATGTAGAAAATGTGGAAAGGTATACGAATGGCTTGAAATTTACCATTCAAGATGAGATGAGTCTTCTAATTCTTAAGTTAGTGGAAGAGGCATACCTGTATACCTTAAAATTAGAATAAAAATAAGTAGGGATATAACCTTGAAATATAAGGGGAAGAGGTAAAAATTATAGAGGAAAAGGACAACAAGGAGGAAGAATTCAATTGCAAACACATCAAGGATAATCTAGTAGATCTTAAGCTAGTACTAGCTTTTAGAGACAAGAATTTACCCCAAGAGGTAGGTATCCTTTTAGAGGTAGAAGACATTTTAATCAAGGCAGAGGTTTGTTGGTAAATGTTTTAAGTGTGGAAAATTTGGACATAGGTCCTTTAAGTGTTCTGAAATCTCATCTAAAAGTCAAGAAAATGTTTATCTTACCCATGCTAAAGATGCAAAAAGTGTAGGTTCAGCTCCTCATGAAAATGCTCTAGAGATAGGAGAAATATTGTTGATGAAAAGGGTTTTGTTGAAACCCACAAAAGAAATCAAAGAACCACTTTAAAAGAAATCATTATTCAGGACCACCTATAAATTGAAAGGTAAATGTTGTCAGGTAATTATTGATAGTGGTAGCACTGACAATCTGGTATCCACAGAGATGGTAAGTAAATTAAATTTTTAAAAGGTGAATCATCCAAGTCCTTATATAGTGTCTTGGTTACAAAACTGTCATAAAATTTTGGTTAATGAATAATGCAAACTAGAATTTCAAATAAGGAGTTATAAGTATGAATTTATTTGTGATGTAATTCTTATGGATGTTTGTCATGTTGTTTTAGATAGGCCTTGACAGTATGATAGGAAAACTATACATGATGGCAGGAAAAATACTTATAAATTTGAAAAGAATGGTAAGAAGCATATTCTAACACCTCTCAAAGAATATGATGCAGTAGTATAAGAAAATTATAATTTAACGTGATAGTTATTAGTGGAAAATAATTCCTTCAACAAGTGAAAGAAGAAGAGGTAAGTTATGCTCTTATTGGTAAGTCAAAGACTGTAATCACTACTACTAAGTTAAATGAATTGCCTTTATAAATTTTCTCAGTGAGTTTGTGGATATAGTAATAGATGATTTACCAAATGAGTTACCTCCTAAAAAGATTATTAGCCATCATATAGACTTAATACCAGGGGTTAACCTTTTAAATAAAGTAGTTTATAGGATGACTCCACAAGAAAATGAAGAAATTAAAAGGTGGGTTCAAGAGTTATTGGATAAAGGACTAGTAGGGAAAAGCTTAAGCCCTTGTGGAGTACCCATTGTACTTTCACCAAATAAATATGTAATTTGGTAGATGTGTATAGACTCAATGGCTATAAATAAAATTACTATCAGATATAGATTTCCTTTACCAAGAATAGCTAATCTAATGGATTGTTTGAGTGGTGCCAGATATTTTTCAAAGATGGATTTAAAAAGTGGATACCATCAGATAAGATAAGGGAAGGATATGAATGTAAGACAACATTTAAAACAAATGATGGTTTGTATGAATGGCTGGTAATGCCATTTAGGTTAACAAATGCCCCAAATACTTTTATGAGACTTATGAATGAAGTACTTAAGCCATTCATAGGTAAAATTTTTATTGTTTATTTTGATGATATTTTGGTCTTTAGAAAATCAAGAGATGAGCATCTTGAACATTTAATATTGGTTTTAAAGAAGTTGAAGGAGGAAAGATTACTAATAAACCTTAAAAAGTGTATTTTTTTAAAATAGACTTAATCTATTTGGGTTTTTTGATTTCACAAGAATAGTTAAATATGGACAACAATAAGGTAAAATCTATATAAGAATTGCCTATACCCAATAATCTATTTGAGATAAGAATTTTTCACAGCCTTGTTAGCTTTTATAGAAAATATATCAGGGATTTTAACAATATTTGTGCCCTATTATAAAAATAATTAAAGAAAGCAATCAACCATTTAAATGGACTGAAGTAGCTAATAAAAGATTTTAGATGTTGAAAAAGAAAATTATAGAGCAACCTATATTGGCACTACCTAATTTTGGTAAGTTTTTCAAAGTGAAGTGTGATGCAAGTGGAACTGCCATAGGAGCAGTGCTAAGTCAGGAAGGTAAACATGTGGCTTATTTTTATGAGAAACTTAATGAGGAAAAAAATTACTTATCTTATGATCAAGAATTTTATGCTATAGTACAAGCTTTGAAAAAGTTGAGATATTATTTAATGCTAGAAGAATTTGTTTTGTTTATTGATAACCATGCCTTACAGTTTATTAACACCCAAAATAAATTAAA
The DNA here is from genome assembly GCA_037957365.1 of Torreya grandis. Taxonomy (NCBI): domain Eukaryota; kingdom Viridiplantae; phylum Streptophyta; class Pinopsida; order Cupressales; family Taxaceae; genus Torreya; species Torreya grandis. The sequence goes on from JARHVA010000198.1 coordinate 1,284,067, forward strand.
TCAAATGCATGCTAAGTGGGTGGAATTTTTACAAATTTTTTCATTTGTTATTAAACACAAGAGTGGTCAATATAACAAGGTTTTTGATTCTTTGAGTAGGAGAAGTTTGGTTTTACAGGAAATATAGGTGAATGTTACAAGGTTTGACACATTAAAAGAAATGTATGAAATTGATGTAGATTTCAAAGAATCATATGAAGATTACAAAGATCCTAAAATTAGGGATACAAGTCCTTGGATGAATTCTATGTTATAGGAAGGAATGATATTCAAAGGCAAAAAAAATTGTATTCCAAAAGGTTCTATGAGAGAAAATATCGTCAAACAAAAGCACAATGGTAGCCTTGTAGGACATTTTGGATAGGATAAAACATTAGCTCAGATAAATGAATTTTATTATTGCCTAGGTATGTCAATTAATGTAAATAAGTTTGTTGAAAATTGAAATATATGTTATCTTGTAAAAGGAAGAAGTCAGAACACATACTTATATCATCCATTACCCATTCCCAATAGACCATGGAATTTTATAAGTATGGATTTTGTTTTGGGTTTACCAAAAACACAAAAAGGGAATGATTCTATCTTTGTATTAGTAGATATATTTTCAAAAATGGCTCATTTTATACCCTAATATAAAATCAATGATGCAATGCACATAGCTAACTTATTTTTCAAAGAAGTTGTATGATTGCATAGTTTACCTAATAATATTATTTTAGATAGAGATATAAAATTCATTGCGCATTTTCAAAGGACTCTTTGGAAGAAGCAAGGCAAAAAATTGACTTTCAGTTATGCATACCATCCTCAGACAGATGGTCAAATGGAAGTATTTAACAAAATCCTAGGAAATATTTTGAGAATCTTGGTGAGTGATCATTCCAAACAGTGGGATCAAGTTTTAATACAAGCAAAATTTGCATATAATGATTCAAAAAATAGAAGCACATGTATGAATCCTTTCCAAATTTTATATGGAATGCATCCTAGAGGAATTCATGAATTGAGAAATATAGGTAAATAGGAGAAATGAAGTGTTGAAAGGGAAGAATTTGCAATAGTAATGCAAAAATTTCAAGAACTGGTAAAACAAAGGCTACAAGAAAATTCAAGAAAGTATAAGCAAAGAGCAGATTTGAAAATAAGAGAAGTAAAATTTGAGGTAGGAGATCTTGTACTTGCACATCTGAGAAAGGAAGTATTCCCAAGAGGAGAATATAATAAGTTGAAATTAAAGAAGATTTGACCCTACAAAATCCTTAGGAAGTTTTTAGCAAATGAATATGAATTAGAACTTCCAATAGATATTGGAATCTCACCTATATTTAATGTTGTTGATATATATCCTTATAGTAAAGGTGTTGAAAAAGAAAATATTTTTGAAGATGAAGCAGAACAAGAAATTACATAGAAGTAGCAATTGTCAAAGAAACTGCCAGAATAACCTGAAACTATTCTAGATAAAAAAAAATTGTCAAGAAAACTAGAGGCAAAGACTACTTCCATTATTTAGTAAAATGGAAAGATCATCCAATTGAAGATTTAACTGGGATGTCAAGTTTAGAATTCAATAAGTATGGTGTTACAGTGGAGCAACTTATGAATAACTCATGAATAGGAGTTCATGAGTGATCATTTCTTCTACCTCGATGGTTTGATGCAGGTGCATTTTGGGGGTATTATTAAATTATATTATTTTTCTATATTTTTAATTTTTCATTAAATAAAAAATAATTACATATGTAAAAAATTAAAAAAGGGTAGAAATTAAAATTTAGTTAGATGACAGATTGGCAATAGTTGTAGTAGTCTAGAATGTTTAAATTAACAAGTTGTGTAGCTAGTGTTATAAAAAAAAAAAAACCCTGATAATTCATATCTAAAAGCTTAAGTTTAGTATCCATTCGAATGAATGGATAAGTTATGTCTCAATAAAAAAGGGGTAGAAAATTAGTATAATTTTAAGATGTATCTTGTTTACTGGGTTGTGTGTGTTTTTAAAATTTAGATTGTTTAAAATATTGAATAAAATAATATTTTGTGAAAGCATTTATTACATGAATTCAAGGGTGGTTAAGGAGGAGTTCAAAATTGTAGTAAATCAAATTCTCAATTATTGTGGCATAATTAAGGTGATATTACAATAAAATTCTATTTTTTAGAACATTGAAATACAACTTGAGTTGGTGGTCCATATATTTATAATGAAATGAAATTATTAATTGCATGATTGAAAAATTGATGGTATGATATAATAGCATAGCTATTTATTAGTGTGTGTGTGTGTATGTGTGTGTGTGTGTGTGTGTGTGTGTGTGTGTGTGTGTGTGTGTGTGTGTGTGTGTGTGTGTGTGTGTGTGTGTGTGTGTGTGTATCTTAACCTTAGTAAAGGGAGTAGCTCATTACCAAAAGTGGTTTGCATGCAAATTTGATAAAAAAAAATTAAGATTATTATAAATCTAAGAGAGTTTGAGGCATTGAATGGCATGATAGGGAGGCATTTCACTTACCAGATCCACAAGATTAGTAGAAATAGAATATATTCATTTTATATTTTATCAAAGATATTGTTTTAAGATGCCATGTTGGCTTACAACTGATGTCAAATGTGAATGAAATGGAGTAATATATATTTATTTCTCCTACTCATATCTGACAATAAAACAAAGAAAGGTGATTTAATGTATACATTGAATGATAGATATAAGGTGAATCATAGTTGAGAAATTTAAGTACATGTCATTTTAATTCAGGCAGTCATAAATTAAAGTTTCCCAGTTGTAAAGTTGGTTGCATTATATTGTTGAGTGAAATATTTTTATAATGCATATGTTGTGTTTTGGCTCCTCTCATAGCTATTGTGATTTATTTTGGACTAAGTGATGTATGATAGATAAAACCTCATTCTATTAGATGCTCCCTGTCAGTGCTTTGATTTATGATTCAAAAACTTATAAATTATATAGTTCCCTTTTAAAATTTTTTTGAGGTGGATTGTTATTAGATGCAAAGTGGATCGATATGCTCTGTTCATATATATTTATATATTATATAGATATACACTTCACAAATAAACTAAGTAATAGGGGATTGTTCAAAATTGTGTAAGACTGAGTTATATGTTGTTAAATGTGTCCCTTTTGAGTTCCTATTTAGTGGTTTGTATGTGTAGAACAAAGAACTCATCCTAGATAATTGGATATGTGAAAAATTAGGAAGAATACGCATTATTTAATGTTTTTAAATATTGGAGTCCATTGATACATGTGCATATATATTTACATTTATATATGTGGTTACCTATGCAAAACTTTGTTAGCTCCTTTCCTTGTCAAACCAAATAATCATCTACCACTATTATATTCTTATGATTAGAGTGGGGGATTCTTCAATTGGTTGGGTTGAAATTTACAGTCTAGGATCATTTATTGGGTTATTCATTTTTAGTTAATGTGGTCACTTTCCCTAGCTGTGTAGATCTATTAAATTATGTGAATAAATTAATATTGCCTATACTGGGCTATGTTTAAGCCAAGCCAGTCTAAACTTTGTTCATGAGTGTCATGTCTTTCCATTTTGACCCAATTAAGTTATGTGGATTGGGATTTGGATCCCTTGTGTTTAATTAATTTACACTTGGATAAGTTAACTGACTTGGTTGAATGTTGTGGCTCGATATGACTGGATTGTTCCCTTGTCCTTGTTGATGGTTTTGTTAGTTTTTTTGGTGGCTCAATATTATATGTATATTTCTTACCTTGCTTGAGTAACTAGTTGCTAAAATCCTCCACCAAGATGATGGTTGGGTTCATAAGGTTGGTATTGAGGGATGTCTCTCTTACAATGTTCATCCTCCCTCATTATTGTACTGGATTACATGTGGTAGCTTCCCATTTTTTTGCTTATTGACCTATGTTGTTGGACCAATGGATTGTAGCTAGTTATTTATTTTATGATGTGATTCCTTCTCACTATCTTATGTAGTTTTTTAATATTGATTATGTTGGGAAATGAACATTATTGGTTGATATCGACATTGGAGATATTCTTAATGATAGTAGTTTGGTTTTTTATATTTAACTAACTGTAATTGTTCCTTTGGTACATGTGTATGGGGATCTATTTAACATATGAATAGTAGTGTAATTATGAGGCATTATGTTAAATTTGATCCTTAAGCATTGTTGTGTGTACATAGATTAGTGTCATACTTGTGGATATTGGGTAGTCATGAAATTGGAAAGGTTATTATTAAAATATTGTAACAATAATGACTATAATGTCAAAATTACATGAAGGCAAAATGGTGTTACCTTATGATGTGTGGGAATTAATTAGAGGTTGTGAATCTCTTTGGTAGATTATGTATATTCTTACATGGATGCCATGATGAGTTTTATTTAATGACATTCTCATAATAGGGAATGCTTATTTAGCATATAGAATTATATTGTGTTATGACATTGGAATGATGTTATATGACATCTCTTAATTGTAGTATGGTTATTAAACACATAGACTTAACCTTGTAATACTTTGATTGGAATTAAAGACGTTGAAAATTGATTATATCATTAGAGTGATGATGTAATATATTCCTTAGTTGTAGCATGATTATAGACACATGATCTTGACATAGTTTCATGTTTTTAACCTTGGATGAAATTAGGTGTAGGAAATAGATTTTTGAAAATAGACTTTGGTGGTTCAAGCAATATGTCTTCATTACTATGCTATAGTAATAAATGTTTATGGGTTGAAATATTAATTTAAGTGATCTTACTTCCATTTATTAAGCAATGAAGTAAGATAGATTAATGATCATCGTGTGTAGATCTACATTTTGGATTATGGGTTATAATTTTAATGGTGTCATAATGTTTTGGATATATGACATGTTTTCTTAAATTTTATTAATTATGATGTTATGATGCAACTCTTATTTAATAGAAGTTGGCTAAGGTGGCATTATGCTTGTATGATATTGGATAGTCATTGGTCATGATTAGTTATGTGCATGCTTAAACTTTAAGCTTATCCTTGCGAATGAATGAACTCTATGATATACCTTAAGTTATGACTATCAAGATGTTTGGTTAATAATCTTGGTATGAGGATGATAAATAGTAAGCTATGGAAACCTTAATGTTAACTTTTGATTATGTGATTAAATAATCTACTTTGGCAATGATTTACTAAATCATGTTTCTTCTTAATAAACACCTGAGTTAACACATACGGCTACTTAAATAACAAAATTGTGTGGTCATATTTATGCCTTTTTAATGGCATAAAATACCTATGTATATTTAATAACATGGTAGGATGGATAAAGGATAATTAAGCTTCATTAAGGTGTGATACCCCTAGGGATGGCTCATGGGATGGTGATCCTGTGGCATGACTAGTGATCCTGTATGAAGTGGAGAAATTGGTTTTCCAAAGCCAAATGTATGCTTGTTCAATACAATACTCATGTGTGTGATGTCATCTACCTAGAATTATTTATATTTTGATTTATCTAGTTTAATGAGAATACTTCTATCTACTTAGAGTTTTATCATGTGTGGTTTTGCTTGGGTCAAGGAGTGATCCTCATTTGGGTGATTTCCCTAAGATTTTGGATTCCCTATCTTTTGTCATGTTGGATTTATTATTATATTAGAGATCTCCACTCATTGATATCATGATGGGATGGAACTTGCTGAAGCAAGTTAGTGAGATGACCCTTATGTTTAGTCTTTTGAGACACGTGCTCATGTATTGCATTTTCATTATATATATTTACTTATCAAGAAATTAGGGAATAACCAATCATTCTTGGATTTGCTCAATTCTAATCTAGTTTATTATACCCTTACCCTTTTGATATAATTTGGATGCTAGTTACGAGTTTCCTGTACTTTTTATAGAGTTACTAAGCTATATTGCACTACATTAATTTTGCAGTGGGATCTTTTGATGTTCCATTATGTAATTTAATAGATAACTTCAAAAAAAAATTGGGGTTGTTTCATAATCACCTATCTTAAGATCCACTGGAATTAGGAATATTGTTCTTGTTAGAAGAGGATTAGTTACTGAGATCTATGGATATGTAGTTGTAGCATTCTATATAGGCAAATCTCTATGGCTTATAATATATTTGTTGAGTTGTTGAATTATTCAATTGATAATTTGATACAATAATAAAAGTTACATCATTCTAATACACATTCATGTATTTCACTTCAATCAATTAATAAATATGTCTACAATTTACTATCAGATTTGTTGCCAGAATCTAGATAATGCAAATGCAATGGAGACGTGATCACATGAGATGAAGCTAGTGCACATCACATAGATGCTAAAGCAATTTGAAATTATACAAGGAGATAAATTGCACAAGACAAATAGGATAAAACCCAATATTTGATTAACATGAGATGGCTAAAGTGAAGAATACATATAGGAGAGCACGTAAGTAACTCCTCCACAAAAGGTGGTCAAGGCACCCCAAGAATAGACTGTAACTCCTCCATGAAAGGTGGTGACAAGGTGCTAAGAATAGAGAAGTAACTCCCATACCTGGAATAGCCAGTCAAAGGAGTTACTTATGACACTCTTATGACACCTATGACACATCTATGACACACATCTCCACATAAGCTAGCATATCCCATGAATGTAGGAAAACTCCATGTATGCAAAAATATATAATTTCCCTAATTAAATAATAGGGAAAAATAAAACCTACACTAAATCATGTTTCTTCTTAATAAACACCTGAGTTAACACATACGACTACTTAAATAACAAAATTGTGTGGTCATATGTATGCCTTTTTAATGGCATAAAATATTTATGTCTATTTAATAACATGGTAGGATGGATAAAAGATAATTAAGCTTCATTAAGGTGTGATACCCCTAGGGATGGATCATGGGATGGTGATCCTGTAGCATGATTAGTGATCCTGTATGAAGTGGAGAAATTGGTTTTCCAAAGCCAAATGTATGCTTGTTCAATACAATACTCATGTGTGTGATGTCATCTACCTAGAGTTATTTATATTTTGATTTATCTAGTTTAATGAGAATACTTCTATCTACTTAGAGTTTTATCATGTGTGGTTTTGCTTGGGTCAAGGAGTGGTCCTCATTTGGGTGATTTCCCTAAGATTTTGGATTCCCTATCTTTTGTCATGTTGGCTTTAGTAGTATATTAGAGATCTATACTCATTGATATCATGATGGGATGGAACTTACTGAAGCAAGTTAGTGAGATGACCCTTATGTTTAGTCTTTTGGGACATGTGCTCATGTATTGCATTTCCGTTATATGTAGTTACTTATCAAGAAATCAGGGAATAACCAATCATTCTTGGATGTTCTCAATTCTAATCTAGTTTATTATACACTTACCCTTTTGATATAAGTTGGATGCTAATTACGAGTTGCATGTACTTTTTATAGAGTTACTAAGATATATTGCACTACATTAATTTTGTAGTGGGATCTTTTGATGTTCCATTATGTAATTTAATAGATAACTTCAAAAAAAATTGGGGTTGTTTCATAATCACCTATCTTAAGATCCACTGGAATTAGGAATATTGTTCTTGTTAGAAGAGGATTAGTTACTGAGATCTATGGATATGTAGTTGTAGCATTATATATAGGCAAATCTCTATGGCTTATAATATATTTGTTGAGTTTTTGAATTATTCAATTGATAATTTGATACAATAATAAAAGTTACATCACTCCAATCCACATTCATGTATTTCACTTCAATCAATTAATAAATATGTCTACAATTTACAATTACTAAGTTTATTTACATTCATATTCCCTAGGTGAGCAAGGGACCACTCTCCTTAGGAATCAGTAACTTGTTTGTATGATATTTTATGTTTTCAGTGTGTTTTCAATTTTAACAATTATAAGTGTGTTCAGTCTTAGAACCTACAGGGTATTAAATTTAGTTTTAAGATTAAATTAAATTCTACAAGTAGCGTGTTTACCTTTAAAAAACATGTTTTCCTTTTAGTAGTGTGATTACCTTTCAAAAATGTGTTTTATTAGAGCTATAATATTTCCATAGTCCATGAGTTAAATTTCAATGGTTTCTGGATAAAACTATGTAAGATTTTTTCAATCGAAGTTTCAATTCACACTCCATGAACCATCATCAAGAAGAGAAAAAATGATAATCTTGCAAACTTTTATATTCCTTTATAGCTATGACAATAAAGTCTAGAGATGTCAATGAGTCGAAGAGAGGTGATCTAATAAATTAAGACTGAATTTATAATTATAATTAAATTAAAGATTAAAATATGAATTATAAATTGTAAATTCAAATTATAAATCATAATTTATCATTTATGAATTGAATTTTATAAAAGTTATAATGGTGAATTAACGATTTAAATTTATAGTTATATCATTTTAATTATAATGAATTTTAGTCATTAATATAAATATATACTATTTAACTATATGTTATAAATTGAATATTTATAATTATATTTTAAAAATGTGACTAAATTATAAAATGTTATAGTTACAAATTACTAAATAAAAAATTACTAGTTAGAGTTAAGAAATATAAATTAGAGCCTATGAATTAAAATTAATGATTATTAGTCGTAAGTTTTAAATTAAATTTTTTTGAGTTGTCAATTTTGAATTGTAACTTATAAAATTAAAATTAGAACTATTTATAAATTATAAATGACAAAATTTGAGTTCAAAGTTAAATTGAATTGTAATTTATAAATTAGAAAATTAAAAAAACTAGTATTATTCAAAATTATAAAATTATTAATTATAATCCATAAATAAATTAAGAGTGTGAATTATAAATCATAAATTAGAGTTATACATTATAAATTATAAATAATAAATTAAGAGTTCTATCTATTTCTAATTGAGAGTTCTATCCTATAAATTATAAATTAGAGTTATACATTATAAATTATAAATAATAAATTAAGATTTCTATCTTATAATTAAAAAGATTAAAACTACAATCCAAATTTATAATAATAAGTTATAAATTGAAGATTTGAAATATAAATAAAATGATAAAAATAGATTTAAGAACTATAGATTGAAAATTGAATGAAATTGTGGGTAAAGGAATAGTAAAGGGCCAAGACGGAGTTAGTCATCATTTTTTTATCAGCTTAATGATAGGTTTCCAAGACTAGTTTAATTCTAGATTAGTTAGTATATTTTATTTTATCATGTTATATTAGTTTCATTTTCAACACAAAGTGTTTTAATTATGTGTATCCTTCCTTATTACATAAGCAATTCTTTTCCAGATTAGATTAGATTATGATAAGACACTCAAAACATCAAACCCTCTAAACCATTCCTATAAACCTACAATGACAAAACTTACTACAGATAGCTTTAGACATTGCCCTTGGTTTGAATGGCATCGAAAAAAAAGTTGGTTAAATGAAGGGATAAATGATACCCATCATTTTTGGTGTAATTAATAGGGAAAATTAAGTGTTAGTAAGGTAACCTTTATTAGTCTATAGTAAAATTTTTAAAAAAAACATTTAAAAAAATAAAAAAAGGAAAATTTCAATAGTGAAAATCTTTTTTAGGACACTAATGACAATGTTGATTAGAAAACTAGCTTGTTGGATGATCATGCATTGAAGAAAGAGCCTTGAATTTAAAACCAACAATGGCTACCCAAGGGCAAAATTAAAAAAAAAAGATAAAACTAGGAAAAATAGAATTTGATCAATTTGTTCCAAGCAATAATTTCACTATTGTGTTTATTTATATACATTTCCTAAGACCAACTCGTAGATTTTTTCTCTTTTTATAGTTGCTAGCAGGAAAAGAGCAAAGACTATGAGTATGATTAGGTAAGTTAAATATTTTATTTATCTATATTAAGTTAGTATAATTTCCTTTGATTCATCCATTTCACCATGAGGAGGTGGTTTGAGTAAATTCATACTAGGGACATCCTACAGAACATCAAAATAAAGGTCATATCAATAGTGATTAATGACATGGAAAAGTGATGAATAAAAAAGAATTTATCATGTCATCTTTAATCCACATGCACCAACTACCTACCTACACAGTATGTATCACCCCAAATCATGATAACATGGAAGTTGGTGTACATGATAACGACATTCTTATATGGTATAATCTGTGTGTGAGAAAATCAAATCTTTTCCCAAGTTAGTTTCATTAAATTATCACATGTCATGTTATCATTGCTACAAATTACATCAATAGCTACTAAGACATTATTAATAAATAGATAATTTTAAATGTTTTCATTTTTAAAGTGATTTTTTTTTCCTTTTTCACTATTTTTATCATCCACAATACTAACCATTGTCTTTAGAGCATTGATACAACCACCATGGGACAAAAAAAGAGGTTTGAACTAGACTCCATAGAAGGGTTAATAAAGGATGATATCTCCATAATTGTATTTGAGGAAGCTGGATGGCTCCCTTTTCTACATAAATTCCAGATATATGATGAATATTTAGTCAAAGAATTCATAGCACATCTAAAAGAAGAATCCACCACAGTTTAAGGCATCAAAATCCCAATTTACAGTAGAGCAATTAGTGAAATCTTAGGAATCACTAAAGAAGGTAAGAGGTTATTGGGAAGAACCCATTTTAATGAGTTGATTACATAGTTTAATGGAGATAAACACTTATATGTAACGTGTATATGAGATTACCAAAGGAAGGCCCAAGGTATTAACAAGAAAACCCTACCAAAACCCTAGAGGTCTGCTACATTTTAGGTCATAAAATACTTTACTTGTCAAGGACATGTAGAGTTATAGGATGAGAAGCCATGAGTATCATCCTTCATCTAAAATATGGAAAATAACATACCCAAAATAGAATCAAATTTCCATTGTACTTGTATGGGGATATTCAATTTTTAGCTACCTATAGGTCATCTCCAATTCACCATCATTGACTCATCATTTGATCATATGACATCATTTTCTATAGCAAATCCAAGCAACATGGGAGACATTTTGGGGAGATAAAACCAAAAAACATTTAATACCTCCTCTAGAAGCCTCTAAAAAAAACCAAGTCCAAAAACAAAAATAGAGGCTTCCTCTTCTAGGTTTAGGGTTTCATCCACTGAAAGAAGATGGACTAGGTCACAAGCCACACTTGTGGCTGAGTAGAGCTCTAATATGATAACGCAAGTCTAAAGATAGACTCCAAATAAGATAAAATTAAGAACCAAGGCTTCACAATCTCACTTGACTCCTAAGACTATAGACATCCTTTCAACAAGTGCAACATAGGAACCTGAAACATCTAGTGATCCATAATTATAGGCTATCATTCAAGCAAAGAAGGGTACTCCTTTATAGGAACCCATTTCTCCAATGAATAATAAAAAGAGGTGAAGAAATTTAATAATAACATGTGATGATGAGGTAAAAGAGGTTGCTTTATCTCTTGATAGCCTATGTTAAAACCCTCCTTTTTCTCTACCAACAATAGTGGACACATCAATATTACAAGAAGAGCTAGTCATAATAGCAATCCCTAAACCAATAAAAGAAGTTTCTATTGAAAAATACATTGAGGAATAAAACATACCAATAGAAAATATTCTAGTATAGGAAGTAGTAGCCTCTCCCTCCTATCTAACTAGTGACACTAGACCTATACCAAATAAAATAAAGGGCCCCATGGTTTCTAAAGAAGAACAACCTTTTAATTTTATAAAAGAACCAGAATTGTAACTTACTCTTACACTGTTCAAAGTTGAGGCCATCATAAGATAGAAAGTTGAAAATGTTGCTGACCTCTCAGCCCAATTTCAATGTAAGCATCTTCTTAATTCTTCCTTAACTCAAGGTTAGATAGTTTTAAGGATATGGATCTAGAACATATAAATGAAATCAATATGCTTGAATAAAAAGTCACTCAATCTGATAAGGAGTTCATAGACTCTGGGATATACATCACTGAGTTGGAATAAGAAACTTTTTTTCTTAAACATCAACTTTAATACTCTCAGTAACAAGCCTTAATCCTCTATCATCAAATTTTTTAGCAAGCCCCATCCCCTACCAAACCTTCAACCGGATAGACTTGCCAAACCATTATCTCCCATTCTAATTATTTATATAAATGGAATCAAGTTTTTTTGTAGTTAAAATAACTCAAGAAACAAAATAAGACTTTATAAAAATAAAATTAGACACTAAGGGAGGACTTAAAGAAGGAAAAATAACAAACCCAAAAAGTTGAAGTCAATCGTTGCCTATCAAATAGGAGAACATCTTATTGTCTATAGAGATCCTTCCCCTTCTTATAGTTTGTATATATATGAATAATTTTATAGGTGTAAATTACTAAAAATATCACATGATTCACCCTACAATATTGAGGGACCCATATATTTTTGCAAATATTTTAGGATTCTACCCCAGAACAATAGGATTTATTATGTGAATTCTATTTGTGCAACATGATATTAAGGGAATACAATAAATTCATGATTAATTTATAAATGGGAAAAGTCTATTTGAGAGCCCTTTTCTCCACCTATAAGAATCAACTAACATGGAAATCTAGGCATGATGAATATGTAGATAAATTCAAGACCATAGGATTGTACATTAGGCTTGATTTTGCTAGTGATAGAATTCTATTGTTTAACTTCAAAGATACCTATGTTATTCATCAAAATATCAAGGATAATTATCTACAAGATTTTTATAATTACATTATTTATTTTTATTTATTTACTATAAAATATTTTGATGCAATATTTATAACTAACAATATGTTAGAAGACAATGATAGTCCCACTAAAAAGAAGGGAGGTCATGTCCCTAGCTAATCTAAGATGGAGAATTTAGAGAACACAAACAAAAATGGAAATTATTATTAATGTCCTTAACTTAGGAGGAGAAGAAATATGTATAGGTATGAGATTCAGATCACCACTCCTACTTATTCCTATTCCATCCTAGCAAAACTAGGCTCCTCAAGTAGATGATCAATTTTAGATTTAGAGATAGATGGTGAAAACTTATAACGATTTCACCAGTACACAAGATGACCATTGGGTTGATTAATTCCATGTGTATGACCTCAGCTAGTGCCTATAAAATACAACTCATAGTTATGAGAGGACAAGAAGATGAATTTTCAAAGGGACTTGTAAAAGGTAAAGTGTGGGGGAAATGATGGGTCCAAAATACGACTCATTTTTACCATCAATTTCCTTCATATTTCCATAATTACCTCTCCTCTAGATTGAAAATTATAAGGATATTAGGCTTATATTTAATATTAAATTAGTAAATAGATGCTCTATATTTCTTAGTGAAACTAAAGTGTAAGTTACCAATTCTTTCACTTTATTCTAACTCTTTGCATGTTTAGTTTCCCAATTTTGTGCACATACAAACAATACAATAGTACATAGAAAATAAATACCTCTTAGATGATCTTATAATTCTCATGAAGAAACCCACATAAAGGATTTTAATATATATGGCTAGATACAAACTCATTTAACAAACTATAGACTTACCCAGTCCATTCTAGACCTAGCTACAAACTCGACCAGTAGTTACAACCTCACCCAATCTATAGCTATGAACTCACCCAATAGTTATAGACTCATTTAGACAAAATTTCAACCTCCACTAAATCATTTCATCATATCTAACAGCATGATGTAATTTATATGGACTCCTTTAGTGCTGAAGACCCCTAAAACATGCCATTATAGATTCTACCAAAATTACATAGACAAAGCTATGAACTTTGTCAAAGTTGATATGGATTCTTTGAGTCTAGATTCTAAACCTAAAAAATTGAAGATAGATACTTTCCTCTTTTGTCAAAATGCCTAAAGAACTTTTTGGTCAATTGTTATTTATACTATTATGACAAATATTAATTTATAAATAGATTTTCTATATTTTAGTTATTGTATATTTATGAGTAGTCTTTTATAGATAATTAATCCAATAAATTAAAGATGGTATTATCAGTAGATTCTTAGTGGATATTATGATTCACACCTTTCTTTAGAAAGGTATGGTTATTTATATTGTAACCATCAATCGCCTATCTTATGATCCACTATAATTAGGAATATTTTTTTTTGTTAGAAGATGATTAGTTATTGAGATACAAGGATCTACAGTTGTAACATTATATATAGGTAGATCCCTATGTCTTAGAATATAGTTGTTGAGCTGTTGAATTGTTTAGTTGATAATTTGATATAGTAATAAAAGTTTAAGCATTCTATTACACATTCATGTATTTTGCTTTGATAAATTAATATATACATCTACATTTTTCAAATACTAAGTTTATTTGCTTTCCTAGTCCTAAGGCAAGTAAGAGCCCACTCTTATTAGGAATTAAGAACTTGTTTGTACAATATTTTATGTTTTTAATGTGTTTAAAATTTTATCAATCATAATTGTGTTCAGTATTAGAACCTATAGGGAATTACCCTTAGTTTTTATAATAAATTAAATTCTACAAGCAATGTGTTTACCTTTCAACAGTGTGCTTTCCTTTCAATAGTGCGCTTACCTTTCAGTAGTGTGTTTTATTTCAGCAAGTTAGATTATATTAATTTCCAGCACAGAGTGTTTTAATTCTATATGTGTGCTTCCTTATTACATAATCAAGTATTTTTTGGATTATATTAGATTAGGATAATAGAATCATAAGATCAACACCCCCCAAACCATTCATGTAAGCCCACAACCATAAAACTTAATACAAATAGATTTATACATTGCCCCTGGTTTGAATGACATCAAGAGAAAAGTTGGTTAAATGAAGGGATAGACAACACCTATCAGTAAACTCAAGTGGAATCACCTCTACCCATTTGATAAATTATTTAGTGGTTGTAATAATGAATTTGTGGCCTCTTGCTAATACCATATTTATTTTTCCAATCAAATCAAATATATAGATTGATAATGGCCATGATGAAACAATCAGTTATAACTAATTATATGGTGCATGATTTAAATTAATATATGTTTTACATTGGACACATAATTTATCATGTTCAATATATTCATGTTCCAATATGGGACAGTAACAACCCTACCATAATAATTTTTGAGACATTAATTTTCCACTGAAGTGTCCCCCACACTCACTATCATTCATCTCTAGAATATTGGTTTCTGCTTATTTGTTTAGACATTAGAGTAATTAGACATTAAAATCTCTTTTGAAAAAATAATTCCAAATAATAACATACTAACGTGTTTCCCATTGTATTTAATGTTTTTCAATTCAAGTAAAATATCTAGTGTAAATTCTTAATTCAGGAAATTATATACATCATTGTACCATTTTATATTTATTGCAATCTATGTGATTTTAAGAATGACTAATACATTCATTTTATTTGGTATAATTGAAGGTTGATTTAACTAACATATTTCAAACTTTATGTAATCACCATCAATATCTAAGGGAATTAATGATGCCACACTGGCCATTACATCAACATGATTATTATCCTTATGTGGGATACTTTCAACATCAAATGTTTCAAATGTTTCTTTCAATTTCCCTATCATTTGGAATCAAATGATCTTATTTTATTTGATAATGATTTATAATTTGATTAACAAATAATTTGGAGTCACTATAAACCTAAATATGTATGACATGAAGTTTTTATGTGATATACAAACTCATAATCAAGGCTTCATGTTTTGTTATATTATTGGTGCATTGGAATTCCAATTGATAATAAAATGGCACATATTCTCCTTCAGGAGTATGAAAAATGTTACCTACTCAAATACTTTTGATACATCTAGATCCGTCAAAAAACATAGTCTAGGTGTTATGTGATACATGATTAGCATCTGCCTCATCATGAAAAACCTCAATCATTTGAAAATGATCAGATAATAGAGTTACAACTAGTTGATCCATAATAACTTGAAATTTTACCTATTTTTTGAGAGATGAATTTTAGATCAAATTATTTAAGTTGCATTACCCATTTTTCTATTGTTTTAGTGAGATGATTTTTATTCATGAGAAACTTTAATGGGTCCTCTTTTATGATAACATGAAACTCATTATTTATAGTGTAGTGTTATAATTTTTTGCATTGAAAAGACTAATGCCAAACATAATGTCTCAATTATATTATATTTACAATAATAACCAATTATTTTATGGCTATAATAAATTTCTCATTCCTTGTGATCATCATCATATTGTGATAATAAGCCCCCCAAGACCTCATGAATTGTTGAAATATAAAGAATCAATGGTCTATCTAGTATTAGTGCCATAAGCACTAGTGGATTTTCCAAATATTCTTTGATTTCATCAAAACTCTATTGGTACACATCACCCTAATAAAAAATGGTATCTTTTTTAGCAAACATGTAAAATGTATGATTTTATTAGTGAGTTGAGAAATAAAATGTCAAATTTATTGAATTATACCTTGTAAACATTATAAATAATTTCAATTAGTTGGGAGGAATATGAACAATGTTTTTACATTTTATAGATCAACCTCAGTATTGTGTTGAGAAATAATATATCCCAAAAAAAATTGAAAATACCCAAAAAACACTTTTTGGGATTTAATCACACATTAAACTTTCTCAAGCGTTCAAATATATGTCTTAAATATGTAGCATGATCCTATCAGTGCTTAGATTTTTATAAAATATAATTGACATTATATTTGATAGTATTGTGAAAAAAATCATGAAAAATATGTGTCTTTGCCCTTTGATAAGTAGCTCTAACATTATTATATCTAGAATGTATGACAATATACTAATATGTTCCCTAAGATGTGGTGAATGTCATATTTGCATGGTCTGCAAGTTTAAGATTAATTTGGTTATAACCTTCAAACCCATCCATGAATGAAAAAGTCTCATATCAAATGTCATAATCAATGATCATGCCTACATTAGGTAGTGTAAAATTGTCTTTTTGAGATGCATTATTAAGATCATGAAAATTTGTGCAACATCAAATGTCACCATTATGTTTGGTGATAGGAACTATGTTAAAACCTAGTTGAAATTTGTCTAATGATATCTCATCCTTTATTAGTAATGTTATGTCAGGATACATTCTATGAATAGTTTTATTGATGGGTTTTGCATTTGGATATAGTTGTATGTTTTTCATTACCACAGATGGATCAATTCTAGGCATATTAGAATAATCCCAATAAAATAAATTTGGATGATCATGTAAAACCTATCAATAATGTTCCCTTCATCTTCATGCACCATTATAGATAATACTAATAGTGAAGGATAAATTTACACTCCATAATTATATTGTATTATTTATTCATTAAGAAATATAGATATATTTATAATAAATGATGCAGTGGCAATGCTACCATGCATATCATGTGGAATATTTGAATCATTATTCTCACTAAAGTAAGCATGAACAAAGGTGGTATGAGTAAACTTGTTATTATGATAGAAGGAAGAGATATCCTCATATTCCCTCATGTACTTTAGCAATGACTTGTCATTAAATAACTCATCTAGTACTAAATCTTTGGTAAAGATCTCTCATCAATAAAATAAAAATTGACAAGTTGTATATTATAAATAGGAGGGGGGCATGCATTCATTCTGAATTATATTTTATAAAACATGGCTTTTTATGATTGTTCTATTTGGTACAACTACATATTTTGATGAAAATAAAAAAACTTATCAATTTGGATTATTTAATATGTGAATAGGATATGTTATATCTTAATCATTTTTTCCTAATCCTTGACCTTTGTATCCATGTTTAAAAAAATATTTAGATCCAAAATCAGAATTGTGTCTATTTGGTATGTAAGTGTTTGTTGAATGGAGAATCACACAATGTTTGAAGTGATTTGTATCCATTGGACATGTGTAAATAAACCCTTGATGGATGAATTTTAAGCATGCATGTAAAGTAGATGGGATCACCCATCTCATGTATCCAAGGATATCCCAAAAGTATGTTGTAATTTAAATCATTTGGCATAAATTGACATAGAGTGGGTAAGGTATGAGGCCCCACAGTAATATGAAAAATAATTTACCCCAAGGCCTTTTGTTAGATGTTATCAAATCCATTAATAATCATACTAGAGCATTCTAAAACTTTTGCCTCAATTCCAAGTAATGAAAGGAAAGATATATTACAAATATTAAGTCATGAACCATTATCCATAAGTACCATCTTAACCATATTATTATGAACACATGTTTGAATATATAAGGGTAAACAATAATCAATAATATGCTGGGTTGGTAAAAAAAATTCAAAATAAATATCATGTTATGACCATTTAATATAATTTAACACATAAGCCACATGTAGTGGCTCCACATTGCTTGGAAATATTTCCATGTTTAATTCTTCTAATAAAATATCTTTATATTGGGAATATTTATGTAATAATTAAAATAATAAAATCTTATCAAAGAATTAATTGGAGTTGTTTACACTATTATATGTATATTATACTTGTTTCATGCACTCTCTTTGACACTTAGTAGTAACAGGTAATAGTTCATGATAAACATTACAACAATGAGGGCTATGCATAAATAACCTATGTTGGATATATCATGTTTTTTTACCCCATTTAATTATAGTGTGGATTAATGTATTGGTTTATGAAATAAAAGAAGACATGATTATCATGATGATTTTTAAAAAGGAAACATTATTGTGCATATGAATTTTGTTGAACATAATTTATTCCTTTGAAATTTGAAAGAAATATGAATTTTTAAAATAGATTTTAACAATTCAAAAATCAAAAAATTAAAAAATCCTAAGGCACACTAGGATTGAATTTATAAAGACTCAGAGGTTAGGTTCACCAAATTTTTAACCCTTTTGTAAATAATAATTAATATGAAATAAAGTAGCTTAATCAAATAAGTACAAAACTATAAAAATTAAACTACTTAATGAATTTAGATTCTACTGATATTTTGATAAGAAATACTAAATCTAAGCATATGTTAAATATAGAAAGTAAAAATTTCAATATTTTGATACTATAAATATGAAGGAGAAACATTGATGTATAGGAAAATATGACTAATGTAGGTGTAAAATTAGAGTATATGTTGATTTTGATCCAGTTGTAATATTCTAAAAATTAGATTTTTATTAGTATGAACACTTATGTTACCATGTGTACACTTGCATTAATGTTATTATATTTACTTCAATCAATTTATCCTATAAAAAATATTTATTATTGTCTAAAGCTTCCACCTAGATCTTTATGAAAATTATTTATCCTTTCATAATATGTGCTCAAATTTCATGCACAGGCATTTGATATCATAATATTGTTCAAACCCTAAATCATTCTCTTAAGTCTTATCACCTTGAAAAAAATGGATTAGAGGTCTTATCAAGTTGATATGAAATCAAGGACCCTTATGTGAATGATCACTACCTGTATAGCCAATAATATAAATATGGCCTCAAACATATGTTGTTTTCTCCTATGTGTTGGCTTGTGGGTGATCAATGGTGTAGAATCTTAAATGCAAATTAATGTAGTGATATATCTTGTAACTTGAAAAATATTGATCTTGTGTTATCCTTTTAATGTTTCATACCTATAACATGAATATTCTTATGACTTATATATAAATAGAGAAGAACAGGGCAATATAAATTAGTTATGAAATTGACTAAATGATATTGGATAGTTGTTTGCTTGGTATTTTCTAGATTACTAATGAATTTTATTTAAATTTTATTTATACCACCTCTTTTTAATGGTTCCTCATGAAATGGTTAATGATATAAAATAGGTCAAATTGTACATATTTAAATATTTATAATTTTGAGTGTTTAGAAGGTACATACACTTGCATTGGATAAAGGATAGTTGTAGCGATGCTACTATCCAAGTATTAACATAATAATATAGGAACATAAAAGATTACTAAAACTCTATCACTGAAAATGAATGATATATATCATAGTTTAAATGTCTTTTGGGCTACAAGTGATTTGGATAATCAGAATAAAATATCAAAATATAAGATAAGTATTTTGGCCTATTTGGGTGGTGAATGTAAACTTATCAGCTACTAAGAGGGTTAATAATTGAATGGTGGAGCATTGAGTGATATTTGTCAAATGTACAAGACTAATTTAACATATAAATTTAGATTTAAGAATCTACACGTGTTCCACAAAAAACACACAAAAATATACATTCTCATACTATAAAATAGACCTTATAATTTCATCAATTTTATAAAGTTACTCATCTACACATGATCCTATGAGTGATGATGAAAACTAAATTATAATGCATGATTCATTTTTCAATGTTGATACACCCAAAATTGTGACTTTTCCCTCATGAAATGTGCCCTTTTTATAATATGATACAAGAACT
Organism: Torreya grandis; assembly: GCA_037957365.1. Taxonomy (NCBI): domain Eukaryota; kingdom Viridiplantae; phylum Streptophyta; class Pinopsida; order Cupressales; family Taxaceae; genus Torreya; species Torreya grandis. The sequence continues at coordinate 1,304,523 of JARHVA010000198.1, forward strand.
CCCCATGATTATCCCATTCATGGGATAATTGGTTGGCACCTTTTCAAATTTTAATTAAAATAAAAAATATTAAAAAATAAAATAATTGAAAAATAAAAATATTCAAGATAATAAAAATATTCAAAAAATAAAAAACTAGTCCTACGCATGAAAATATTTCTAATTACATTATTTACATATGTTATTTATCGCATGTTTGGTAGATGGCATATTATTCAATGTAAATGTTAGGGGCATCCTATTCCATAGGTCATGATATTTTAGGTTATAGTTTTTATGACCTTCTACCACATTAAAATATTTGTATGGCTTACATGTGTCTTTCTAGTTACTCATATCTTACACAATGCTACATGGATATGATAGTTTTTTATAATGTGACATTGATATACATTGATAGTGTATACTAGTTTTTGCTTATTTTATACTTCACTAATACTATTACTCTTGCATTATAGGATATTCACTACTTTTATATTATGTGTAGACCTTTGGCATTGTTTAAAACATATTTATTTCCCTTTATTTTTTCCTTTGGCCTTATGTGTGCAACATATTAATGTCCCTCAATTGTGGCCCTTAACCTTGTTTGATGTGACAATCATTTGTCCTTTATTTATGACATATTAATGTCCCTTGATTGTGTCCCTTGGCCTTTTTTGTGACATTGCATGCATATGATAGGATTAATCTGGTATTGTTTGATAATCTTGTTCAACTTGTTCTTATTTTTGAGTTTGTGATGCCATGATCTATATCATTCACCTCACCATAATTTCATGTGTCTAATTAGTAATGTTTTTGGAGATTAATCTATATGAGTTTGAAAGGGCATTAAATGAAACACAAGTATAGTATTTATCATATATTATACATATGTTTATCACATGTAAGCAAAATAAAAATAAAAAATAAAGGTAGTAAAAAAATAAAGACATCAAAATGGATTGGTTATTCCTTCATTAAGGAGTTTGACAAAAAGATCCTAGCCTGTTTCAAACTTGTTTTCCAAATTTCACATGGAGAGGGGATTTGTATTGTTACAAAAGATTTTTGGCCTCCATATTTATCTCCTCCCTCAAATCAAACTTGTTTTAATGATATTTTTATTCCACTGCCACTCCAACTCTAACTTACACTACTAATTTGACTTATTTCACATTTATTTATTGTTCATAAATTTCATAATTATTTTTTGGAATATATTTTGTGTTTTAAAATGATGCAGGTGTTATTACATCATCATTTTTCATAGATTGAAATAATTTAGAATTAAAAATGTTTAGTATCTATTAGTTTAATGGAATATTTTTCATTTAGGTTGGATGAGATTGTTGGAAGGTGGGATTAAATTGTGCACTTCCATTTCAAAACCTAAACAAAGGTTTGATTGGATGCAGTGATCCAAAGTGGAGAAATTTGGCATATCTATTGTTGGATTAGTGTTAGTTGAGAAATTTTGTCCCAATTTCCATAGGTGGAGTTACTAAACTACAATCATGAATTATAAAGTTTTCTAAAAAATATTTGGCACATATGTATTGAGATACAAAAGTAGTATAATCAATTTTCCAAAATTATACATGTACACAATATTTAATCTAGCCTACATGAGTTATTTCTAATTTAAAAAATGTTAAATTTCACTTGATGAATCAAAATGACACTAATTATGGTGATGGAAAGATCATCAACATAAACAATTAGAACCTATATTTCATCACCAACCAATTTAACATAGAGATTAGATTTTGAATCATGTAAAGTGATTTGGTTCAATCACAAACTCAATCAATACTAAATGAGCCCAAAATCCCATTTTTTGTATAAATTGGGTTCACAAAGCTTGATTGGTCCAATTGAGTCTTATGAACCTAATTACAATAATGAATTATGATTTGGGGATCACTTCTCCCTAATTAAGTTAGTTATCAAACCAACCACACATTTCATTAACATAGGGAGATATTTTGATCCCATCAGAGACTAAATCATGGCCAATTTATCCCCAAATCATAATTATTTATTTCAATTAGGCTCATGAGGCTTGATTTGGCCAATCATACCACTTAGAACTTATTGCAACTAGACAATGTGAATTGGATTTTGTGCCATACCAAATTGTGTAGTATAAAATAAATTCATAGAGCTTGGTTGGGTGAATAAATATCTATTAACCTATTTATCACAAAAAAATGTGATTTGGGTCTCACTTAGTCTTGATTGAGTTTTTTATTGAATTGATCACTTGATGAGTTCACATAGGGACAGATTTTAGTTCAATCAAAGAACTAATCAAGGCTAATTAAGCCCTAATTCACATATTATTATCATAATTATGTTCATTGGGATTGAAACACACCAATTTTGTCTATGCTTAAATTAATCTAGTGATTGGTTTGATCATAGACTCAATCAAGGCCAAAATAACACCATATCACATTTCATTATCTCAATTAGGTTCATGGGGTTTTATTGGACCAATCAATCCCCATGAACCTAATTATGATGATAAAATGTGATATGGTGATATTTTTTCCTTGATTGAGTCTGTGATCAAAGCAATCACTTGATTCATTTAAACATAGACATAATTTGGGTGTATCGAACCCCATGAACCTAATTACAAAAATAATACATATTATTGTTAAAATTAGGTTCATGTGGATTGATACACCCCAATTGTGTCTATGTTTAAATGAATCAAGTGATTGGTTTGAGTATGGACTCACATAGGGTAAAAATAGCCTCATATCACATTTCATTATCATAATTAGGTTCATATGGATCGATTACATATTATTTTTACAATTAAGCTCATGGGGATTGATAAAGCTTAATTATGTCAATGATTAAATGAATCTTGTGGTTGAATTTATCACAAACTCAATTAGGGCCCAAAAATCCCCATATCACATTTTGTTGTCGCAATTAGATTCATGCAGCTCGATTGGTCCAATCAAGCCCTATAAGCCTAATTACAACAAAAAAGTGTGATTTTAGGATCACTTAGTATTGATTAAGTCTATGATTTAATTAATAAATTAATTTGTTTGACCAAATAAATAATTATATATTTTAATTTGTTTCAAATCTAGATAAAATACTTTAAAAAGATAATGTGAAACATGTCCAAATGATGAAGCAAATAAAAACCAACAAAATTGAAGTTAACATAGACCTTTTTTACAAAGCACTATTTTGAAAATGTAGGTGCACCCTTATATAAATTTTAAGTAATGATTTTGGTAAATTGTGCATGGGTGAAATGTGATTGATGCTCATGTTTGTTTACTTTAGGTCTTTAAAATCCTCACTTATGTTTCCAAATTTACACAAAAATCTCTTAAAAATTGATCTCCTTATCCACAACCCTAAAAAATCATCATAGATAAGGGAAAAATTAGGGGATTGATTTGGATCCTTATGTCATCAAACAATTATTATCAAACCCGTAGGTTGGGAATGTATTTTTTAATGAAAAATCAATACAATTCAACAAATAATCTTTGAGCATAACTTATCTTGGTGATCTATGACTTTATTTTGCTAAAATGATTGTCTATAAAGAGAAATAATTGCTTTAGTTTTTTTTATTAAATTATTCTCCAAATGATGAAATTAATTTCTCTTGAACATTCATAACATATTCCTTCAATAAATGTGTGGGTATTCTTTATCAATTTCATATTAAATAATTATCTTTCCATGTAAAATATATGCATTGATGCATCTATATCTAGATAGAATTCTAAAAATAATATCAGGACCCTATTGGTGAATTAGAATACACAACATGAGTGTGAAAAGGATAAAAAATCAAGGACATAAAGCATGATATACATAAAATAAGGGTCACAAAGTCCCACCCTAGAACATTACATTGTACAACTATGGGGACCTAGAATCGTAGAATGAATTGAATCAAACAAAAGGCCCATAACACAATGAGAATAAGGATAAATGAATGAGAGGAAAAGAACAAGGGAAAAAAAACACAAGGAAAAGGCACCAATAATATCCTAATGTGAATTGGTAATAAAAAATCACATAAGTACCATAAAATAATGCAATTCTACAACTAATAATTACCTCATACTAGGATTACGTGTCTACAATAAATAATAATTGGTGCTTTTTTGATAATTTTATTTTTTATAAATGAATAAAAATACCTTTTTATTTTAAAAAAATTGACTTAAATCAAGACTCTAGTGACATACAATATAACATCAAGCGACTAAGAGGTAAAAAATACGGGACCCAAAATATAAGTGCATTGAGTTGAAATGACTTGAAGGAAGGCCAAGATGAATCATTGGTACCTTGAATAATGTGTCAAATTTTTTGGAACAAATGAATATGAGATATTGAGGGGGAAAAATAAGAGAGGGATAACGTGTAGACCCAAAAAATGTGTCAGTAATTCCTATTTTATATCAATTGTGAAGAAATAGACAAGTACACTAAAATCAAATTTCTAGTGGTCATCTTCAAATATGTAAAAAGGAATTATATTAAATATATATTTTAAAGTTATATTTTATATGTTTCCAACTTCTAATTATAATTATAACTTTAATATTTGAAACAATTGATCTCAAGGTAAAATATTTTCCTTTAATTGTATTTCCTAACTAAAAACACATATTTTTACTACACTACTTTGTAGATTAAAAAACCATTTTTTGAGATATTATATATAAAATATAAATTTTTAAATACAATAATTTTTTAAAATAAAATAGATAATATTTTTTAATATAAATTTGAATTAATATCATAATTAATCCTTCTTAGATAAATTGAATATAATTATGCATGGTAATATAAATATAGTCATAAACAAAAAATTGAAGATAAATGGCTGAGATAGACAAATAAAAACATAAATGAATAAGATTAAACAATGTAAAAGAGATATATGCCTAATTTTTTGAGTCATCATGTGTCTGTATAGGAAAATAAAATGTAGGAACAAAAAGAATGCATAAAACCCATAAATTTTTAAAAAGTTTAGCTTGATTGACCTCAAGGATAGGTACGCTTAGTAGGATAGAAGTGATGGTCATTGTTACCCCTATTGGTTGATATTTTATTTTTATATAAATTTATAAATTCCAAAATATTCAAGTGTGATAGTGAAAATTAGTTCTTCTTTCATTGATTTAAACTTCATAAACTATGTGGAGACAAGTATATGCATTCTTTAAGTTACAAACCCTATATTTGTGCCACAAGGAGACAAATATATGAGGAGTAAAAATGGATTAGTTGTTTGAGTTTTTATAGACCTTAACAACCCATTATCTTCACTTTTTATTACATACCAATACTTCTAATAGGAATCAAACCTTCATGTAATTCTCATCCCAGAATGATCCTCCCTAACGAAGTGACTGAAGGCCCTAAAAATTGTACTCAAGTTAAAGTTTCAAAGGATAAACCAACCATCCTGATAAAGGACACTGCTAAAGTTGAAGACCCTCAGAAGGGACCTTCCTCTTAGTTCTACTAGTTTTTCCTATTTTTGCTTTTATTATAAGTACTAATTTTTTTAATTTTTGAGTTAGCCTGTTTAAACTTTTGTAATGCACTCTTATGGTTCCAAGTCCTTTTAAAACCTGGATTTTACCATATCAAATAAAAAATTCTCCCACCTAAGTGATTTATGAAATTAATATCCCTTGAATATTATAAATGTATCTAGAATTGGTTTGAATACTTGATCATGCTTGGCTAGGGTTATATATGTTAGAATTTTTAATGTCTAAATGGGCTATTTTATATCCTTAGCATACTTTGGTGTATAATTAAATAATAATTTTTTATTTTTTATTAATGAGAGGTGAAAACCTTATGGAAATAAATAATAAAACATTATAGTTTATTATTTACCAATTAAATTAAATGATTCTCAAGATGGTTGGACCCGTTGGCTACAATGGTCACCTCCCTTCATCCCCATTATAAACAGGGATTTATCCCTATTATAAAATACACTTTATAATTTTGGAAACTTGATGTGAACTTGATGAATTTGATATTTATGTGTGGAAATATTTTACAAAGGTTCTGTGAAGGCTTATGTGAATAAGTGACAAGTAAGAAGGTTTTGTATTAGGGTACAAAGTTTATCAATTATATGAATATCATCTTTGTGTATATTATACCTCTCTAATTTTCCCACATTAAATCATTGTGTCACTATGTTCATTGATTTATATGCTTTTCCATCATTTACATTCTAGATCCTGTTATGTATTTTACCTATTCTACATGAAAATTTTCATGGCAGCAAATCCTGTGGGGTGTATTTGATTGGCAAGTATATTTTCAATTGTCATGTGTGTGTGTGTACATATATATATGTACATATGTATATATATATATATATATATATATATATATATATATATATATATATATATATATATATATATATATATATATATATATATGTATGTATGTATGTATGTATGTATGTATGTATGTATGTATGTATATATACATATATATAATGTATATATATGTATATATACATGTATGTATGTATGTATGTATATATATATATGTATGTATGTATGTATGTATGTATATACACATATATATGTATGTATATGTATATATATGTAAGTATGTGTGTGTGTGTGTATATATATGTGTATATGTATGTATGTATGTATATATATACATGTATGTATATATATAGATATATATACATAAATATATATATATATGTATATATGTATGTATATGTATATATACATATATATACATATATATATATATATATATACATATATATATACATATATATATATATATACATATATATATATATATATATATATATATATTCAAATTCAAATAATATTATAATTATTTTACAAGCCTAGCTTGGCATAATATGACATAAAAGAAGGAAGAATTATTTTAATCTTTTTGGAGGCCTATATATTTGTTGTTTGATCACCTGGACCTCCATTAAAGCATTATAAACTCTTATCAAGCAACAAATATTCAATTTTTTGAAGTCTTTTGTTGTAGAAAATCATGTGGGGTAAATTTGATTAGCAAGTATATTTTCAATTGTCGTGTGTGTGTGTGTGTGTGCATGTGCACGCGCATGCATGCATGCGCGCGTGTGCGTGTGTGTGTCTTTAAATTCAAATAATATTACAATTATTTTACAAGCCTAGCTTGGCATAATATGACATAGAAGAAGGAATAATTATTTTTATCTTTTTGGATGCCTACCTATTTGTTGTTTGATCACTTGAACCTCTATTAAAGCATTATAAACTCTTATCAAGCAACAAATATTCAATTTTTTGAAGTATTTTGTTGCATGTGCATGGTTATATGGATTTGAGGAATTTTAAAATTTAAAAATCTAATTTTTAGCTTCAAAAATGTTTTTTAAGGCTTTGGTTGCATCATAGTGAAGTTTCAAGGCATGTTACAAAGTCTTAGACCTTAAAAAAGAGTTTTGAAGAATCTATGGTTTTTCCTCAGTCACTTGGGCACTAAAGTACAACTTAGGTAATTGGAAATGTTGAATTCTTCATCAAAAATTCAATTTTTAATATTTTTTTGCTTTATTTTAGGGTCTTTTTTCAAGGGCCCTTAGGAAAAATCCCTTGTAAAATTATGGTGAATTAATTTAGAAATGGTGGATAATTGGTTTGGAAGGTGAATAATTATGCACATGAATTAAGGATAGTCAAATGGTGAATGTCTTTGAATAGAACTAGACCTACCTGTGTATATGTAGATAATTGCCTGCATATTCAACTAGGCATCTACATATATAGTCAATCATCTAGATATGCATTTGGGTGGCTACATATGTAGATGCATGCTTCCATATGTAGTTAGGTGACTACATACATAGGCATCCATATGCATATGCAATTGAGCAATTACAAATGTAGATGATTGTCTGCATATGTAAATGGATGACTACATATTTAGTTAGGAGACTGCATATGGAGTCAAGTGTATGCATATGTAGTAGGGTGATTACATATATAATTTAAAAACTATATAGTTACCTGACTACATATGTAGATGGTTGTTTGCATATGTAAATGTTGGACTACATGTGTAATCACTTATATGCATATGCAGATGGCCATTTGTATATACAATAAAATGAATGTATATGTAGTCAAGTGACTACATATATAGATGATCATATATATATATATATATATATATATATATATATATATATATATATATGTGTGTGTGTGTGTAAGAAACTAGTTGTATATGTAGGCAACCATCTGCATTCTTGGGACCTTCAAGATGCCTATAAAATAGACCCTCACAACTCATTTTTCACTTTGTAATCTACATATTATGATCACTTCATCCTTGATGACATCCCTTCCGATTCTAATTAGAAACATAATATGCATGACAATAAATACTAATGCTTGATATAAAATAACAACACTTGACAGTATATGTAGTGGTGAATGTGCCCAAATTGACTTTCCTATTAGGTGAGGTGACCCTTAAATTTAAATTATAGCCTAAAATTTAGGCAAGCCTAACATTTTTGACTACCCTACAAAATTTCCAACTACTGACTTTAAAAATGGAATATTCATGAATTAACGAAGATTCTCCACTAAAAAAAATATGCCTTATTTCAAGCTTTCATGAAAGCTGATAAAATTTGGAGGTCTCTAGTTGTTTATATCATTTTCTGTGACCACTAATGCATCTATAGGAGCACATACCAAAGATAGAATCTATGAGTATGCATTTTTTTTCATATAGTTTGAAAAAGTATTTAAAAAATAATTTATTTATTACATCTTTATTTTTCATAAGTGGCCCCCACCTTATTTTAGCTTTTTTTTCTAAAACATTATAAATAATAATATTGATTTACTTTTAAAATCACATGCACATATGTATTTGTATTTATATAATTTTTTATTAAAAAATTTAGATAAAAATCTATAAATATTATTTTGAGCATATAAATCTTTATCTAATCTCAAAGAAGGATTGGTGGACTTCATTTTTGATAAAATCTTGTAACTAGGGTGGTTCAATGTTCAAAAACCACCTAAAAAAAAATTCTTTATTTAATTTAATTTTTTTTTAAATTTAATTAATATGAATTTCCTTTTTTATTTTGTGTTCTAAACTTCTCATGTGTAAACCCTTCTCTAATGTTTTTTTCTTTTGTGATATTTGACCTAGTGAACCTCTTGTCAAGCATAGTCATGTAACTAGTTATTTTATAAGTTTTGGAACCTTCTAGACACATTTATGTGGTCCATTTTTTTTAATGCATCATATTATATATTTTACACCTTTTTAATCATAGTAATTAGATAATTTCTCTATGTGTGACACTTGAAATAATAAATTAATGTATTTTAACTCAATTTTTTTGCATTTTCTATAATTTATTTAAAAAAATATTACTTCTTTACACTTGTAATTTGATTTACTATTGAATAAAGTTAAAATTCACATTAAAATGGGTTTTAATTTTAAGCATTATCTATTGTTGTATTGTCATTTTTAAATGGAAGCAATGGCTTCTCCTAAATTTGTATTAGATAAATCTCAAATGTTTATTGGATCAAACTATAATATATGGAAATTTTTTATTATGGCAGAATTTATGTTTCAAAATTTCTGAAACATTATCATTGAGACTTATAAAGCCTCATGAGGATGACACAGTACTCCTGAACTTTCAAATATTTCTCAATAGAAATTGTAAGAATCCATGTCAATTGTCTTACGAAGTGTTAAGAATGAATTCCTACTCCATATCGATAACTAAGAGTCTCCTAGAGATGCTTGGAAACTCCTTGAGTCTATGTATGATGGCACTCATCTCTCTAATATTATTGATTTGATGTTTAAATTGCTTACAAATTATATGAAATGTGATGAAAAAATAACTTTATTGCTAAAATTAATAAAATTAAAGATGAATTATATGGATGAAATTGTAATCTAATTCAATATCAATTGTTATATTTCATTATTCATCTTGTATTCATGAAAAAAATTACAATTTTATATCAATTTTGAATTCAAAGTACCAAATAGAACAAGATATCCCCAACCTCACTATCATGTCAAATCTTCTATTTTAAGAAGAGTAAGTGATGTCCAATTTTGATTCTAAAGAGAATGATACTCAATCACTTTTTGATCTTAACACTATTTTTTATAAGAATATAACTAAAAATATAACACTAATTATGCTAATGGTAAAAATGGGAACTTGAAATATATCAATAAGAATCATAAACCTAAGTTTAATATGAATTATAATATGTGTAGTAAATAAGGTAATATAATGGAATTTTTTTATAAAAACAAATATAGAACTAACAATAAAACTCTTAAAAATAACAAAGGGAATAAATCTAATCACAACCATTAGAAGAATCAAAACCATAATTAAAATAACTAGGAACAAAATTATAATGTTATTGTTTTATATGTTGTCATGTTTGTTTCTAATGAGAATAAATGGATTTTTGATAATGGTGCATCATACCATATGAATTGCTTATCTATCATATTATTTGATTTTATATATATTTTTGAAAATATTTACTTAGGAGATAATTCATTTTTATATGTAACTAAGCAAGGAAAGGCAAAATTTTAAAATGTTGTTATTAATGATGTTTTATATATACCTAAGCTTAAGAATAATTTTTTATCTTGTTCTCAACATATGAATGATAACTTAATTTTAACTTTTTTTAAAGATAACTAGTCCATTATAAATCAATCTGGGTCTCTGATTATTGAAGGTGTTAAAAAAAATAGTTTATTTATTATCTCTACTTCTTCTATATGTTGTATTTCATTACATAGTAAGAATGAATCTCAATTATAACATGAAATATTAAGACATATTAATTTTATAAGTTTACATGATATGTCTTCTCATAATATTATTGTTGGTCTTCCTTTTATCTTTTCTCATCATGAAATTTGTGAAGGTTACTTACGTGTTAAGTAACATACTAATGTCTTTCAAAAGAATCATGATGCAAATTCCTCTCATCATTTAGATTTAATTTATAATGATGTAACAGGACCTCTTGAATTTATATCTCTTAATTTTAATTTTTATGTTTTTACTTTTATAGATGATTATACTAGAATGATCTGGTCATATTTCATTAAAAATTAATCTAAATGTTATCTAAATTCAAAGAATTTAAAGCTTTTGTTAAAAATTATTCAAAATTTTATGTTAAGATATTAAGATATTATAGTAGTGATGAATATATTAGTAAATATATTTATTCTTTTTGTATTAGTTTTAGTATTCAAATTGAATTATCAACTCTCTATTCCCCTCAGCAAAATGGTGTCATTGAAAGGAAAAAACACACCATTATAGAAATGGCTATAAAAATGTTCCTAAGTTTTTTTAGTCAAATCCATGAATAATATTATGTATATTTTGAATAGATTCCCTACTAAAGCTTTGAATCTTTCTATTTCTATAGAAATGTGGTTCAAAATGAAACCTAGTGTGGCTCGTCTTAGGATCTTTGGTAGTCTTGCTTCCATATTTGTTCTTAAATATATAAGAAATAAGTTAGATCCCACTTCCTATTCTTTAATCTTCCTAGGATATGGAGGCAAGACCAAATAATTAATATTTTATGATCCATCTAAAAGATAAATAATTGATAATAGGAATTTTCTTAGTCTTGAAAAATGTTTTTGTGAGTCCTTTATGGAACTTTCTCAATGTTCTAATTTTGATTAACCTCACTCTCCTATTTTTTTTAATGAATAAACATATTCCCTAATGTAATTTGGTCCATCTTTTGATAACTTGGAGTTTGAGGAACCCCCTAAATTTCATGTTCAATCTAAAAGAACTAAACTAGCAAAATACCTATTCCAATATTCTAGTCTTAATAATATTAATAAATTAACTAGAAATCAATTACTATTATCATGATTTAAAGACTATGTATGAATGAAAAAATCAATCTTTTGAGGAAGCCATTATAGATGATAGATGGAAAAATTGTGATGCGAGTTGAGTATAATTCCTTACTAAAAAATCAAACTTAGAACCTTGTCCCACCTCTATCAAAAAGACACATTATTAGTTATAGGTGGAAACATAAAATTAAATATAATTCAATTGGTAAAATTGACAAGTTTAAATAAATATTATTTGCTTTTGGATTTACTTAAAATCCTAGGATTAACTATGTTGAAACCTTTGTTTCTATAGTAAAAATGAGTACCATTAGATTACTTATTGCTCTTCAAGATAAAAATAGTTGGATCATACATCAAATGGATGTTAAAAATACATTCCTGAATGGTGAATTATACGAATAAATCTATATGACTCAATCTAAAGGTTTTATTGACCCTAAAAAAGAGCATTATGTAAGTTAAATAAATCACTATATGGTTTAAAACAAGCTCCTCAAGGTTGGTATTCTAAAATTACTTATTTCTGTAAAGAACTAGGTTTCTTTAACTATTATTCTAATAATGATCTCTTTTTCAAAGTTAAAAAATAGTCATTTAACCTTAATTTTATTATATGTTGATGATATTTTTATTACTAGTGATCTGATTAGTTTAATTCATAAATATAAAGATGAACTAATTCAAATGTTTAAAATGACTAATTTAGGCATTCTTCATCACTTTTTAGGAATGGATATATTTCAAGATAAAAATTCAATTGTTATATCATAATCTCAATATGCACATAATCTTCTTTTTAATTTTAATATGTTTGATTTTAATCATTCATCTACTTCTATTGAATTTGTTGTTAATCTTGATCCAAAACCTACATGTGACAAAGTTAACCCCACTCTTTATAGGAAACTTATTGGTGGTTTGTTTTATCTAACCATTACTAAGCTAGATATTTAATTTGGTTTAGGTGATAATTATAAATTCATGTATAATCCATATATGGATAATTAGAAATTAGCTAAATGTATACTTTGTTATATCATGGAACTATAAATTTTGGTTTATTTTAATCTTCCATTAAAATTTCTAAATTATATGGTTATTATGGTGATCATCATGTTAGTGATACTATAGATCACAAATATAATTATATATATACATTATTTAAGTTTAGTGCAAGTGATATAACTTGGAGTAGTAAAAATAAACCTATTGTATCCATCTCTTCTATAGGCATACTATGAAAAATACCAAATAAGCCATGTGGCTATGAAGGTTGTTGAGAAAACTTAATTTCAATGTTTCTCATAGTGTCAACCTTTATTTTGTAACCAAATTTGGATATATCTTATAAAAAACATGGTGTAGAACTAATAAACTAAACATATTGAAGTTCATGTGTATTTATCTGAGAGAAAGTCCTCGATGGTGATGTTGATCTAAAGTTATATCATATGAATGAAAAAGTTGTAGATATATTAAAAAAACACTTGGTGCTACCATTTTTTTCCATTTCATTCAATGTTGGGCCTCTTAGATTTCTGTATAAGTTTTAGTTTTATACACAAATAATTAAAATCATATTTTAATGGAGGTCTTTATGTTATAAAAGGCTCCAAAAAATTCTTAGATGATTATTCATGAGAAATTGTGAGATGTAGTCTCACAGTCATGTTAGCCTAGACTTAATTTATAGTAGTTTATATCTTATAATTCCTTTTGTTTGAAAAGGTGATGTTTGTAATGATTAAATTTTTTAAATCCTTCATTTGTGTGTATAGTATAATCCATGTATTAAGGTGATAATGACATTTATCCCCACTTTGCATTAAAGGGAAGTGTTAGAACATTTAATGTTTAAGTGGGCTAGTTTATACCCTTAGCATACTTTGGTGTATAATTAAATAATAATATTTTATTATTTATTAAAATGAGGTGAAAATCTCATGTAAATAAATAATAAAACATTAATGTTTATAATAAAACTATCACCTCCTTTCATTCACATTATAAATGGGGTTTTACCCTTGTTATAAAATATACTTTTTAATTCAAGAAACTTGATGTGAACTAGGTAAATTTGATATTTTCTTGTGGAAAATATTTTACAAAGGTTCTATGAATGATTATGTGAATAAGTGATATGTAATAAGGCTTTGTATTGGGGTGCAGAGTTTTTCAATTATATGAATATCATCTTTGTGGTTTTTTTTACCTCTCAACATTTTTTCACATTAAATCACTATGTCACTGTGTTCATTGATCTATATGCTTTTCCATCATTTATATTATAGATCCTGTTATGTATTGTATATATTTTACATTAAATTTATCATCATAAAGGTAAATTCAAACTTGGCTCATGACTACTTAAAGTGTTTAAAAATTGATTTGAGAAGAATAGGTAAATTTTATTTAATTTGAACAAGTTTAGTTAATATTTTTGTAATATAATTGATAAGCTTTACATTGTGTCCTTAATTAATGAATTAGATGTGCTTTAGAGTGTTCAACTAGGGAAAAGACCTTTTGGAGAGTTTAATAATCTTAAGGTCAAACCTACAAATACTTTCTTTACTATATATATATATATATATATATATGAAAGGATAGAATTAATAGATAGGGACAAGAATGTTGGGCATTACTATCTTCTTGGGTGTTCCTTTTCCTTTAGGAAAGGTGTTAAATTTTGGTCTGAGATAGAGTATACAAATGTGTTTTAATTAGTAATATCATTTATGTAGGTGGAAATAGATGGCCTTTTGATGAAATAAGGTCTTTTTTTATTTTTAGGATATGATAAATTGGTGAAATGATTGTTAATTAATTTCACATGTCAATTAATGATAAAAATGGATAAAATAGGCATGATCAAGTATTGGCGACCAAACTTAACTTACTATATTTCCCCCCTTTAGTCTAAAAATAAAATTACTAGATTAAAGGAAAGTCATATCTTAGTGTGTAAGACACACTTTATCTTTAAGTTGCATACTTTAATTATGTAAGGAATCATAAAGTTTGAAAAAACCTATAAAATACATGAAGTGGTTATTTTGTTCCTTTAGAAAGTAAAATTTGAAAACTTGAATTTGAAAATTTGAAACTTTTCTTTAATTTTGATAGTTTGTAATTTGAAATGAAATTTGCTAAAATTAAAATTATTGTATTTGAATAAATTGGAAAATAAAAAGAGAGTATGGAATGAATGTGTGTGTGTGTGTGTGTGTGTGTGTGTGTGTGTGTGTGTGTGTGTGTGTGTGTGTGTGTGTGTGTGTGTGTGTGTGTGTGTGTGTGTGTGTGTGTGTGTGTGTGTGTGAGACATCCATGTTCTTTTTATGAGTTTGTTTGGGGATGATGATTCCTTTAATAATTTAAGAATTGGTGCCTCCCATGAGGCACTTGGAGAAGATGGTTCTTTAGCCATAGCATTAGAGAAATTTGGGGGTGATCAAACCCAAAATTACATTTTGAATTTAGAATTGAAAATGATGCTCTTTGAATAATGTTTAAAATTGATTATTTATGTTTATATTTATAACCCCAAGATGTAAATCAGTTGCATTATGAATGGATTTTCATACATAATATTGGAGTTCTCTATGACTCCAAGTAATGCACTATGAAACTAAACTAAATAAACCACTATAGATGGTTTGTAGATTCATTTTTAAAAAATTGGTATATCCTAGTATTTGAGAACATTATCACAATATAATAGATTAAACCCATGCTCCTATCATTTCCATATCTAACAACTATAACATAAAATTGTATCATGCCCACATTGTAATGTAAAATTTTAAACCATATGTGAATTCTCCTTGAAACTAGAAATAAAAGTGCATATGTGATGGAACATACCCCCATAATATGTGCCAATAATTTAATTTTCAACTTGAAACACTATGATTTTAAAACTTTGAAGTTTTAACTTGCTCTTTGACAATAGTTTATCTCATGTATGAGAAGACCAAGGAAATGCCCCTATTTTGAGGTGAGGTAATTTGATCCAAAAATTGCACTCATCTCAAAGTAAATTTTATATTGAAACATGTGTAGTAAGATGTTATCATTGAAAATTGTATCATATGGAAAGGTGTTAACATAGTAAGATTTGAAATTTTCAAAAGACTTATGAGACAATGCCTATATAATCTATCATTTAAGCTCATGGAATTATCATAATAACATGTTAGTATGTTTAGGATGCTAGGAGTGTATGATATGAATAATCCAAGTATGATGATACTAGGATTTGATCTTGTAATTATCATCCAATCCTATCCTTTAATAACATTAGTGCCCATTTTTTATAATTTTCTATCATAGTTCTATTTTTCCTATTTTATGTTTTAGATTAAGGTAAAAACAGGTTTTGAAGGGGCCCTGAAACCCTTTTACAGGATCAAAAAAGATAAATCATAAACATGCACCAGGAGAAGCTTTCCTAAAACCTACTAAAAAGTAGCAACAACCTAAGGTAATATAGGGACAACATCAATGTCCATTTTAAAATCAGCCCCCTAATTTCCAAGTAATGATTTAATAACTATTTTTTAGGGGTAAAATCCAGAATAGTTGCCTGCCTTCCATCGGCAATATTCTGCTTACTTTCTAGTTCTCTGGTTTTCTTTATGGATCTTCTTCCAAGTTTGTTTGGAGAACCAACATCCGATTTTACCTTTAAAAGCTGGTCATCTCTTTTTTCAGATTTATCCAGAGTAGAAGCAAGATGTTTCACCTTCGTTTGCTGAACTTTTTTGCTGCTTCTGGTTTCTACTCCCTTAGTATTGGTCTTTTTTTCAGCCCTTTTCCTTTGGTTTAGAAAATGCTTTAAGTTTTCTCCATTATCATTCACAGGAAGCTCATCCAAAGGGAAGTCATTATCAACCTTAATCTCACTGGACTGAGAAAAAAGAAAATCTCTCTCCTCTAATTTATTTCCAACTTCAGCCAAAAATTCTTCCTATTTTATGTTATTTCATCAATATAGCCAACAATTAGACAATAACAACTAAGTTTTTTATTCATATTCATATTTATATTTCTTTCAATTATTTTCACCTTGTCAAATTCAATTGTTTACTTTGATTCTACTTGTTGAAATTGAATTTCTAGCACTCTAATTTATTCTATACAGTTTATCTTAACTATGGTTAATTTACTATTTAATCCAAATTTTAATAAAATTCTTATCACGTCCCTTCACTCTCAAAATTTTAGACTTAATTTTTTCCTTAATTGGATTCTGTTGGGTCAAACTGAATTTTATCTTTGAATTTTTATTCCAATGGCAATCTCCCTTTTCTTCCCCAATTCTTAAGAAGCTATGGAAGATTACTATCCCCCATTTTTGGAGGGTGTTTAGAGAGAAAGGAATATCAACGTATTTCAGAACAAGAAAAATATTTTTTAAGTGTAGGCTTAAATACTTTTTTCTATTAAGGAAACCCTTTCAACCATTAAGGTCAACTATGTTAAAGTGTCAAAATCATAAGAATACTTAGTTCACAATTAGGAGTTATGTATTATGACAATGATAACCAAGGTTGATAGAAGTTCTATTAAATTGGATAGATCTCCCATATATTGAGCTAAGATCATTTTTATGGAGTTTCAAAATAAAATCAAGGAAGGCTAGAGGGAGGAGGATTGAGTATATAAATAAATGGAGTATTATTATCAGCTTATGATGGACCCCTATGGGTCATATATAAATTGATAATAATTCTCCATGGGGTCCAAAAAAAATAGTATGCAGATAAAAGTGATGCCTTTTGGGGTATTAAGGTTGTCAAGGATCTTAACATAAAACTCTTGGATATTTAAGGGGATTTTTTAAACATTATAATTATTTCAGAAGTCTTACTTCACAAATCTAAACCATCAAGAACCCGGTGAATGATGTTCTACATCTTCTACAAAACTTTGGTGAGATCTTCATCAGTCACATTTATATAGAATGAATTATATGCATATATTGGTTTTCTAATTTTGGGTCTCTAATATGTAATTTATCAAATGGACTAATGTCATCAACCTACCCCCCTTAATCAAGTATGTCTTAAATGAGGAAGTTAATATTTATCTTACTATAATTTTACCTTTGTAATGACTATAGTCTGATGTCACATTATAATTGGGTCTATAATACATTGAGGGATGATATGGATTTTAGTATACAATTGATATAAAATGATGAAATATATGTGTAAATTATTTCTAGATCTGTGTTAAAGGGGAATAATGCCAAGACTTATGTAACACATCATCATAATTCATGCACTGTGAAGTAGGTTGGGTTACATAATTATAAATTAATGAGATATAATAATAATAATAAGTGTCTCTTCACACACTTTAAAATATTTCCAAATCATTTTCTCTACTCACCTCACTCCATTTTTAATTTTACTGTTTCCTCTCTATTCAATCACATGAATTGTTAAGAATGAAGGGAATTTATGTTAATTGAAGGAGCCATGTGAGGTGACCATCTTAGAGTATACCCTTATTTTATTGAAGTGAAACTAAACACCAATATATGGCATATTATAAAGAGAGGCAACTTGGCAAGTTATATTAAATCAATCAAAGGTCATGATCTAGGATTGTCTAATAATTATTTCAAGGCCTAGAAGGAAATTACTATTTACATTAGAAGGGTAGTATATAAGTATTATAAGATATATTTTTTAGTATTTTTAGAATTCCAATAGAGGGACAAAATATACAAATATAAAATGATGAAAACTGATGATATCAACATGTTCTTTAATGAAAATGAATGAATCAATGAGTTAGATGATGGGATTATTAGAATCTCATTTCATAATAATTGGATGGAGGTCTACATGCACACCATGAAATATGTAACCTTGGAAGGTAGGTGTATGAATATATATTCGTATTACTTATCAATATTCAAATATTTTATACATAAAATGTTAATGAAAATTCCCTTATTTTTGCTCATGTCTTTGGAAATTTATTCCTAGAATTCCAAATTGAGAAAAAATACATGTCCATCCACAAATTTTTATTTTATTTCAAGATTTCCAACCTACCATTATCATAAAGGAAACTAACCTTCATTCTTATTTTCATAAGTCATCAAATAGAGGGAAATTTATTCTTGTCATCACACCACCTAAGGAGGGAGGGACTAAGCCTTAATAGAGACCTAGGTTGATAAGTATAAAAATGATATATGCTAATATCCTTAAAAAAAGGGGAGGTAAGGTGCATGGCTAGTGGGAAAATATGTATCCAATCAGATTATTAAGTTGGATAAGGATAAAAATAATTTACAAAAATACCATCCCTCAAAATCAAAGCCATCATTAGGGAAGGAAATTTTCCGTAAGTCTAACAAGCATAAGCAAATGGTTATAACCTTAAAGTAAATTTAAGATCATATCATATAAATCAAAGATGATAAACCTATTTCTTTAGATGATATTCATTCCTCACATTTTAGTGACCTCAATTTGGAGGATGATGATCCTTTGTCTTGGGGATCCATTCCTAGTCCTAAATGGAAGGATGAGACTGTGATTGTGGGATACCAAATTATAAATATTCAAAAATTGGATAAGGTAATAAACATGAAATTAGACATCATAAAAGGCATGTTCATTGAGAATAGGAAGTTGAAAAAGTATATCAAAGGGTTGAAAAATAAAATGGGATGAGAAAATTCTAATAATATAAAATGGTTCTAACCAAAAATCTTCCAATGTGACCTATTTTAGTACATCTACTAGATGAGAAAGTATATCACCAATGTTGGAAACAAATTAGAGAGATTAAAAGAGGAACTACATATTATTATAGGTAACCTAGATCAAGTGATTAATATTAGTAGAGTTATGATCCATAATTATGCCTTTAGTATCAAAATTTTGCAAGAATAATTTAGGAATAGGAAGGATTTTGAAGCCTAGGATAGAACCAACAAAAGAACAAAGGGGTAGAATAAGAATTGGGTGGATAAATTCAAGGTGACAAAGGAGGTGTCTTTTTAAAATTAACTTCAAACTATAAAGGATGAAAGGGGGATCACACTGGGACTAAAACATATTGTTAATCAATAGGTTTTTCTTTCTATCAATGTGCATTTTAGTTCCTTTGATGATTCTCTACCAACCAGGAGTTAATTTCTTGTTTTTATTCATTATAGTTGTGCATGTGTTATTTGTATTAGCCTATCTTTTGTTTTTATTGTTGTTTTGATGTAGTCTTTCATAATCTTTTCTATGTTTTGTACAAGGTTATGGGCCCTTTATAGATCCATATTTTTATCCATTATCAAAAAAATAAAGAGTTAAAATTACTATGAAAATCAAAATAGATATTATGAAAGAGAAATGTAAACAACATGCATGAAAATTAAATAAACAAGCTAGAGAAAAAATAAAGAAAAGAATAAGAGAGTACGAGATTAAGCTATAATAAAATAAATATAAAGATTAAAAAAATATTATAGTCCTACAAAATAAGAAATAAACTAAAAGATAAATTTACTAAAATATAAAAATAAAATAAAAAATACATTTATGACTCAAGTCATGAACAGATAAAAACATAAATTTTATTTAAAATTCAAAGTATTTGGTTCATTACTATTTAAAATATATATATTGAGTCATAAAAATATATTTTACGCCTACTCAAATATTTTAAAATAATTTTTAATATAATGTATATGTATGAAGTGTTCATTTATTTGAAGAAATTTATAGAAACAACCTAGATTCATATGATTGATATACCTCTAATGATACCAAGTGAAGTACTTCATCGTTAGACAAATTGTTATTTGATCTTCCTATGTGGCCTCCTTCTTGAATGATGTCTATTTAGGTCCTTAAAAATCCTTTTATGAAGGGTTGGTTATAAATTTTAATTTATAACTAAAATTTATAAATTAATTATTAACTTAAATAAAGCTAGTTTCAACTTTATTTTAGTTAATTTAATTTTTCAATTTATGTTAAGTCGTTAATCATAATTTTTAAATAGTAAATCAATTTTCAATAATTTATTTAATTAAAATAATTTGAATTTAAATCATTCATAATTATACCAATAATATAAATATTCTCATGGGTGGGGGCCTATTAAACACATCACTAAATGCTTAGTTAATCACTTAATTTATTTTTTCAAGTAGCCAAACTAGCATAAAATTTAAAAAACTAAAACAAAATATTATGCATGTAATAGTTTACTAAAAAAATCAACTTAAAATCTATATTTTCAATAATATATTCTCTTTTCAATTGGTTTCAATATAAAGTTCAATGCAAAGTATTTTAACTTCAACATTTTTATTGTATCAGGATCAAAACATAATAGCGAGTCCTACTTTTTAGCATAAAGAGGTCACATACACTTTTATCTTCTCCTCAAAATATCTTGAGTTTGGGTCATTGAAATTAATCAAAAAATATGTTTTAGACTATATATAAAAATATGTAGTGTATATATATTTTTCTATTTTTTAAAAAAATCATTAAGTATTTTTTACAATTTAATTTTTAATATTATTTTTAACTTTTTCCTAGCCGACTAGTGGGACATAGTATTATTTTGTTTTAGATTATGGTAAAAGAAAGTTTTGAAGGGATCTCAAAACCCTTTAACAGAAGCAAGAAAGATAAAGCATTAACAACCACCAGGACAAGTAGTCCTGAAACCTATTGAAGAGCAGCATCAAAATCAGGTTTTACAGGGACCTAAAACCACAAACATAGTCCAATAAAAGTACCCAGGTTTTACAAGGACCTGAAACCTCAAAAAACATACAACATAGGGTAAATAATGCTATATATATATATATATATATATATATATATATATATATATATATATATATATATATATATATATATATATATATATATATATCTTTAGCATTCTGCCCTAGCCAACAATGCAGGTTGCCATTGCAATAACAACACACAAGCATTTACTAAGATGATAAAATTTTGCAAAATACCTTTGGTTTCCCATAGGAATCTACAGCTATCACTGGAAGTAGGTGGATCCTTTCTTGCCCATTCTCATGATCATGTACCCCATGCCTACCTATCGCAACTCCTTCATGCACCTCTCTGCTCGCTTCAGAACCATGTTGTTGAAGCTGTTGCAGAGGCTGCAATCACCCATAACCACCACCAGAACCACCTTCCACACGGGGTGCACTTACATCAGGGGGATGTCAACATCCTTCATCTACAGCTATTCATTGATGTTGTAGAGGACCTGGACCAGCATCTCTGAGAAGGGGTGCCCGTTCACCACCACCTCCTGTGCCTGCCACACTTTCACCGCCACCGCCAGCTTCATTGTTATCGAGTCTATGTGCTAGCACAGTTGCCACAGGTCGCATACCACTAGGGGAACCAAACAGTGGCCGTGCTTGCCCTTCTGCTCCACCTAGTATTATTTTGTTACCCATCAAATCAAAAAATATATATTTATGCAAAACTCATTTCTACCAATGCACACATCATCTATTTTTATATCATTTCTAAACAAATGATAAAGTAAACTATTTATTAAATCCAATTTAAAAAAATTCAAATGCAATAATAGGACTGGTAAACCATCCAATTAAAAAATATATAAAAATATTATCAAATAGTCCAATTAAAAAAAAGTAAAATGCAAAACAATAGAAAATGTTATTATTAAAATTTTATAATGTTAGAAACTATGATAAAAGTTAAACTAAAAATAGATTATCACAAGCAACAACCCCAAAGTGAAAGTATCTAAAAATATCTGTAAAAAACTAAAATCAACATGAATCAATGCAAATCTTATTCCCTTTCATCTAAACATATCAAGACAATTAATAGAAAATATTTGTTAGTACTATATTCAATATACTCCATCTAAGTCACATGAATCTTAATCCCATCCAACCCTCATAAATCATCATCAAACATCCAACTTTTTTCATCACATGTGTCACCAAAGGTAGGATTGAGGTACTTCTGGTGCATTTATAATTAGAGGAGGTAAAATTTTGAGGGGTAAAATAGTAATAGGAGCTTCAAGCTAGAGTATTGCATTATTCTTTGACAATGGATTGGTAGGTGTAGTAATTTCATTAGAAATAGAAGGAATTTAAAAATAATATTTTTTAGGCAAACAAAACATGAAAGGGTGAGGTTGCCAATACATCTTTTTCAAAGCTTTCCAAGTATAAGTACCATGGGGTATGGAATCACTTTGGGTGTTACATTCAAAATATTCTATACAAATGGATCATTGGCATCAAACTGAAGAGATATACTTGTACCACAACCAAAGTTTCAAGTAAACATGTTAGGGGCCTTTTGATCTCTTTAAGGTTTACCTTGATATGAACCACATACATGTAGTGAATTTTACTCTTGCTAGATTAATTTCATCCCAAGAATTATTTCTCTTATAATTATGTGATCTTTGGCTCCAACTTATAATTTCACCTTAAGTTGAAAATAAACATTAACTTATAAGATATCTATTAATTTAACGAGAACCATGTCAAATCATTGTAAATTTTAATTAACTTAACCAATGATTGCATAATCCATGTGTGTGTGTGTGTGTGTGTGTACACACATACACATACACATACATATGTATATGTATATATGTATATTTGTGTGTGTGTGTGTGTGTGTGTGTGTGTGTGTGTGTGTGTGTGTGTGTGTGTGTGTGTGTGTGTGTGTGTGTGTGTGTGTGTGTGTGTGTGTGTGTGTGTGTGTGTGTGTGTGTGTGATTTCACTCATGTACATCATACGGTCACTGAAATATCATTACATTGTAATATTATTGTGAAATCAATTAAAGGTAAAATTAACACACAATCATTAAGATTCCCAAACATTGTTTTGATAAATAAAATCATAATAAAATTATTTATACTTTCAAAAACTCCCATAAGTCAATTTATCACATTCTATCTATGTATATTAACAAATAAGTTTAGAGTCAAAATAAAAATATAAACATGTTATGTGTTTTAACATGTATTGATAATATCATGCCTTCAGTGAATAAAAGGTAAAATATACAAAACTAAATTAAAATGATATTTTTATTCACCATTATGTAAAATCAAAATTTAATATTGTCCATTCAAATTTAAATAAATATATTTTTGATGTTGTTTTAGAATATGATAATTAGAGAGTCGAATTTGAAAGAAACTTAGATCTTAGCCTTACATCTCCCCCTTCTCTTTTAAATAAAAATACATAATTAAAACATTAAAAAGGTATAAAATTTATGCATGCATAATATAAATAAAATGAAAATTCATTATCAATTATGCCTCTCAAAATTTTAGTTTAACTATTTTATCCAAATTTTCCTTTTTATTATCATGTGAGGTGGGATCTACTATAAGGTTTGGCAAAACACGATACAAAAACACCCAATTTTTTTTATGAAATATTCCAAAAATAAAAATCATAAATTTAATAATTGAATATCTCATCTTACATCCATGACTCCTTATCAATGTCATAAGTAGAAAAAAAATCTAATAAAAATTAGAAAAAAACCTGATAATTTTTTTGAATTTCACTTGAAATTTCTAAACATGCATGTGAATGATACTTTTGAACTACCTAAAACTTCATTTTCTATGATTTAAGCCAAATGAATGCATAACATTCCATCATGGCTAAGACATATTTAATAGCTACTTATTTTAATGATAGTGACAACACAAACCTATCTTTATTTGACCTGCATAGTAAAATGAAATATTTTCAAACCTATTTTTATTTGACATGCACACTAAAATGAAATAGTAAAATAGCTTCAAGGAAAACAACTCATCATTTGTGATGGATAATTATCAATTTATTTTTGAAAAAAATTAAAATCATTTCATATTATTTTATATAACATCATAAATATTGAAAACATGCATAGTGAAACAAAATCTTTTGGATTTAAAAATATATCCACAAACATATCATCCACAAGACCTTTATATTCATGAAACATGGATTATTAAAGAGATCTTGTTGAAAAAATAAAATAAGAGCATGCCATCTCAAAAAAAAAATAGTATAACCATTTATATATAATTATGCATTTATTAAACTCAATTTCTTTTGTCAAAACTGGCATAAAAACTATTTTTTTCAATCATGCAACCAAAAGTGAACTTTATTCTTGAAATTACAACCATTTTCATAAAACTAAGCATAATTCCCTTAATTATCATTTTAAATATTTAAATAAATTGGAAACCATTATTATAATAAATATTTATATTAGTATTTACAAATAAAAATAACAATTTTTTATTTAATCTAGAGACTAATAAGATGAAGAATAATTTAGCAACACTTTTAAATTATCATAGGCGTAACTTCAAATACTTTATCTTCCAAAGAAATAAATAATTTTGCATCTATTAATTGAGCAATGTAATCAATCCAATAAATATTTTTAAAACTTAAAGATTAAATAATATTAAATTATTCAACTAAAAATGAATATTTTTTTTCACACCTAAAAAAAATAAACTTAAGGTTTGAAGTATAGAGAATGTTTCACTTATAAGTTAAAAATAACATTAAGCCGGGTTTTATGCGATGGCTGTGCGCAAAGAAGGGCACGGGGAAGGGCACGGAGGAGACCAGGTGATTGGCGACCCGCCAACAGTTCCCAGTTTGGCTGGAGTGGGCGTGGGAGGACGGGATGAAGCCAAGACGGCTTTCTACTCTGGCGAAAAGGTAAAACTGAATAAGGTGAATGGTTGTTTGCTCAGAAGGCAGGACAGGCCAATTTTAATTATCCCACAGGAAACAATTCAGGAGGATATTGAATATCTCTCCTCACATACCTTAATTTGCAAGTTTTTGGGAATTAGAATCCCCCAGCAGGCCTTCGAAGCGTGGATCAGGCGCTCCTGGGCAGTTGATGGAGATTTTGACATTATGTTGGCAGCAAACAACTACTTTCTGGTGAGTTTTTCCTCTGTAGCGGATCGTAATCAGATTTTCGAAGGAGGGCCTTACTTCTATGAACGGGTGGGCCTCTTTCTAAAACCTTGGCATGTGGGCTTCAACACGGCTAAGGAAATCCTAGCGTGTGTCCCGGTTTGGGTGAGGCTACCTCGGCTGCCGCTGGAATTCTGGCGGGAAGACATTCTCAAACAAATAGCGGCTTTGCTCGGAACCCCAACAGTAATAGCCCATCAATCTCTAGACAAGAAAGTCATTACATATGCTCGGGTGTGTGTGGACATGGATTTATCAAAACCTCTTCCTGATTCCCTGGAGATTTGTCTAGGTTCCCTGACATGGATTCAGCAGATTGACTATGAGTCCATTCCTTTCAGATGCAGAATCTGTCATGTTTACGGACACCTCCATAGACAATGCCCTCTGGCTGCCAAAGATAAAGGACCAATGTCAGAGAGCTCAAAGCCTTCTTCAGTATCCGTGGATAAGCTGCCTGGGAGCGTGGCTCAGAGTCAAAAAACCAAAGCCCTACAGGACAACATGAGTAAAGGTAAAAATCCTGTTGTTGGAAATGTGGCGCAGGACTCTTCTGATCCCTTTAATAGTGGAGTGGAGGAGTTTACTCCAGTCAGGAAGCGGGCTAGAGGCCGTGGACCTAGGAGAGGTGCTGTTGAAAGGCATTTAGAGCAGGGTTTTAACAAATTCGAGGCCCTTGATAATATGGTTGTGGAAGAGGGTCTTCCTTTTCAGGCTCTTGGGGAAGCTTCAGGGCAGCAGCAGCATTGTCCAGAACCCATGGAAGACCAAGATAGGATGGACCAAACACTCCCAGCGGAACCTCTAGGTCTAGAGGAAGGACAACTGTTGAATGGGACTGAAATTAAGGAGAAAGAAGTCAAATGGGCCGATTTGGTGAAGGAGGGCGATGCTTGGAAAAAGGACAAAAATTCTGTTCTGGCCCTTGGGCTAAGTCAGAAACAATTCAAAAAAGCCACATCCTCTGGTATTCCTAAGGTTGGGAGGAGGAAAGACCAGGATAAACTCAAAATTACAGGTGATCATTTGGTGGAATCTGGGGTGGTTAAGACCATGGAAGAGCACTTCCCCCAAACCACCCAATGATAGTGCTATCTTGGAATGCACGGGGTTTGAATAGCTACCCCAGGCAAAAAGCTATTCGCAGTTTGGTTTGGGATCACTCTCCGGACATTTTTTGTATCCAGGAGACGAAACTTTCAGTTGAGTCGTTTATTGCTTGTATGCCAAATTTTTGGCAGATTGGGCAATGGCAATGTGTGGGAGCTAAAGGCAGCTCGGGAGGGCTTGCTATGGGATGGGACCAAAGGAGAATTTTGCCACAACACTGGATTTCTTATCCCTCGGCCTTGTCAATGGTGGCATCTTCTTTGGAGACCGGGGAGTTATGCTTGGTTACCTCAGTTTACGCCCCTGTTGACATTGTTGGGCAGCAGTAGCTTTGGGCACATATCTGGTACATCAGGCAATGTTTTCCCTTTCTACCATGGATAGTATCTGGGGACTTCAATGCTGTTATTAGCTTGGAAGAGAAGCGTGGTGGACTAAACCGTTTAGGCGCCTCTTCTGAGTGCCTGTGCCAGCATATGGAAAGGCTTCGTATCTCCGATGTGAAACCGTCTAATGGACTTTTTACTTGGAGCAACCGAAGAACAGGTAATGATGCAATCTCTGAACGTCTTGATAGGTTTTTAGTCTCTTCTTTCTGGCAATCCAGTGCTTTCACTCTCACTTGTGAGATCTTAGATTGGAGGGGCTCGGACCATTGGCCGATTAAACTTTCCATAGGTCAGATTGGGAGTCCTAAAAAACCCCCTTTCAAATTCCAGTTGATGTGGCTGCGGGATCCTTCTCTTTACAATCTCATAGGTCAATGGTGGAGACAGGGAAGCCCGCCTTACGGCACTGCCATGTACTCTTTCCTGAAAAAGCTTCAGTTTGTTAAAAGGAAATTACAGATTTAGAACAGGACTTGTTTTGGAAATCTGCAGAGTCAGAAGAAGATTGCACAAGACCATTTGGACGGCATAACCAGGCAGATAAGAGAGAATGGACTCTCGAAAGACCTTCGCCTCCACGAAGTTAGAGTAGCCACTTTGCTTGCGGAGTGGGAACTTCGGGAGGAGATCTACTGGAAGCAGAAGGCGCGCATTGACTGGCTACAGGAAGGAGATAAGAATACGGCCTTTTTTCATAAATCCGTGCAAGGGAGGTGCAATGGTAATTTTATTACTTCTCTTATCACTCAGGATGGAACTCACCTCTCCTCCTCTCAGGATATTAGCAGAGAAGTTGTCCGGTATTTCTCGGATCTTTTTAACAGTCACACTTTGGTAGATGAAGGGGCAGAAAATGAAGTGCTGTCCTGTATTCCATCCTTGGTGGATGATAGAATGAATGAAGAACTTTTGCGTCCAATTGGCATGGCTGAAGTGGAGGAAGCTTTGTTTAGTATGAAGAGAGGTAAAGCCCCTGGACCTGATGGTTTTCCTGCTGATTTTTTCCAAGACTTCTGGGATATAATTAAGCAAGACCTGTTAAGTGTTATACAGGAGTCCTATTCTAACAAAGAAATGCTGCGGGCATTGAATGCTACCTTCCTGGTGTTAATCCCAAAGAAGGAGCAGGCAAATAAGCTTGATATGTATAGACCCATTGCGCTTTGTAATGTTGTCTACAAAGTGGTTACTAAGCTCATAGCGCAAAGGCTGAAAGGGCTCCTTCCCAATCTTATTTCGGAGGAACAAGGAGGCTTTGTCGCAGGTAAGCAAATTATAGATGGAGTTGTGATAGCCTCAGAAGCTATTCATTCCATGAAAGGTTCACATGAGAAGGCTATGTTTATCAAGCTTGATCTTGCTAAAGCCTATGATAGGGTTAGCTGGAGGTTTTTGCAGAAGGTTCTTTCAGCTTTTGGGTTCGAAGAGGATTGGATTAGGTGGGTATTAAGCTGTATCACTATGCCTTCCTTTTCTGTTCTTGTTAATGGAGCGCCAACGGAGTTTTTCGGAGCTTCTAGAGGGCTTCGGCAAGGGGACCCAATCTCTCCTTACTTGTTTATCCTCATGGCGTAAGGGCTTGGATGGTTCCTCAAATATAGAATCTCTCAGAATGCTATTCAGGGATGGAAGTGGGAGGGCAGAATAACCACCTTATCCCACCTTCAATTTGTTGATGACACTATCTTGGTTGGAGAAGCTAGGATCAAAGAAGCTAAGGCTGTCCGCACCACTCTTGATAATTATTTGGCAGCTTCAGGACAGCAGATTAATGAGCATAAGTCTTCTATTTACTTTTTCAACACTCCTGAGTCTATCCAGATAAGAATAGCTACAATTCTTCGATTTCAGATACAAGCCCTCCCAGTGATTTATCTTGGCGTTCCTATTGTTGTGGGACGCCAACCTAGGCTATTTTGGCAGAACATTCTGGACAAGCTGAGACAGAAGGTAAGCCACTGGACTTATAGATGGTTATCTACAGCAAGTAGGGTGATTTTGTTACAATCGGTTATTCAGGCTTTACCAATATATAGGAGCATGGTTCAGTGTGCCCCTGCCTACTTTCTTGAAGAATATGATGCTCTATCCAGGAAATTTTTGTGGAATGGTAATCTGCAGTCTTCTAAATGGAGTCTCGTCAACTGGGACATGGTGTGTAGACCTAAGCAGGAAGGTGGTCTGGGATTACGCTCGGCTAGTGTGGCTAGCATTGCCCTTGCTGCCAAGCTTTATTGGAGGTGGTGCACTAATCATTCGGCCTTGTGGGCTCGTATCTTGATAGCCAAATACTTTCTGGACATTAATATTCATGATATTGCCAGATTGCCTCTTGTGGGGAGAGGGTCTATGATATGGGAGACCCTCAAGCGTGGAGTGTAACTGGTAAAGCAAGGCTTATTCTGGATGTGCCGCAGTGGATCTGAGGCTCTATTCTGGTTGGACTCATGGGATGGGATACCCCCACTATACAGTCCCATCCGCATCTCCAAACCCTGGTGAAATCTTTTCATTTGGCAGGGTGGAGTGAGGTAAGGCACTACAAAGAACCTTATAGCATAGGAACGACCATTGGTTTCAGGTGGAAACATTCCTCGGATTGGCCACCTGGAGGCTCGCTAGAGGAGAGAGATGAATTAGCCCTTATCCTGAAAACTAGAAGGTGTGGAGCGCTGCAAAGATGTGATGAATTGGCCTGGAGTGGGGACTCAACAGGTAAGTACTCTGTAGCTGCTGGCTACAAGACTTTGCTTAAGCAAACTAGAGAGTTTGGGCAGTTTCAATGGGTAACGAAAGTGTGGAATCGAATGGCGTGGCCCAAATGTAATTTTTTCCTCTGGCTCCTCACGCACAATAGATGTCTCACCTGGGATAATCTCTGTCGGAGAGGATTTCAGGGACCGTCTATTTGTGTGCTGTGTTTTAGCAATGAGGAGATAGTGGCCCATCTGTTCTTTCAGTGTTCGTTTGCACAGCAGGTTTGGCACCTGTGGTGGAGCGCGTGGAGAACCCCTTGCAGACATGTGTCCTCTGTTAACGAATTTTGGGCCCGATTGGGCCATGCTCCTCTTAAAAATTCCATGTTACAGACGGCTTGGGCGGTGGGACCATCCTTCATACTCTGGAATTTATGGCTGGAGAGGAATAGACGCATCTTCAGAGGCGCTTGGATGGATTTTAGGCAGCTGTGGAGCAAGATTGCTAGTGCGCTGCAGGAAACGTGCCTTGCCAAGTCTGCGCCTGAAGATAAAGTGGAATAAGCTACTGCTGATGTGCTTGGACACCTGGGAATTAACGTCCCCAGCAATGGCATGGGAAGGAAGAATTCTGTTCTGCCAAAGGTAAGGAGCCAGTTGGCGCGGCCGGTCAACAGAGCTGGGCATTGGACGCCCCCAGACAAAGATTGCATCAAAATTAATACAGATGGTTCTTCTCGTGGGAACCCAGGTGCTACGGGTATTGGGGGCATTGCTCGGGACAGTGTTGGCAACATTAAATTCTTGTTTTCCATTTACAAAGGCTGTTATACTAATAACCAGATGGAAGCTGAGGCCATTCTTGAGGCGGTTGAAAGCTGTTGTCGGGAGCGCCATCGTAATGTCATCTGTGAATCAGATTCACAAGTCATTGTTAATTTGCTAAATAACAGCAATTCTGGTAAGACTGATTGGAGTTTACAAGTTATTATCCAGCAGATTAAACAATTTAGTTCTTCTTTGAATGAGATTTCTTTTCAACACATCCCACGGGAGTGGAATGAGGTAGCGAACTGCTTAGCTAAGTGGGCCTCGGAGAATGGGGCAGATTGGAGAATTACAGAGGAGAATCTCCTTCCTTTGAATTTGTATCAAAAGCTGGTCCATCTGGTGGATCAGGAGAAAAAACTGTAATTGGCTTTTGCTTGGTTTCTTAATAAATTTTTACCCCCGTTTTAGTTAAAAAAATAACATTAAGCCCACACAATATATACTAAACTTATATTCATAGCCTTGGAATAACCCTACATGTGTGAATATCATTTATATTTTCATTTATAACCTAATAAACAAAATTTTAAATTAATTCATAGAGCTTAATCAACCATAAAAACTAATAAATTGATTCATCTTTTCAACAATATTGAGTTATCCCAAACTCATCAACTACAACTTATTTCATTATTTTCAAACATAAAAATGAAATTTTATTTAGACATATTCAAAAGTGAATAACAAGGGTAAAAATATTAAAATAGCTAAACTTCAAAATGGAAGGGTAAATTAAACTTGATCAATAGTAAAAAAAAAATTAATGCCATTAAAAACATTATTTACATGCATATGGAATCTGTAAATTATTTTTGTTTGAAATAACTTGGCACAAAACATAAAAACCATCACCATTATGTGAACAAATTCCAACCCAAAAAGAATTGTTCAGTACAAAATGCCTAAATGATTCAAAATTGATAAAATTCATTTATGTTTCATTAAACTAAAAAAATTATATTTGTCATATCATAAATCGAATTAGGCACAATCGTTCAAGTTTTGAAACTCTATAAAAAAAATTGGCACATATTTGCTATGCTCTTTGGCTCACTTGAAAACATAAAGTTAAAAATGAGGTTAAAAAACCCCAAAAATCAAGAAACTTGTAAGAGACACCAAAATTTTTATGCTTTTATATTTAATTTTCACAAGGGGCATAAATGGTGAAGTTATTTTCCATATATGCCAAACACATCTTCAATGATTTTCTCATTAATGGAAATCAAGTACTCAATACAAAGCTTATCAAATTTATATATCTAAACACATTAAAATATCAATTATCCATCAACACCAAATTTTAATATCTCAAAATAAGAAAAATAGTGCACATGAGTAGCAATGAGCACCTCAAAATAAATTTGGAACTTTTTAGCCAAAGTCAAAGGCTTAGTGATCCAAAAAGAGATTTTTTTCTCCACCCTTTGAACCATGTAAGACCATAATTCTACAAGAGAGACTCTAAAAGCAAATGGAATGCCTAAAAAATTAAATTGAACCCCTAGAAGGATCCATTGCCACATATATCCCTCCAGTCAAAGAGGTTTGGGTGACAGATTTGTGATAATGTTGGGTCTTACACCATTAAACAGATGACTCAGATGCAAGACAAATATCTAAACTTTCCATGGCATGTTTGGTAGAGTCCTCATCCTCCTGTAGAGTGAGGAAGGATTCACTATCAAAGTGATCATTTATTAAATGGTGCTCTAAATTAAGCAGAGAGATCCACTTGACCAAACCCTTGGAAGCATAATTATATAATAGATAACTAAAACCTTCAATGGCCAACACATAAAGTGCAAGAGCTAGGGGATAACCCTATCTAGTAAATATGTGGAGATCAAAGTGTTAATATTTGGAGCCATTTATGGTGATGTAGGGCCCAACATCATAAAACCACATATTGATAGTATAAACAAACTTGGGAACAAACCCTAGAGCTTGTAGCATAGATATAATAAAAGGTCATGCTATCCGGTCATAGGCTTTCTCAAAATAAATCTTGATGAATAATGCTTTCTAGTTATATATTATATCCCATTCCATACCTTCGCATATGAAAATAAAATTATCTAGAATATATATATATTCTAAATAAAACTAGTTTGCTCACATTGCACAAAAAATGGAAGTAAGTGTTTGATTTTGAGAATTAATGTTTTGGATATGAATTTTTAGGACACATTGAGAAAATTGATGCATATCCAGTTGGTAATTACCTTAGGGTCCCTAACCCTAGGATGAATTTTATGTTACCCTATTTGAGGAGATGACCTAAATAATTAGTTGGGACTACTTCAAAATAAACTCTATGGAGATTAGGTCCAACAATATCCCATAAGTTTTGATATAATTCAAAAGGAAATACATCAATACCTCAGGGTTTATCAAAGCCCATATGCATAACATCTTTCTTAAGGTCATTGACAATGAGAGGTCTATCATAAGCAACTCTCTGAGCTTCTAAGAGTTTACAGGGGACCATAGCAAGACATTGAGAGAGGGAAACCTCATGAGTAGGAGATGAAGGTTTCACCATAAAAACACCATGGTAGTGATGCACAAGGGCTTGGAGGATATCTAAAATTCTAATAAGCATGTATAAATCACTTCTAATGGTTTTGATTTTGTCATTAGCTTACCTTGACTAAAGAAGAGAAAAAAAATACTTAGTCACTTTGTCTCTTACCTTAAACTAATGCATCTTTGCTTAGAGTTGAGATCTTCTATCCTTATAAGCTTTAATAACCTAGAGTTTATGTATCCACATGGTGGAATAAGTCTTTAAATATGAGTTCAAATGCACAAATTATAATTCCTATGAAACCCTAAGGTATTCACAATTTATAGCATTATGAATGTATTACCTGAATATATCCACTTATTTTCCATAGATACGAAGGAAATAAGTGGTGTGGGTTATAGAATCATACCACCACTAAAGCCATCCATTATACCCTATGTGTTTGGGAGCTAGGTTCTATATCTTGGTGATATGAACCATAGTCCACTCATGCTTGAGATGGGTGGTGTTGAGTTAGAACTAGAATCCCTTGGGTTTAACTTGAGGAGTTGTCTATTTTATGTAGAAACATATGGTATGGTGGTCAGATAAGAAAGTGTCTATAATTATAGACATAAGCCACCCATGAACAAGAACAAAGAATAAAATATCTTGCTCAACAAGTGGGGCACCATTAAGATGTTTGAGGACTCGATCTTCTCCTTAATGGAAGTTGGACCATGTGAACCATGGGGAATTTAAATCTCCCCTTCTGTGATGATTTGGGTTGAAGACCCCAAGTTTATTTTACATATAAAACCAAGCTTCCTATTCTCCTATACACCATCTCATGGGATGCAAACCTTATTTATCTTTCAAAGATTCAATCATGTTAAAGTCACCATAAAGAATCCAATGTGCATCTAGGATGGAATCAACTAACCATATCTAGAGCAAGGTGTGTTCCATAGCATCATTAGAGGCATATAAATTGACAAGGACAATAAGGTAATTATCAAAGTAAAAATTAGTAAACCACATAGTGGGTGGGGTTGAAATACCAATAAATGATATTTTTAGATAGGTCAAGCACTAACAAGTGAGATTTCCCCCATGGCCATACTCATGATAGGTGTCCTGACAAAGGGCCCCAGGCCAAATAGTGTGAGCTATATATTGAAGTAAAAAATCTATAAATTTTGACTTCTTACATGCTTTAAACATTCATGTGATAAAAATGATGACAATTATTCTTGACCATATACTTACGAGTCAAATTAGTGAGTCTTCAAACATTACAAGAATAAAATATCATTGGAAAACATATAAATTCATATCATTTCCCTTAGAGAGGTCTAAGAGGGTTGCAAACCAATTGAAAGCCAAGCTTAGAATAATAAATTTTATAAGCTTCAAGGGTTATCTTTTATTTAGTACATAATCCTCATTTGAAGAGGGAGAGGTACTACTTGAGTGACACATAATAGACTTATATTTAAGGGTTACAATCCCATAATATGAATCCTAATCATTCACCCATGAAAAGGGTTGTGATAAAGGAGCGATAGGATTAGGAGATGGGGAAGACACAAACTGAGTGACTACTAATGGGGACCAAAAAATGAGAGGCATAGGTTTGAATTATTAAAGTGTTGGGGATTTTTTAGAAGGGGCTAAGGAATTTGGACCCCACATGGGTAGATAGACAACTAGATGAGGTCTAACATTACCACAGGTAGCAGTATTTTTCCTATTAGAAACTATGGTCCAACCATTAGATGATTGGGGTTTTTTCTTAGACCCAATTTTGTTATGAGGGACTGAAAGAGTTGGGAACATTAGAGGACAATCTCTTATCATGTGTTCTAAATCCTAACACCTAAAATAATTTATTTTTAAGTTTAATATTGAGTACATGCTAAGAGAATCAATTTTTCCCACTTGAATATTGATGGTCTCTTTGATATCTTTGACAAGGTCTATTTCAACATAGACCCTTCTCTAAGGTTGGGCTGCATTTAAATTTGGTTTCTCATGGTAGATAAATTGGCTTAGAGGCTTGATAAGTTAGATGACAAAGTTCAAGAAAGGAAGAGGTATGCCTATGAATTCTACCCATAGTGGGATTTTAATCTTAGCTTGTTCAAATAATTGGAAGTCTCAGGTCTAATGGGAAAAAATAATCATGTTGTTGTGAATAAACCATGGACCATGGTTCACAATGGATCTACAATGTCTAGGGTTTATGAAATGAAACAAGAAAAAACCCTTAGTGAGGTTTTGGACTCCTTCTAGTTTCACCCCATGGCCTTTCTAATGGTTGTGAACCCATTGTTTCAAAAGGATCTCTAGAGGAACTCGATTGATAAAGTAATAAACTAGGGTAAAATTTTCAAAATAATGATAGGTTTTATCAAACTCTATTAAATATAGAACCATATTTGGTAGAGGAGCATCAGATTCAGAATCAATACCTCATGGTAAACCTTTAGGACAAACCTCCAAACTTGTTTTAGGCTTATCTAGTTTCTATCATGGTACCTAAATAAAATGATGTATAAGGGGTGGTAATGACCATTTAATATATGGTAAGGTGACAAACCACCCAAAGGGAAGATGGAAATCCTAACTCAACATAATAAATGCATTGTCAATAACTTCCATCAAGATCAAATAGATTGACAATGGGAAAAAAATAGGGGAAAAATCTAAAACCCATAGACATAATTGTTTCATACTCTTCTCTCTCTCTCTCTCTCTCTCCCTCTCTCTCTCTCTCTCTCTCTCTCTCTCTCTCTCTCTCTCTCTCTCTCTCTCTCTCTCTCTCATAATATAGAGAAATATATAGCATGAATATCCCAGTGAGACTCCTCTTCCAATAGAAATGAAACTAGATGCATAATAGTCATGATAAAGTTACAATCTAGCTACAAGACAAAAAATAAACTAAAATTATGACCCTCCCACAACATTTTCTTTTCTAGATATAAGGGTAATATTCAATGGTACTTGTACCTTCTTACATCTACCTCTATTTTTATTACTCACCACCATCTAGTCTCCTCCTTCCCCTGAATCCGAGAAGATGGGAATTGAGACTTTTAAGAACCTCAACTGAATTATAGTTCTTCAATGGAATATTGTCCAAAAAATCTTCACTTGGATCCAAATTTATAGTATTAATTTTTTAAAATGATAATATTCATCAAGGCTTCATATTTATTTTAATTCTTCTCAGGCCATGACTTTTGAAGACTCCATGAGGGCTTCACCAAGTCCATAGTCATCATCTCTATATTTCACCTCTTCTTGATTCTTGTCCTAGTTAAAATTATTTTCCTTTTCCTTGAACTCATCCTCAGAAGCATGCTTATCAATTATATTCCCTCCACTATGAGATGATCAGTAAGGGAATCCTTCCACCATTATTTTCAATGTTGTTTGAAAGACAAGAGGTGTAATACTAAGCTGTTGAATTTTTAAAATAGTCTTTATTAAAATTCAATAAGATATTTAAAATAAAAAGGTTCTCACATAAAATATCATATTTAATTCCAATATGGAGATATGTTTGAGTAAGATGCCAAATATTCACAACCTTGACTTTCAAATCAAATAGAAAAAATCATATATTATATTTTATCATTATATGAATGTGCCAAATATTAATTACAAGAGTAAATAATAAATTGTGTAGGTAGATTGACAATAAAAATTCACTCAAATCATAACAAGCATAAAGACAAATATATAAGTTCTGAACCCCCCTCTCTCCCTCCTCCTCTAACTTCCCTTGCCCAATAAATAATGATATCAAACCAAAAGTTATAATAGATTTTATAAGTTTTTTATTTTGTTTGAAAGGGGTATAAAATTTACAACAACAAACTCAAGTAAAAATTTAAGGAATTTATGAGGAGAGGCTAAATACATATTTTAAATTATTGAAATTTCCTATGAGTTGGAACAAGCAACCTATAAAGAGGGTGTGAAACTATGTTTATGGTTTTTTTCTCATTCTTAAATTGGAAATTTAGCACATCATTAATATTAACATTTAATGTTTAATTTAATTTATATTTTTAGTTAGTATATATAGAATTATTATATGTATATTTAATCATATTTTCCTCTTAAAGTTTTATCTCAAAGTTGTGAAGCATATGTGAAATTTTGTTGAATGGTATATAAGTATTGAACATAAATTTGATTTTGAGAGGTTGTAGAAAACTATTAGATAAAATAGTTTGAATCCCAATATCATGGATTTGATGAGAAATAATTTCAATCATACTCTTGAATCTAAGTATATAGTCAACAACATTTTCATTAGGTCCTTTTTTATATTTTGAAATTTGAGAAAACATGACCTTTTGACTAATGTTTATAGAAAAATGAGCTAGAACTATATCAACCAAAATTTTAAATCAATGCATAGATCTCATAAGTAGGGTGTAGAACAAATATAAGGAATAGTCTTTGAGAATTATAATAAAATTCTTTGTCATAAATAAATTATTATGCACAAAACCAAAGAATTGAGTAAAATGGGATCTAATGTGAAGATAAGGGTCATCTTTTCCACTATATAACTCAAACTTAGGCACTAAAAACACATAAGGAAAAGGGTAAATGAGATTCTCATAATCTAATGGATAATATAATATATCAAAATAAATAACCACATGATTAGGCTTTTGATATGTTTGAGACAATTGTGAGTTATAATTACATAACTTGAAGTTTTAGATCAACATATATTGAGATATAATAATAGGTGTATGAGTTGAAGCACAACTATAATTTTTTTTGTATGTGTACAAATATATGTCTTCATAGGATTAGCATTGATGTTAGGAATGCTAAAGGCATTCCAACCCTATAATCCAAAGTGTTGAAAACAAAAAATTATAAAGGAAGATAAAAATATGAAATGTAAAAACAAGGCAAATCATATATACTCATAAATGAAACATATCAAAAGTATGCTAGTACAAAGTGAGACACATATATATGCAATATGAAACATAGAATTAGCTAAATTGGGTAATGTGGGATAGGGCCTCACATAGAACAAACTCACTAGAAGACAAAAATAGCTAGTTAAGACACTATAAAACATGAGAAAACATATGAAATACATACCCTAACACCCCCCTCAAGTAAAGCTAAGGGAAAAAAAAACCAAAAAATAAATAGTGGCATATCCATAGTATGAGTCCTAATAACAAGGCCCAATAAGGTACTCAGGTAAAATATATATCCATGAAATGAATATGAAATATGTTCTCAAGAGCACCCCCCAAGGATAACTTCTAAAACCCCAAGCATGTCATAAAACTCAAGGAAATGAGGTGATGCAAAAGGCTTCGTGAAGATGTCTACAACCTGTTGCTGAGTCAGAATATACTCCAAGCTAAGAATGCCATCTTGAATGTGTTGATGAATGAAGTGCATATGTACCTCAATGTGATTGGTATATTGATGTTAAATTGGGTTGAGAGATATGTGAATTTCACTCTGGTTATCACATCAAATTATGAGGAGTGAACCTTGCATGAACCCAAACTTTTTCAATGTCTAGTGAAGCCAAATAACCTGGTGACTCACTGTAACTACTACCCTATACTTAGCCTCTATAGATGAAAGTGAAATATCCAATAAGGCAAAAGATGTATCTATAATTTTAATTCCTTTCATCAAGAGAACTTGACCAATATAAATCAATGTATCCAATTAACTAAGTAGTACCCCTAGTGTAATGTAATCTAAAATGAGTAGTGCCTCATAAATATTGCAAGATCCTCTTGGTAGCTTTCTAATTACTATCATGAGGGTCATGTGCAAACCTAGATATAGGTCCAACTATAAATTAACTATTGGGGTAAGAATGGTTAAAATATATAATACTCCTAACCATATACCTATATAATGTAGGATCACAAGGTGGAGTAGTAAAAGAGGTAGTGAGAGTGACTTCAGACTGAAAAGGATAAGGACT
Organism: Torreya grandis; assembly: GCA_037957365.1. NCBI lineage: Eukaryota > Viridiplantae > Streptophyta > Pinopsida > Cupressales > Taxaceae > Torreya > Torreya grandis. The sequence continues at coordinate 1,344,056 of JARHVA010000198.1, forward strand.
TGGATTGCAATCAACCATGCCAAAATTCTAAATTAGATTAAGTGTGTACTTCTATTGACTCAAATATATCCCTAAATCTGATTATGAAATTTGTAGACCAAAGAAGAAATGTAGAAGGCCAAAATTTGTCATGTCAAACTATGCTAAAAGTGCCTACTGAACAGTATAATTATAATATGAAGAGATACTTGTGAGAAGTATATCATCAACATACAAGACTAGAATAATAATGTCCTCCCCAATATGTTAAATATACACTATGGGATCAGAGTAGTAGTGAACAAAGTTAGTGGAAAGAAGAAATGAATGCATATTCTCATACTAAGCTTGAGGGCCCTATTTGAGACTATAAAGAGACCTCTTAAGTTTAAAAATTAGATAAGAATTGTGAACTAAACCAATAATATGATCCATATAGATTTACTCATGTAGGTCTTCATGCAAGAAAACACTTATTAAATCCATATGATATACTGGCCAACCCTATGATGTAACAAGATAAAATACAAGGTGAATATAATCCATCTTGGTAATGGAAATAAAATTTTATAATATTCAATACCTTTGAATTGTGATAATACCTTTACAATGAGACATGCCTTATACATGTCAATAGACCCATCAGCTGCATACTTGACATGGTAAATCCATTTTCACCTAGCTAACTTTCTTCCCTTAGGAAGAGTGACCAAATCCCAAGTTTGATTATTTATTAGTGAAAAATACTCATATGTCATCGCATCATCTCACTTGTGTATCTCATGATCCTATGAAAAGTATTATGAATCCCCAGAGAATGCCTGACATAAAATTCTAGTGCTCATAGAATGTGCATGATAATGCTGAGTAGGTGGAAGATCCTATATGAATGGTGTTTCCTTAGAAACTATATTATGTTCCCTCATAGTCATAGTGGCAACATCAAGATCCTCATCCTCTATAACCTCCTCAAGTGTTCTATGAACAATATTTAAGGCCCTAAGGCACTCCCAAGCTATCTAGAAAGCTAGTTTTAACCCGATGGAAGAAAGAGGCATTAAAAGAAGCAGAGATCCCAATTGATAAAATACTCAAATGGAAAAAATAAGCTCTAGATGGAATGGGTGGACCAGTGAGATCATGAAACTCACAAATTTTTTGAAACACTTTAAGTTCAATTAGCTCCTCAAAGAATGAATCCTCAATAAGAGGTGAATCATGGAAAGAAGAAGGCATGGAATAAGATGAAAGATCATGAGATGTGAATTGCTCATCAAACTGTACATGAATTTGAAAATGAACATCATAAGTATCAGGATATAAAAGATGATAAGCTCTCATGTCCTCAAAATAATCTACAAAAATCAAATGTTTGATCTTCTTGTCCAATGATTTCCTTTTCTTATTTGGTAAAAATTCCCAAGCAAGGCTCCCAAAGACTAAAAAGAATGAGACATTGGGATTGGTTCTAGATCAGTCCTCTTCTGGAGTCATGTACTCAAGTGCTCAATGTGGTGTGTGGTTCTAAATTTAGTTTGCATAATTAAATACCTATAAACAATAGATAGGAGGTAAATATCATGAATGCTCATATAGTTAGCCATATCCTTTAATGTTCGGTTATTTCTCTTTACTAAAACATTTTATTGTAGAATATGTGCAATATAATGTTGGTAAATAGTACCATGGGATAATAAAAACTCAGTGAACTCTCGATGGAAGTACTCCCCCCATTATCCATATGAGATTCTTGATGCAACTTGATGATTGCATCTCAACCAAAGCCTTAAAGACTTTGAAGTGAGAAAAGACATCACTCTTGTACTTGAGGATATAAATCCAAGTATGCCTCAAGAAATTATCAATGAAGGTAAGTGCATACTTAACTTCATTGAAATAAGAAGTAGAAAATACCATCAAATCATTGTGCAAAAGCTTAAGTGGTGAAGAATATCTCATGGACATGCCTTTAGGAAATAGATCCTAATGTTGTTTCCCCAATGCACAACCAAGTAGACTCCATAAAGACATGAAACTATAGAAAGACCCTCTACCATACTATTATTTCTCAACTCCTTCAAATATTTATAGATGAGGTGTCCAAATATTTCATGCCATAACCAACTCTCAAAATTTGCATGAGAACCTAAACACATCCCTAAAGAAGGAGTATCATTAAAACCCTCAAAATAGTAAAGTTGAGAACTATTATTAATAACACCTTGTGAAATGAGTGTATTTGTCTCTACCAAAGTTTGAACTTCAACACCCTATGGTATGAAAGTCACTATCTTGCCCTAACTAGAATGGCAAATTTGATACACTAAAAGTAGATTGGTGGTGATGTCTAGAACATATAATGCACCGTTGATGTGGGTACCATCTAGTTGTATGTCACCCTTCCCCTTAACAAAAATGAAGGAAGAATCTCCAAACTTAATGTTGGAAGTGGAACTCAGACTAAGAGATACAAAAGACTACTTGATATAAGTCATATGGTGTGAAGCACCATAATCTAGAACACATCTATTTGAAATAGGTAACTATAATCTCTTGATAATATTAAGTTCTTTCTCATGCTCATGAGATGGAGAAGGAGTATAGATATAAATCTTGTCTTTCCTAATGGCATCCTATAAGGCTTGTATTCTCTTAAAACACCTAGACTCTTCATGGCCATCCCCCTCCCCACAATAGGAGCAATATAGGTTAGACTTATTCTTAGATTTGGAATATGGTTTGAGTTTAGATGTAGAAGTGTTGGACTTAGGTGCATTTGAGGTGGTGGAGAATTTTTATTCTTACCCTTATATTTTCCCTTAGGCTTAGGATTTGAGGCCACTAATGCTTTTTGAAAGGTATAAGACTCAAGGTAAGACACTTTGGATTCTTCCCTAGTGAATCTCTCAAAAAACAACTCTAAATATGGCATTTTGAATGCGGTACCTAATGCATCCATACCAGACAAAAAGGTAGAAGTAAATATTTGGAATGAGCCACTCAACTTAGACAAGATTAAATATACACACTCTTAATCCTTTTTATATCATCCACTCCCCTTCAATTATGTCAACAAATGCTTAAACTTTATGAGGTAATCTATAATAGAAACAAAGTTATCTAGATTTAGTGAAGTAAACTCCACTTCAAGATGCTTCACTCTCAAGTGGTCTACTTTACCAAACAAACCCTTTAACTTATTCCACATTTTGAATCGAGAATCACACCCATCAAAATTAAATAAGAGACTATCATTCACATATCCCCCAATCAAGCCCATACATTTTTCAAACTTACACTAATGCTGAAATTTTTAAATTCCCATGTAAACTATGGTTATGTTTCATTCATTAGGGACCATAATAATATTTTAAATTTTACAATTGTTTCCATTCAAGGTATCCAGGTGTGTTAATTATGTGTAGTCAAATGCTCATAATGGTCAACACCAGAAGTAGAATCCATGCTAACTAATCAGCAAGAGTAGAAATAATGTAAAGGGTGCACAAAATTGGCACTAAGATAACCCCTCAAAAGATTATATTATAAGACTCCCCCAATTTTAGAGCTTTAAAAAAATAGTAAGTTTTTAAAATTTAATGACACTAATGGATAGATAATCTAAAAACATGCACTTTTGAAAAAAAATAGAACTCAAATCTGAGTTACATTTAAAAAGTTACAATTTTTATAATTTCTCATAAAATGGGTTAAAAAAATTTAAAAATACTACAAACAAATTTTAGTGACCAAAATGAAAAATAACATAGTCATCCAAACACTCATTTGAATTATAATTGAACCATGGAATCATAAATTCCAATGAACATGAAGAAAAATCTCCTAGTTAATGTTATGCATGTGCAATCAAATAGTGCTTCCACTTGAGGCAAAAAAATCAACCTTGTCAAAGAAAAAAATGAATGAACAACTAGTTTTGAGAGAGAAAAAGTAAATGTTTATTATTTTTTGGACTATAGATCTACCTTAAACATATCTAACATAGCAAAAAAAGATCTTATGTAGATCCCATATCATAAACAAGATCTTTGCAAATATTCGGTGCTTCTTTCTCATAGATTTTAATGCCAAAACTGAAAACATGAAACTTTCCAACTCAGTAGCAAACAATTTTAACACCAATCTCTGGTGGTTTGATAGAAGATAGGCATATCTAACATAAGGAAATGCAGGAAGATCTGAAGATGATTTTTGTTAAAAAACCAATGCCTTATTAGATCTCAATGCTTATCTTCAAACTAAAAATTCACAAAATGTCAACACTTTGCAAGTTAAAATGCCTTATCAGAATTCAATGCTTCACTCAAAATTTCAATGCATATTTTGAAAATATCAAAACAAACTTAGCATACAAAGTGCCTAATTACAAATCTGAGATAAGATAAAACTCATGCCAAGCTCCAAAGGAAAGGTTGATGCCACAATTAGATATCTTCATTCAAAAATATATATGAAATAAAATACACCACATATGGAAAACTCAATAAAATAGAAGATCAATAACTCAACAGATCTCCTCCTCTCTTGTAAATCCAATACCCAACATAAAATGCACAAGTGAAAATTCCAATGCTTCACAAATTCCTTCAATGCTCAGATTATAAAGACAAAAAGACTTCCAACACTTTTCTAATAATAGATCTACAAATTACTTCCAAAAATAAGATCTCCACAAAAGTGCCAAGGAGGTAAAAGGACTTCTAGATCATAAAAAATCACCAAGCCAAGATCTAATTTCTTCTTTGGTAGATTCAATGCCTTTCCATCCTATCTTACTTTGCCTCTTTCACTGCCTTAGAAGCAACAAAAGCTTCAAAAACAACAAAAAAAACTTCAAAATATTTGAAAAGTCTAAAAGATGACCAAAGGGAACCAAGATTTTTGCATACACCTCTCTTCTATGTTTCCTCTCCATGATAAGAGAAGAAGCAGTGATAAGAGAGAAGTGGAATAAAATTATCTAAATTGCATGCTAATGGATGGTTGCAACTTCTTCAAGGCTCTAGTACTATGTTAGGAATGGTAAAGGCATTCCAAACTTAGAATATAAAGTGTTGGAAACAAAACATCACAATGGAATCTGTAAATATGAAATGCAAAAATAAGGTAGATCATATATATTCAGAAATGAAGCATATCAAAATCATGCTAGTACAAAGGAAGGAACTTGCATATATAGGCAAGGTAAAACATAGAACTACCTAAACTGGCCAATGTGTAATAGAGCCTCACATAGGAAAAACTCACTAAAAGACAAAAATAACTAGCTAAGATACTAACAAACATGAGAAAACACGTGAAATACATACTCTAGCAATTGGTAGGAGTAAAATAAATATTAGTATTTTTAATATGACCAAGACTAAGAGATATAACATGTGAAGCAGGTCATGATGGTGCATTAGTCATTGGATTAGAAGTAGGAGTTGTCAAATTATTATTAGAATATGTAGTAATAATAGGGACAAATTGGGTAGGAATGACATTAGGTGTTAACATAAAAGTATTAGAAGCACTTTCCTCACCACCCAATGTAGATGTAGAGACTCCAATAAGTGGGGTAGATATAATCAAATGATCTATGGGAGCATTCTAGGGTGTAGGTTCATTATTCCTAACTTTTTTACTTATTTTAACTGAAGAAACATATATCCTAGGCATTCACTATTATTGAATTAAATATTTAAATATATATTATATGGGTAACTCTAGCAGGATCAACATCATCAAAATAATTTTTATTTTCATAAACACAATTTGCATTTTCATCATCAATATTCTTATTTTGAATGTAACCAATAATTTTGGACATTTTGTAGTATTTAAATAAACAAACATTAAATGATTAGAAGGAACATCATTAGAAGCATACCTTTTTTAGTTCAAAGAAGCATGAATACTAAAAAATAAAAATTGAAGAAAACCACAAGTAACACCACTTAATC